>JAYKKI010000009.1:24977500-25385000 GCA_039881145.1 Druceiella hillmani | reverse complement strand
TGCGTGCTGTGTGTCTGTGTATATGTCTGTGCGTGAATGTGTGTCTCTTTGTGTGTGTGTCTATGTGTATGTATGTGTGTGTAGGTGTGTGCGAGCGTACATGTGCGAGTGTGTGTGTGTGAGTGTGTGCACGAGTGTGCGCACAAACGCGCGCACGCGCGTGCGAGTAAGCGTGCGTGGTTGCGAGTGCACGTGCGTGCGTGCGTGCGTGCATGCGTGTGTGTGTGTGTGTATGTATACTCTTTAGAGACCAACTTTTCAATTCGATTGGTATGAACCAACAAAATACTATAAAGTCAAGTTGACGGTACTGTGTTATTAGCACAAATACTCAGTTTCCCCTGGTGAATATTCGTCGAAAATAAAACGTGCCAATTTAAAAACGAATTTTGGATAATTTAAATTCAAAATCTTCTTTCCACGTGCACCGTTTCCAAATATTTTAACTCGGAGTATAAACAGTAATCAAAAAGTACGAAATTCATCTTCCCAACTTGCGCATGTCACCGTGTTTTTTTTTTGTTTTTAGTTATGAAACCCTAAAAAAGTAGATATAAAGAATACAATTTGGCACCTGTATGAAATTAGAAGTAATGAAGGAACTTCATTTTGAAATCCGTAATATTGTGTTGTATCATGCTTTTTGATTTTTTTTCTCCCTTTAATTTAGATGTTATTTAATCATACTTTTATATAGGTGTTTCAAAAAATATAATATACTTTATTTTCTAATTTTTAAACTCTACATACAACTGTCGTCGAGCGTTATTACAAGGTCCAATTCAAACTTATGTTTTCTTATTTGATGGAACTGTTTTGTCTAGTAGGTACCCAATAAAAACTTGTTATAAATGTTTACGTTTTTATTTTACTAGAGATATAATATAAGATATAAACAAGAGTTTACTAAATAGTACAAACGTAGGAGAAGTGCTACTAAGAAGTTAAACCTAGTTTTCTCTAATTCCGATTAAACCCGTTCCACCACTATAATGTTTGTAAGACGAAACAATCGACTTTCAGATGACATCTATTTTATGGCTATTTATGTGGTTATAAAATTTTAAAAAATGCCAAATACGAGTTGAACTCGCCTGATAATGTTCCGTACAATAAATTTAACATGTCTATTTTATTTACTACATTTATTTATTTGCGACTGACTAGTTTTGCCAATTACTAACAGTATTGATTTAGTACAATACAAATCACATCTAACAGTAATATTTTTACGTGCTTTCGAAAAAAAATACCGAATTTAACTTTCTATAATTTAAAAAAATTCGATATGGAAGATTGAAGATAGTCATCGGTGCTTTCTATTTTTAACAATTTAATCTTTGAAATCGGCGCTGTACTCTAAAGTACACTTTCAATTTCAATATCATTTTTAACAATATTTTCATTGCCGAATGCTTTAAAATTTGTAACACTTGGTCATAAAAGAAAAATGTAATTTCATAAAATAAGTTTCGTTTTTTCCTATTGAGGTGCCGAACGTTAAAGAAATATAAGTATCACAAACTTAGATATACTTATCTAAGTTCGCAATGGCATTTCATAAGCGAAAAAAAATGATTACTCATTTCTAACATCAATTCATCGGTAAAATTCAAAAGCCCTCGATTTCCACAACATCTCTAAAATTATGCCTGGCAATAAGTAACTAACCATAAATTAATAAACATCTTTTTAATTTTCTTTTTTTTATTACAAACAAAGTTGTGAATAAAATAAGAAGAAAGAAAAATAATCTTCCATTTACAGTTACTTGAAAAATATTTACTGCAAATCTAGGCGCAACTCTCCTAATCCATAGAATTACAATTCTGATCGTTATCTCTATATAATATTTATAAAGTCATGTTCCTATGACAAAGAAAACTAACAGTAATTTGATTGAAAATTAAGTAAGAAATAACTTTTTTAATAAATTCGAAATTCCCACTATGATTATACCCCATCCCCATCGACTACCTGACCATATCGAGACATAGAGGTAGCACATTATTATTTATTGAATTGTTACACCAAACATTGGTCAATTTCATATTTTACTTAGCATTCTTCATATAGATGTGATATTGTAATAATTATTATTAAAATTTAATTTATGGAAATATATATTCTTAAGTTCCGGGTATTTCAAAAGCTTCGCTAGTCGGTCAACATTATTATAATTCGGGAGACGCTTCCGATATTGATAATAAACAAAATATAATTTAATATGTGCCGGAGACTGTGCTGGATACCGCCATATTATTCTCGAAGTTTGCCCGATCCTTTTATATTAAAGAATTTACATAAACTCACAGATCCTTCCTTGCGTCCACGAAAGCAGGTCTCTTACAATTTATACTATTACATAAGGCTATAAATAACACGGGTTCTTTCAAAAGCTACTAAATCAATTTCAATAAAACTTACTAAAACACATTTTCAAATTCCAAGGTCGTAACAGTATTTAGTTACGCAGAGAGCAGAAATAATTTTGTTTACATTACAAGATTTAATAAAATATTTATTATCGTTAAGCAGAAAATAGATAAAATGTATAAAAATACTTTAAATGATAATTATTTGTTTGCATTTTTCTAAAATGAAAAATTGTGTTTTTTAAATATGCAGATTTTTACATTGGCGGATTCCAATTTCAAATGGTTATTACTACACTCATCTCTTTCAAATAGCATTCTCGATTTCCGGCACTACTGAAGAACTCGCACCAGAGTATACGCAGGTCGTATATCCTTCGCTGGCAGTTACAGCTGGAAACTTCGTAACAAAGGTGATTACGCCACGCTTAAAGTCGTAGTACCGGAATCGGCTTTCAACAAACTTTATAATGAAAATGCATGACCTCGGATTGCATCTGTCAAGGAATGGGGGTTTCGTCGCAAATTTCTCCCCTAAAAATAACTGTGAACTTGGTGAACTCAGCGTAGTCTGCCTAAATGTTAAGGGATTACGTACGAAGAGTTCTCAGGTACCTTGCGAACCATGCCGTACGAAGTGTTCGGCCTTACTGAGTATTCGGCAGCTGGATTGCTTTGGTGTTGCGTACCGCGGGAACACTCGACGAGGCGGTGGTGTTTAATCGCCGCACAGCACAACGAACGGCGCTGAATGTCGGCATTAATCTCTATTAGTTATTTTTATCAATGACCGGTTTGGAATTCATTCTTTGTATTTTGTGTGTTCCATTCGTTATCTGTTATTTCCGTTAATTTTCATCGTTGAATTGTATTGAAAATGTGTGTTCCAGTCAGTCGAGTACTCTATTGAATCCTTCACGTCGTATTATGAATATTTCCAATAGTGCTCTCTGTTTCAACTGAAATGGCGGTCATTTAAACGTTCAGTCTGCGGTGAATAAGAATATAAGGAGCGTTGTGAACTTCCAGTAGACAGAAATATTCACTTATCGACTGGAGCAATGCCATTGACTGAAAGGGTGATATTGAGTTCCAGCACTGAATGGAATTTTGGTAAGGTAGGTTTTTAAATCTATATCATAAACTTGTTACGGGTAGGAATAACCCCTATAAAATTAAAAATATAGATTTAGTGACTAATTAGTTTTAAAATGCGATTTAGACAAAAATCAATAGCTGCGCTCCGATTAAATAGCGGTTATGTGCGAACTTTCGATATCAATACCCGGTCTGGTTTAAGGCCCCAGTTTTTTCGCAACCTTAGAGAAAAGCTTTTTTATCATTAGAAATTCAAAAAATATAGTCAAATATAGGATGACCTTCTGCCGGTCCCGATCTTCGATCGCGTATGTGTATGCGTTAGCAAGATCTTATCTCATTCGTGTTTCCAATGATAGGAACCTTGGTGTAGTTATGGATAGCTGACTCTTGTAAACAATATTGATAGTCGAATAACTTTTCAACGAGAAGCATTGTACTTTGGCAATTAAACTTTAATATTAACAGCAATTTTGATTGAAAATTAAGTAAGAAATAATTTTTTTCGGAAACAACACACATAACAGTCGAAGACTGCATTTAGTACAGTCAAATTAATCATGTGTTGTTCCCGTATATTCCATGGAATTAAGTGTATTAAGGCCTTTTTATAACACTCCCGTACGTAGGAATTATGAAACGAATTAAGGAATATAACAAAACTCAAGGGACGAAGGGTTTTCTTTCGTTATAGAGAGTTTTGTTTTTATGTAGTGTATATATAAAATACACATTTTTTAAGATTTCAGATTGTTTATTCGGTTTCATTTAAAAAAAATTATATATATATATATATATATATATATATATATATATGTATATATATATATATACATATATACATATATATATATATATATATATATATATATATATATATATATATATATATATATAATCAGTTCCCTTATTCTTATAGCTTACATTTGTTTTTTACATTTCAAAATAATTATTTAAAATAATTTTGATTACATTTTTTTTATTATTCTAATAGCTAATTTATATCATCTCATAATAAAACGGTAATGTGTTAAACGTCAACTTTATCCAGGGAACAAGTGTGCCTAGCGAAAACAGCAGTAATGATAATACACAAAAACAGCAATAAACTATGTATATTTATTCTAAGAATTGGCGGCATTCGTAAAGATAATTTCGGAGTATAGGTGAGCTTATTGGTAATAAATAAATATGTATTTAGTGACAATAAAAAATAAATAACTTTTGCCACCCAAATAGTGCCTTCTCGTTCGTAATAGAGAATGGCAGGTTCCTCACAAAGGTTGAATCAGTGTATGGGTTAGAAGGCAAATCAACCAAGATCAAGCAATGTATACGTTATAGAGAGTTTTTCATTATAAAAAAATGGCATTATAAAGAGTTTACACTGTATTTTGTTGTCATATGAAGTAACTTCCTTATGCTAGAGAAACTAAAGGAAGGGTTGATTCAATTCTTATATTTAAATTAATGACTGCTAATCTCACACGTACCCTCACTTTTCGTTTGGAGGAAAGAGTGTTGCATATAACCCTGCGTTAATTTAAAATGAGCAAAGATTATATTGTAACTTTTAAAATTGGTATCATTTGTTACATATTGATAACCTACTAACGATACATAAAGAATCCGCCATCTTACCTATTCACACATTTTCTATCTATTTAAATATTTCATTTCGACTCTACATTCCAAAATTATTTTTGATGAATATTCTTATTCCGAAACACACATCGAGGAACAGTAAATACGGTAACACACTCGTAAAAAATATATTATATCGATATGTGAAACACTGACTTTAAAAACGACAGTAAAGCATCGTAGAGCGATATACATTAGTTTAGCTCATTTGCTTCACCTATGAAAGACGGAACCTTACCTCCAAGCTTCTACGTCGATTTAATAAAATCTCGCTACGATTACGCGTAAGCAAAGGAAGAGACCTTGAGCACATAAACGGAGCCAGAGCTGTGACACTATGGTAACTATACGATGTTATTTATTTCCTAACACAATATCCAGGATGAAGGTAAAAATGATCAATGTTTGATTAAAAAAATTAGGCCTAATCCGTCTTTACCTTTCATTCTAGATGTGAACGTTCAGGAGTAACTTTTAACAGGTTACGAATTTAAGTCTTTGCCAAGCTTTAAGCTATTAATGAATTATGAGTATTATTGATTCAAATGCGTAGCTTTATCCTGCTATTGGAAACTGTGCAAGAAGAAAATAATACTATGGTATATTATATATATATATATATATATATATATATAATGCTGTGGGATATATACATAATAATAGTATATAAAATCATACTATAGCAAATTTTTTGATGAGGCAAGATTTATAAGCGAGTGCAAGATAAAGAAAAATGCTTAATGAGAAAATGTTAAGTTGAAAATTTATGTCGTTGTACATTAAACCTTTTTATTTAAATGCGATATATCAAATTGTTCATTTCATAAAGGTCAAGCGTTTTTGGTAAATCGTTAGACACTCTCGCTGCCTTAGCTTCACTATGAAGGTGTTTACTATGTGGATATTAGTGAGGATCGTTTAGATAAATTAGAACGACTATAACATTTTTATATTCATTTCATTTCTGACCACAGTACGCACTTTAACTAGTTCGAGAAAAGCTACCGGTGCAATCGGAAAATTCCGGTGCAAAGTCTATTTCCTCTTTAATTCTTGGAAGTATTCTTGTAACCAGGATGACTTTAGGTCTAGATTCTCAACCTTAGGTGTGTATGGGTTTAGACTCCGATTTGAAAATTTTCTTACTTTATTTATCCTCAAACTTGATACCTCCTGTTATGAATATTTTTTCATTCTTCATGCTGCCAATTATCACAGTTCATATCCGGGATGCAGAGTTAATTCACGCATTCAAAGGTCATTCTTTCTATTATGTTAAGATTTTGTTTATTGCGAGATTTGAGAACATCATGCATTATCATATCCCATATAGACACGATACTAATATGTGCAAATTTCTGCGCGTCTCTTAATGTGTGTCCAGCACGCGTTTGGCGTATTTTAATAAATTTTCAGTTTGATAATAATTTCTGCAAAAATATGTCGTGAAATAAAAAATATATATTCCATTAAAATAATATTTATACAAATATTACCAAAAAACCAGTTAAGGTACTATAAAGAGTAATGTGGGAATTTCCGATTGTCAGCTTGTAGATCTAATTGTACGCATATTACATGAAAACTATTGGAGAGATTAACATGGGAATTATATTCATCAGAACTTGAGAAAGAATATGAAGTACATTTTATTGCGAGACGAGGTCGAGTCTATTATTTATAGATTAAATTTTCACCATTATATTAATACAGTTCAGGAAAAAATGTTATCTTTGTCGTAATGTTAAGAATGTCAGTTCACGATTAAATTTACCAATACTTGTAGTTATTGATCGTTTCACTCCGCCCGCGTGATATAGCGTATGTTTGTATTCGGCTTTATGATTCGGATAATACCTGAACAACGAAATCACTTAAATATTCCTTACCCGATTAATCAAGTCATTTTCGTTCAAAAAATCAGTAAAATGAAAATTATTCCCGGTACAAAATTATAAATAACTCACCAATTATTTAATATATTTCCATTATATTAATTTTTAATTCATATAATGGAATATTCATCATTCGATTAAACCAAAAATATTACCCAAGAAGTAATCTTTGCTAATAGAGTAATTTATAAATATCATTTCCGATAAAAAACATTAAAAATATCTTTAAAAAAAATATGCGAAACTGTTAATTCATTGTTTATAATGTATTTTTAACACTCGTAACACCGTACAGATCAACCGATTATACACAATAACAAAGGTCGGGCTATATTTTAAGGCTTAAAACATATTTTCCAGTCACCTAAAAACAGTCTGAATTACTACCAACATATTCCTTAGAAAGCAGAAAGACGAAAATAGTTTTTGGAGCTCCGCTTTGATGTCAGCAGATTTGGGTAAAACAAAAAAATATGTTTTGGCGTGATAACGTCTTATAAAGCGATTAACACCGGCTGCACGCATGAAAAAGTGTCACGTTCCTCCTGAGCCTGAGCGTGCAAGCGAGAGCGCGGAACAAGTGATAGAGAGGCACGATCGGCCCAAGCATCGGAATTTATCTCTCTTCTCGCGTGACGTGAGAGCTAGCAGTTCGAATAGTTCTGCTACTGGAACACCGCCACGCGAGCTTCTTCGAGAAATATACTTATTATATTGTCAAAATATTTAAATTAACGAGTGTAAATAAATGTTAATTTATAAAAAAAATTGTTAATTTTCAATTAACTCCTTCTTTGTATTATACAAAATAATAATAATCAGTGATAATAATTTAATTTAATTCATAAAAATATGCAATTTTTCATCAATGTTTCTTTATGACGTTATAACGTAAAACTATCGTCCGTAAACCGACTTTACAGACAACCAATTTTTTTTTTAAAATAGCCACAATATCATCACCATAGCCAGGCATAGCTAAAACAGTTTTAGATAGGTTTTATTATTTAACCACTGTGCTTAGAAACAGAGATTCAATGGAAACTTGTAACTCAATATGGCGTTTTTGTTCTCATTAATAAAGGCTCTTTAAAAGTGGTCGTTTTAAAATTACATAGCTCACTCAAGCTAAGTATATAAGCAATATATTAATTTTATCCAATATGCTGATGCTTGAAAAACCAATCTGCTTGATGGTTCATGATTAATCATTACTTAGGGTCCTGTTAATTTAAATTCTCATGTAATTTTCTGCGTTACTAGTTAATGTATGTTTTATACTTTATAACTATTTATTTTTTTACACTCGCCCATGTCCGATGCCTTGGTTCAAGCTACAATATAAATTGTGCGTGAAGTTTTTAAAAAATAAATAAATCGGTTTTTACTATAAAAAAATCGGCAATATTCTTCAAATAATCAGATGTTACTCACCTGTAGTTTTGTTATTATGTATTGCATTTATCGTAGCTTTAGTACACACACATTTGGTGTTACAAAGGGGCTTCCACATTAATTTGAAATTTAAGAAGTTCGAACCTTAATAAACCTAATAATTAGGTTAAGAAATTTTTATTAATTTTAAGTATAAACTTCTCATGTTGCTGTCTGGAGCATAAAGATGATAAATGTCTGAGTACCTCTCCGATCTTTCGTAGGGGAATGCTATTATACACGAATGGGACTATAAAAAGGTGTAGCCAATAAATGTGCAATAAAACAAATAATCCGATCGGTCAGCAGTAACTCTCTTGCTCTTTATTACACGCTCGTCGGTCAGCTCGTTCTTACAGGTCGCGCAGCCGACACAGAAATTAATGCCCTTCTCTCGGTGAATAAAGACAATACCTACTTGGCAGTTATACTATAAAACTAATAGCTCTGACAATGATGAAGGCTTGATATTAATAATGCCCATTGCTGCTTCTATATTAAACTAGTTAATCCCTAACTTCAACGCACTCTAAGAAATATAGAAGAGGATGTGGTACCTAATGACTTTGAAAGCCATCAAATGCTATTTATAAATATACTCAGGAAATGTATAAGTTATTCTCTTCAACAATTATTCAGTTTGGTTTCAATTTGTAAAAAAAAATGTATGTTTGTTTTGTATTTAACATAATTTTACGAGGAGGAAAATTGCATCGCACTTTTTCGGATCATTTTTAGATAAAGACCGATGACATTTTGTTGTTTTATTTTTATCATTATTAACATAGTCTTATTATTCCAACGAAGGGATAACATTTAGAGATATTATAGATATTTAACGAAAATTAGGGATAAATATAAGTGAAAAAGAGAGGAATGGATCAAATGAATTTAAAAAGATTAAATAATAAAAAAGACCCAAATAAAAAACAATCAGCGATCAAACCAAATGATAATTATTGATTCATATCAGAATGAGAGGTTACGACATTTAATTATCTTATTAGAGTTCTCCTTTGTCGCCGTCATTATCTTATGAGGCTATGTGTATACGTATATAATATAAAAGATATTGAAAATTATAAAATAAAATAATAGTTTGCTGCTATGCTTTACCTTATGCATTACACATGTTCTTGTAAAACTA
Source organism: Druceiella hillmani (assembly GCA_039881145.1). Classification (NCBI taxonomy): domain Eukaryota; kingdom Metazoa; phylum Arthropoda; class Insecta; order Lepidoptera; family Hepialidae; genus Druceiella; species Druceiella hillmani. Next base: position 25,375,407 of record JAYKKI010000009.1, on the reverse strand, counting down.
AGAAAGGCAATAGGACTATATTGCACGATAATTAGATAATTTTTAGCTATACTTATTCTGTCATAACAAAAACGATTCCCGAAAAAACGTTCACCGTTTTCATAACTACAATTTCGTTTTAGATAAAATATGAATACATCAGTATCAGCAGAAATGTTTTTGAGCATCGAAAAATCCAACTGAATAGAGCTGAAAAAACTTCAAGTCCAATTTCTCTATACACGGAAAAGCAGGTTGAATTTTACCAAAAAATTTAAAATACAGTAATATAACCGGGATTATAAATATTTGTAGTGATGTTGTCTGTACGTACGCACCGTTCTTAGTTTAAATCTAGAAATAACAATTTTAAAAAAATTATAGAATCTTGCAAACATCATTTTCAAATTCAATGATTTCAATTTTAACTAAATCCGTTAACGTCACATAAAGTTTCATGACATCGAGAAACTGGCGAGAAAATATTTCGAACAGCGCTTTGTTATTTCGTAGAAGAGTCGTTTTCAGACCTGTGCATCAACTACATTGTAATTTCGCAACCTATTCATTCACCAGTAAAATGATCAAAATTAAGTCCGGCTTAGTAAACTCCAACATTGCTTGAGACTCACACACTGCAAATACTGCTGTACTGTCTAATTTAATATGAAACGAACAAATTTAACGCAGGTCCGTGACCTATGCTACTATCGTTAATAAGCTGTTTTTTTATTATCACCTTTATGAAATTACTGATTGAGTTAGATACACAAAACGATCAGAATACTAGTCAGCACCGTGCCCCATTCGCGTGCTAAATAAAATGGATCGCTGGCTTCTCATCTCTTCATCTCGGCAATGGTAAAAAACTCAACATTTAATTCCCTCTCGTGGCATGCGTTTCTCGTGCCATATATTGTGGTGAGCCAATTTACGGAAACTTGGATATTTTGTGACAATAGTATTACTTTTTGTCTTCGCACGTTCGCCAGGCTTACACGTATACGTGTACCAAGTGATGTAAGGTTGGTGTTGACCATGCAGTGATTTTGAATGTTGAAATTTCATTAGAACCAACACGAAAAACATCACGAACCGAAAAAGTCTAGTAAAGGGGAAAATTTTACAAGAATGAGACGAAAAATACAATATTTTGACTTTCGTTTACAAAAAGACCTGCATATTATCATACTATTTATTATACGTATATAATATTACAAGTTTCAAATTAGTTTTGAATATATATGCTAACTTAAGCTAACCCAATTAAATATATCAAGTTATGTTCTTTAAATATTGAGATTAGGCGATTTCAAAAAATATTTAGAAGGGAAGTTCTAAAGACCTAAATTGCTGAAACTTTGTTTTTCGTGGTGGTTCTAACGAAATTCCAACATTCGAAATCACTGCATGATCAACGCCAACCTTACATCACGTGGTACACGTATACGAGTAAGGCTGGCGAGCGTGCGAAGGCAGAAAGTAATACTATTATCACAAAATATCCAAGTTTATGTAAATTGGTTCACCACACATAATGCAATACATAGCACGAGAAACGCGAATGCCATGAGAGGAAATTAAATGTTGAGTTTTTTACCATTGCCGAGATGAAGAGATGAGAAGCCGCCGCGCGTCCATTTTATTTAGCACGCGAATGGGGCACGGTGCTGACTAGTACTCTGATCGTTTTGTGTATCTAACTCAATCAGTAATTTCATAAAGGTGATAATAAAAAACAGCTTATTAACGATAGTAGCATAGGTCACGGACCTGCGTTAAATTTGTTCGTTTCATATTAAATTAGATAGTACAGCAGTATTTGCAGTGTGTGAGTTGACATATTGAGAGAATTGCCATTAGACTGTGATAGAGCTACACAAAATTAGAGAGCTACTCAATCAATGTTGGAGTTTAGTCAGTCGGACTTAATTTTGATAATTTTACTAGTGAATAAATATATTGCGAAATTATAATGTAGTTGATGCACGTGTCTGAAAACGACTCTTCTACGAAGTAATAAAGTACTGCTAAAAATATTTTCCCGCTAGTTTTTTGGTGTTATGAAATGCTATGTTGCGTTAACGGACTTAGTAAATAAAAAACTTATTAGGTAAATAATATGTTTATTTACATATATATATATATATATATATATATATATATATATATATATATATATATATATATATATATATATAGATACACACATATACACAAAATATAGTGTTATCATTTTCTCACTCGGTTTCCCCGCTCAAGCTTTATGGAAACAGTAAGAGAATCCAAACGGATCCGGCGCTAATGTAAAAAGCAAATCAAACAAAAGCACCCCCCGGGCACGAACGGTCTGAAATACCCCGACCCGACATATTATACCCAATTATAAACGTTTCAACTCAACTTTATTCAACAGAAATACGATCCTTTGTTACATAGAATAAATTTCCAAATAGAAAATCCCTTATATACTTTATTCCAGAGTATATACCAGTATACTACGTATAACTACTTTTATATAGTGTAAGCTATATTTTAGGTAATATAAGCATATTACGATTTCAATAGACTCCGCATTTTTAGACTACATCATTATGCTGGCGACTTATGGTCAAGCTACACTGATCTGCGCCAAACATATAATCTTTTTGCTAATCTGTATTTCGAAGCTTCGAAAGTCTACTCGTCTATAAGCTTCTATGAAGCGAACTCAATGCTCTTTATTACGTTATGTTAGTTCATTTAAAATTTAAACTTCACCTGAAATTAATATAATGCTAATAAAATGGCTTCTGGGTAACATATATTTCCTTTAAAAATTTAATTGTGCGTTACTTTTATTAAGACTTTTATATCTTCTATGCCTACTTACTTGGATGCTCATTATTGCAGCGTGGTGCTTAACAGCGAACGTTTGGTAGGCATCGGATGCTCTCATAATCACAACAAATTATGTATAAAAAACCTTAGTTACTTTTTAGAAACTTGTAACAAATTTATCACCTAATAACGCAAGAATTCCTGAACCGATGCACGTCAAACGTCACAAAACGAGATGTTCGTTCAACCGTTCAACATATAATACAAATTTTGTACCCAATGCATCGGGAAAATATATAATTTTTTAAATACATCTATTTTTAACTGAAGGATTAAATAGCATTAAGGACGTATTTCCTATCATGACGTCTTCAAAATCGGCTCGAGGCACGGAAAAATTGTGATAAACGACGTGTGTCGAATCATTTATTTCAAACTTTATATTCGCCCGGTGCCGTCACTCAAAAAGTGGATCATGGAAAATGATAAAATATTTCTATTTCCGCCGACAAGTTACTATAACAATGTAACTCAACCAACTATAAAGATTTAAACTAAGCCATGTGGTAACGGCAAATATAAAGACACAGTGGGTTATAAGTAAAAAGGACTGTAAACATAAACATGAATTTATAAATTAAAAAGAAAAAAAATATGTGTATATATATATATATATATATATATATATATATATATTTTTTTTTTTTTTTATTATATATAAATGTGTGTGTGTGCGTATGTGTATGTGCGGGTGTGTATGCGCGTGTGCGTGTGCGTATGCATGTGGTATGCGTTTTGCGCGTATGTGTGTGTGTAGCTAAAGAGTCAATAATCATTTTTTAAAGTTGGCGTAATAGCATATTAATTTTGATGATAACTGTTTTCTTCAATATGTAAATCAAACCAACGATGTGTCACACACTGTATGCATGTTCTTTACGACGTGTTTACGTATGAATTCGTAGCATTTCTCTGTAACAATTGAAATAATTAAATGATAATGTAAAGTAATAATACATTAGCTAATTAAGTACTTAAATATTTTGAAAATCCAAAGACAGAAAAAGACTTACCTATTAAATTATCAATGTTTCACGTTATAAATGTTCTAATAGGATTTACCCTAGAGCCATTTAAACATATAAATTAATGCACTTTAATTACTTCAGTCACTAACAACTTTAAATATTTCATGAACGAATATAGATTTAAATTAGTTCAGTTACTGATAGCTTTAAATATTTTATGAACAAATAGATTTAAATTAGTTCAGTTACTAATAGCTTTAAATATTTCATGAACAAATAGATTCAAATTAATTCAGTCACTAACAACTTTAAATATTTCATGAACGAATATAGATTTAAGTTAGTTCAGTTACTAATAGCTTTAAATATTTTATGACCAAATAGATTTAAATTAGTTCAGTTACTAATAGCTTTATATATTTCATTAACAAATAGGTTTAAATTAGTTCAGTTACTAATAGCTTTAAATATTTCATGAACCTATATGAATTGTTCTACTTCATTTCTCTTGTTCTGCTTATATACTCTGTCATGTCTACTAGAAATGTTCCTAAAAGCATAGAACATGATAATTATTGACATGTAGAAACGCCATGAATCAATTTAATGACAGTTTCTTTTATGGGATAATATACATTCATATTAATTCCTATAATATATAACAGATAGCGATAGTAATAAAAATTAGGTAATATTAAATTATTGAACATTATTTTTCATAATTTTTCTGTTAAAAAAGACTCTTTCACTAAAATAATGATAATTAACGTACATAAGTATGATTGTAAATAATAGTATTTATTTTCAAACCTGTTTCAAACGGGTTGTAGTTTTTTCGTAAAGTGTACCACAAAGATTTAACACCTGTCGACGCTATTTGAAAATTTTTTAAGATATAAAATGGTGACCTATGCAGTCAATAATTATAACGGTGATTCAAGATTAGAGTCCGAAAACAATAATTATATATTATTTCATCAATAGATAATGTGTATGCAAAAATATTCGTAGACAATTTTGCGTTTCTAAGCTACTAAATAGTTGTCAGGCGCTCGGCAAAAGAAAGACTGCACAGTGAAAGTAAATAGTGTTCTATGGGACTAAATACATTTTTTAATTTGAAAAAAAAATATAATTTAATATAATTAATACTTGAATACAATTATGTTTTATAAGTGAAACCTATTATATATAATTGTGTTTAATTTATTTATGATCAACGACTTTCAGGTTTCCTAAGGATTAATATCGTAAAGAATCTTACGAAATACTATCAAGTAATAAATTTATAACTCAGTTTGGTGGAAATGTTAATTTCATTGTCCTTTTTTGTTTTTAAATGTTAGAATATGTGTAAAAAACGGTGTATTTAAATCATAGGGTTCGGTCGCGATTGTTTTGCCACAAAAAATATTTCAAACAAAAATTTACTCACAGTAAATACTTAGATTTTTTCACTACTTTAACTTTAAATTTATAATTAGGTACAAAAAACTCACTAATGAAAATTATAAAACTATAAGAAGAGGCAAATGAGAATTCGAAAAGTATTGAAAGCACAAATAATTATGGCGACGAGGTTAACAGTTATCATCAAAAATAACATTCTTTTATTTTTTTCAATAATTATTATTAACTCTTTAGCTACACACACACGCCCGCGCGCACACACGCATACGCACACGCGCAGGCACACACACACACACACATTCATACATATATATATATATATATATATATATATATATATATATATATATATATATACAGGGAGATTTCGTACTGCTACCCGGATGGGCAACATATTCTTTAGTGACGAAGCTCACTTTCACAGTGGAGGATATGTGAATAAGCAGAACTTTCCTTACTGGGATGTCCACAACCCAAGACAAATGCATCAAGAGCTTTTACATAAGCCTAAAGTAACAGTCTGGTGTGCCATGTCTGCATCTGCAATCATAGAGCCTATTTCTTTGAAAATCAACGAGAGATATGCCCAGATGTTAAATTACTTTTTCAGAGTAGAACTACAGAATAGTCCATCCTTCAACCAAAACACATGGTTCCAGCAGGACTGGGCGACAGCTCACACTGCTAATGTGTCCATGAATGCAGTGCGGCGGTTATTTCCAGAAAAAAACATATCCCGAAACGGTACCGTACAGTGGCCACCTAGGTCACCCGATTTAAGACCCATGTGACTTTTTCTTATGGGGATACTTAAAATCCGTTGTTTACAAAACAAATCCGAGCACTGTGACACAACTTAAAGAAAATATTCGAGCCGAAGTCAGTAAGATACCCTAGTCGCTCTGCAAACGCGTTTTTGAAAACATGCGTGCTAGACTCGAAGAGTGTGTCAGACTCGATGGCCGCCATTTGGAAAACGTGGTTTTTTAAAAAATGAAATCCGCATATGTTGTTATAAAGTTAAAATATAAATAGACCGAAAAAAAATATAGATAAACCTACTTTGTATTAGAGGTGTAGTTTTTTTTACAATTTTTCAAACTGTGAAATATGCCACTGGACAAAGTCTCTAGTGAAATTCGTAATGTCTTGAGATTACGAATTTTACTATCGACTTACCTCATTCGGTTGACAATACGTCAAAACATATTTGTGTTAGAAGATGTGATTTGGAAGGGTCTAAAGATTTTATTTTAAATGATAATAGTGTTGAGGCTATTTTTAAATATCTTAAAAATAGTAATCCTTAATATCGTGATGTTGATGTGAATTGATGAAAATAATTTACAAACTTTACCTAATAATAAAAATGGTTTTTGAACTAATGATATTTAGTAAAAAAAACAACATCTTTCATTTAATTTTGATAGTGAAGATGACGGTCAAAATCGATTGTTAAATAACGTTTATGAATCTGAAGTCCCAACCGTTAGCTTTCAATATAATCGAGAGTCAGCGAATAATGTTTGGAAATTCAGGAGGAAAATGATGTATCTCGTGTTTTACCTTGGCCTAGATTGATTTTGTACCAAAAAATGAATTTACGTGTGATGGATATATTTGTAGGGCATTTCTAACTTTATTTCATACTTGTGAAGGTGATCTTAGAGATGTACGGATTTATAAGATTTAAATTTCCCATGGTGTATAAAATGGCAGATTCGCTAAATATCCAGGATTCAGATTTTTTGCTCTAGCTTTGCAAAGTGGGAGTATTTGTTTTAGAAAAAACTCATTTTATCATAATATTAAAACTATTGAACGGTTACAAGATCCACTACAGCATGAACCAAGATTGTATAAATCAATTTTAGCATTGAATGCCAATTTGAAGTTGACAAATTCTTATTAGTATGTGAGGTTTCAAGATTTTGTAGATACGGTTGAAGAATTAGGAACGCCTACAATTTTTATAGCGTTACGTGCATCTGATTTATGTTGCCCAGAGATTTATTGTATACTGGATCCTGATTATGATTTTACCAATCAAACCAAAATTATTTAATTCTACTCGTAAACCTATGTTTGTTGCCTATTTTTCCAGAAGCGGTTAAATTCTTTTATGAAGCATTGTTTTAAAAAATATTTCAATGTTAAAGAGGTAGTCTTCAAATGTATGATAATCTCTGGTTTGAAAATAATCCCCTTATCAAAAATGTTAATCCAGATGATACAGCAAGGATACAAGAAATTTTAACTATTTTGATGAATTCATATCTACTTGTCACCCAGATCCTTCTTAAACTTAAGATATACATCCACCAAAAATACACTGTTCTGACGTAATTAGTCAAAATGTTGGTTACAATCACTTAATACATGCAGTATAAGTACATAAACATACTAAAGCGTATTGTCATAGAAAGAAAAGTATTTTTTATGAAACTATTTCTCCTTCGAAGTAGCTTAAAGAACGTAAGAACGAAAGTAATATTCAATGAATGATTAATGATAATGAATCAGAATATATTTCAATAAGAAATAATTCATACTGAAATAGCCATTGTCCACAAATTTTGACAAGCAGATGTTTATTCATAAGCCATCGTTTCTATTAATGATGTTCTTAAAACTATTGCTAAATATGCTAGCAAAGGTGAGCCAAACTCAAACGGTAAGAAAGATTTTATTAGACAAACAGTTCAGAAGTCAAACGGTTTTAATAAAAATGTGTGCTCTATTAAGGAAATATTTTACAATTTACATATTTTGCAAAATTTCCAATCAAACTATTTAGTAACCTCGTTTGCTTTTTAACCTTGTTCTCTGTAATTACATCTCTTTTTCCACCATAGAGTCGAGTATTCTCATCGCTTTAAAAAAAATATAACTGCAACCTTCCTGTCTCGTATTATTTTCAATGCTGCAACTGTATTCTGTTTTTCAGGAATATTTTTCATTTGCTTATGAGTTGTTGGTAGTATCTTTTCTCTACTCCTTTTCATTTTGCATATTTGTTATCAACCTTATCAACCTTTTTTGTAGTTTAAGTTTCTTTGGAATGGTATATCTAGTTCGTTTTTTAGCCTTTATCCAATCCTGCCACTTGATGAATCAAGCCTCCTAGTCGAAAATTTTGCCAATAAAGACGATGATGAATCTCTGGAGGATGATGATAAACGACTTGAAGAACGAACAGAACTAGAATGCATACTTGAATTAGAAGGAGATCGCATTTACATAGCCGGTTGATTTTCAGAATCGCTTGAAGGCGGGGAATCTTCGCGCAACAGGGAACTTTCCCTGCATTTTCTATTCTCTCTGTATGTTTTCTGTCTCTTACGCCATTCCTTTCGCTATTTGCTTTATATTTTTCTAACATTTACTCTATAGATAGAATTTTCTTTTCTTCTTTTACCTTTCTGTTACGTTTTCTTTCTTTAGCTTTTGCCTGTTCGTACAATTCTGAGTTCGTCTTTATTTCTTCCCTACGTCGCCACTCGCATTTTTTTTTCTTATGTCTAATATCTTATGTTTGATAGTGCCATAATTTCATTGTACCTTGAATATAATTGCATTACATTAATTATAAAGATTTCTAAATATTGTCACTTCCAAGGGGATATGTCATTCTCGTGGATAACTGAAATCCACGGGAGTAACATCTGTGGAGGTGACATTGGAATACCTAGAAAGGTGTTATAATAGCTCACTACTTTACGTTATCTAATAGGTTCTAATTAAATAAAAACATTTTGATAAATAATCCCCCAAAATGACCAAATTAGCATGCTGATTTTTAAAAAATCTTCCTTTTTGAGTCAGTGCTCCAACATTATTCTCCAATAAACTGTTAAAATGGCATAATTGTCTATGAGCGTTCAGAAACTGTATTCACATTTTTTGCAAATTTTGGCTGCGTTTAAATAATTATCCGTGGAGGTGACAATTTTACGATGCATAAATGTAATGAAATCTAAAATATTCTTTTTTTTACTTCTGTTTCTTTTATGTAGAAAGTTAATTCCATATATTATAGTAAAATAATATAACTCTGTTTCATCATTAGGAAAAGGTTACTGTTTTTTAATATATGTTACCGTAAGTTAAACTTGCACACGACATGGGGATGACGTTTTCGACAAATGTTAAATGATAATTGAAATGAATACTTTAATTTTGTATCTCACATGAAAAAACCTAAGAATTTAAACTACTATGATGAATCATAGATGTAAATTAGATACATAATATAAGTATTACACGTTTTAATAAGCATGGACAAAAAAAATCAGGAAAAAGAGAAATACCCAACTACGTATAAGTTCCTATATTATTACCTTTGTCGAAGAAAAGTAAGTATTATTCGGGATTTCAATGAAATCATGAGAAATTAGATAAGACTGTTCTTTTTGTTATGTAGAGAAAAATATCTAAATAAATTCTTTTATTAGTTGTCCGTACCTAATAAAGTGATATTATATATATGTATATGTATATATATATATATATATATATATATATATATATATATATATATATATATATATATATATAAATATATAATATCACTTTATTTTTAGCTCACCAAAATGAGTAAAATAATAAACGTATTACCCATATTATAACATTTCAACAACAAACAATGTCAAAAGGAATGCATTTTATAGCAGCTATTCATTTGTTTTTTATCTATTTCCAATTCAATTATAATTTAATACACAATAACTACTGTGTCATATTTCGAAAATTTGCTTTCAATGCATAAAAAGTTAGGTATGAGTTGAGTACAGCAAAAATGCTAATTTTAGTGATTTTTTTTATTATAGGATATACATAACAAATTACGTCATCAAAAATAAGTCATAATTATTTTAAAAATTGATTTCCTTCATTTTGTTATTACTGAAGTAGTTTTCACCATTTTCAGTTTAAATTTATAATTATGTACTACATACTCAACAAATATCTAAAGATAAATATTATTAAAAAAGTGTGCAAAGTATTAAAACTGTGAATAATAATTATGACGTTTAAAAATTTAATTTGTGATATATACATTTTTAAAATATATGTTCATGGATCTTCGTTATTTATTGTAAATTTCTTGTTTTCCGGGCTAATAAACAGTTAAATTTTCATTTTTGCTCAAATGTATTTGTTCATAATCATTAATTTATAATTATAAAAATCATAACCTAAATATTTAATACTAAATTTTTAAGATTGGTAGAATTAAATATTTTTGTTAATACTTAGTGAGATAGACGTCATCTTTTAAACATTTTGTAAGTTTATATTATTCTCTTATTTATATGTATTCATATTTATATGTTTGTTAAATCTGTAGTATCTAATTATAAATTTAAATTGAGAATAATGAAAAAAATTGCAATAGGACAATGGACATGTTATTATGACTAATTTTTTTATCCAATAAATTTTTCTTAATAAAATAATCACGAACGGGGCCTATTTTTTTAAAAGAAATTCGTTTTTTATGTATACTCATTATAACATCAGTTTCAGTAAAACATCAGTTTCAGTAAAACACCAGTTTCAGTAAAACATTAATTTCAGTAAAACACTGGTTTCAGTAAAACACCAGTTTCAGTAACACACCAGTTCCAGTAAAACACCAGTTTCAATAAAACACCAGTTTCAGTAAAAGTAGCGAACATTATTTAAAATAGGAATAAATTATCCAAACAACTTTTAAAAGGGTAAATTAACGCTGCGATTGGAATGTCTAAAATAAGTTGTTCCACAGTTTGACAGCAGGTGTCGCGTTGGGGATGGCGAGATTGAGGAGGAATTCAGAATGTAATTCAAGACCATAAGCAACTAGGGCCGTAAATCCACATTCACTGTGAATGTAAAATTTGGTACGTAATATACGATCCGCTTACCACAGACCATATATTAATTTTTGTAAGTAATAAGTGTCATTATGTCATATTTAATAAAGCTTAGTTACATAAACATTTTATGAAAATATGTTCGACAAAGGTCGGTTTTTCAGGACTGAAAAATGTGCAACTTAATTTTTGTGGTAAGTCATTAACTACTTTCCCTCTCATAGCTTAAACAATAAAATAACAAATAGTTAATAAGAATAACTTTATACGAAGTGCTGATTAAGGAGAAAAACTTAATCAAGAACTCTACCACTTGATGATATCGAAAGAATGTTAATGAAAACGAATTTACAAAAGTTATCAACTATGAATTGGAGTCATATCACAAGGATTTTGCATATTTTATTTATAATCTACGAATATTACCAACAAATATTGAATACCTAAACTATAAACAATGTAACTAAATGATTGTTCTTTAGTCTTAAAATTTAAAACAAGAGAAACATTCAAACTAAAAACAAAACTGCAATCCGCAAACACAGCATAGAAAGTATTTTAGAGATTTGAAATTCTGCATCAACCTTATTGCTCCGTGACGTGGTAAAGAGACATAAATTAAATCGCAAGTTGAGATAAAGATTTAATCGCATCTTGCGTAAAACGGAAGATGCGGGTACTTACAGACCAACATAGCAGTAACTGCTTACACTAACGCACGCCCGCATGATCAAAACACCCGCTGACAACGCTCGTTTGTACGATCGTGGACGTTATCGATTGTCCTAGAAAGCTTTGCTATTCAATTAGTGCAATATAAGAGGAAAAGATACATGGAAGTAGGCTGAAATTTAATTTGGAAATATGTTATTTGTAAGTACTCGACAGCTATTTAATGTTAGGTTTGATATATATATATATATATATATATATATATATATATATATATATATATATATATATATACATATCACAGACCAGTGTCGACATCTTTTATTGACTTCATGGGACTGCTTTCAAAGTAAAATGATGTCTATCTATTCTGATGTCCAGAAAATTCCAAATTTAGTACTACATATTACAATTATCCTTATTTGTACCTATTTTATATACGTACATTTCATATTAGTATGTATAGAGTATATGAAGTGCATTCAATAAATTCTCGAAAACGATATGATAATACCGAGTAGATAAACGTTGTGAAATATTACCTTTGAGAATGTTATGAAATATTACTCTTTAATGATACACCAATATCCGTTATTACTAGATGATTAGCAGGAGCAAAAAACGAAGCAATAGAGACATTATGATCGATTCTTCGACCATTAAGGAACTAGATCACCGATTAGTTATTATATTCCGGATAAAACAATAAAAAAAAAGACAAAAATATAAAGAATGGGTGCATTTTACAGAGAATTTACTTCTTGGTGGTTTAGAAGTGGTCAAAAAATTTAAGATGATATCCGCCTGATATATATGATATCCGCTTGGTTGCCCGAAGCCAACATGGAAAAAAAACGTTGCCAGAATTGTGTTGGAATATGGAATATGTTGGTATACATTACATTTTTCATGGTCGCCTATGTCAAGTTACCCAGAAAACATTTCAGGTATGCTTAGGTCAATTTAGGGATTTACTGCTGTAAAAAGTTTTTGGCTCTCTGTGATGGAAATTCCTCTAATATTACAGAAATAATTATACTCCTACGCTCATAGCTGTACGCAAGTGTGGATTTGAAAAAAATAACCACGTACCGTATAATTCGGTCTTGGCCATCAGTAATTTTTCTATATTTACAAATTGTAGGAAAAATGAAAACCTCATTTGATGATTATGTTTCCTTAAGAGAAAAGTTCAGTCAGTCTTGTTGACATTAATGCTTACCTGCATTGTTAACATAAAAGTATTAAGCTATGTTCAAGTCACAAAACAGATATAATATTTTCAAACAATTTTTCCAGAAGCATGTTTAATGTAGCTTCAAAGTGTATATTTAGTAACGAGATTAACTTACATAATTCTGACTTCTACGCTTTCCAATGCAAAATTAACCTGTAAAGTCATTATCAACTTAGATAGACGCAGAAAATACTATAAAACGGGAATAATTTTTGTACTTCCCACGTCAATTGAATATCCTCTCCATACAATCTCAAATTCTCATTCTGTCACTGAATCATATTTTGGTTGTCCTTTTCTAGATTTAATCTGAATATCTAGTTCGTGAGCTTTTTCACTTGTTTTAAACAATTTTCATATCACTTGCTCGTTTAAGCTCGCAGTTTTGTCACAGCTTTCGGATAAAACTAATTACTTTTGATATATTATTTTCTCTAAATTCCAATTTAAAAGGTTACCATTCTTTAACATTTCTTGTAGAGATTATAAAATATATGCAAAAATATATTTGCTTATTGTATTAATTTAACTTAGTATGCATTTACTATATAAGTACTGGCAGGAGGTAATAGCGTTTCTTGCATAGTTTCTAATTTGAGTAGACGGCAGGTTGGTTAAATTGACTTGTGTTGAGTCCTCCCCTTGCTCTTTAGCAACGCTCTGTATATTTAAGCATAAGGGAGGACTTAACTCAAGTTTTTAATTAAAAAAATATATAAGTAACAGCAGGCTAAAATGAGTGAGGTTGTTTTGTTGGATCCTAGATTTATGGTATTTTGAAGAACATTAAAACGTTTAGCTAACATTGTAAAAGCACACTCAACTGTAGACCAAACTCTTGATAAACATTGTTGGATATTAAGCTCATTAGGACTGCAGTTTTTTTGTCAGTATGGTTTCATTAAATTGGACCTAGAGCAAAAGCTATATCACCCACGAATACGTAACGATATAAATCTGTCGCATTCGGTAAATCGATAGGGTCAATTAAATTCAGTAAACATTGTTCGTAAAACTGCCAAAATCTTGAATAAAGAAGGACTCCACCGTCAGATATCGGCTTTATTTTCAACATCAACCGTTACAAATTCTTTGTGAGCATTCACTAAAACCAGTAAAATAATGTTATAAAATCCTTTATAGCTGAAATACCGTGAGCCTGAATTTGGAGACTTTATAACTGCAATGTGCTTTCCATCAAGTGAACCCAAATATGTGGGAAATCCAAATATGTGTCTAAACCCATTTCTACTTCTTTCCACTCTTGTTGTGTTGAAAGAGTCTGACACAATTTTTGTTTAGTTTACATTTGAAATTAATTTTTACAGGAAGACTCAGAAAGCAACGTAGATACTGAGACACAAAACCAACATAGCTATACAATATCATCGGTGGATCCACACCCAACTCCGACATGAGTAAAGAAAAAAAAGACAATTACTGATAAGCAAAAGTCTTTTGGAGCGAACAGTATCATTTTTAGAAACAAGTGATAATGATAATAATAGTTCTGAAGACCAAGACGAATATCACCTAGCCAAAGTTTGGACCACGAAACTTTGGAAACTGGGATCTACCCAAAAATATTTTGTGAAAAAAGCAGTTTACTATGTTTTACTTGAGGCAGGACTTGGTACTTTAAATAAACATTCAATATAAATAGATCAGTCCTCAAAATATAATCCATCTCCACCTCCACCCAGAGCATCAATATGTATATAGTATGTTACGTACAATCACTGAGCACATAAAATTCTAATTTGTATTATAGCTCAAATCCATCACCACAGCTTGTTGCTTTTAAACATTCTGATTTCTCTCAACAACCTGAATTGGTTCGAATTGAAATCCACCCCAATTGACATGCTACTCTATATTCATTCAATCACAACGAACCAATTATAATTTCTGATATTGAATATATTTGGCGTTAATTTTGTAGAAATTCATTATTCACAATTAAATGAAACTACGTGATGTAGTATTATTTCTACTATCTTTAATTTCTTTACCACGACCTAGGTTTCGTTGTATTACAACATCTTCAGGTGGGATATTAGCAAAGATCTTTGCTAAAGATAGTAGAAATAATACTACATCACGTAGTTTCATTTAATTGTGAATAATTTCTGATGTTTCATCTCAGATAATATTAAGATCTATTAAAAACCAATCACGATAATTCATCCCTCGTGATATAAATTGTTAAGAATCTATATATAACAAGCCATCTAGTATTACCACTACAACAATATTTGACGTGCTTATCATGCTAAAGACACTTCTGAAATATCAAAAATCTTTAAAAATGTTATCTGGAGACATTTGAAACATTATGAACAAACAACAACAAACGATAAGTTTATAATGGAAATAAAAATAGTGTCGGTAAATTGTCTAGGGACTAATAATAACTTCTTTTTTTCAGAACATTTGGTAATTTTGTGTTCATATCCTATTTGATTAATAAAAATGATTACTCAAATTTATCAGTTTTACTTACCTTAATATAATATCTCAGGATATAAACTAATGATTTAATAAACTAATGATTATTGGCTGCTGTACTTGTAGTGTGATGATATACCAGCGGAATAATTTAAGTCTTCAAAACTTCTACGTATAACTAAAAAACTTTACTTCGGGTGTTAAAGATTTTCTCACAAGTATGTATTGTTTTTTAGATACTGTAATATTAAAGTCAATAGTTTTTGATAGCTGCTTTTTGTCATTCTAAAATTCAATTTAAAATCGTCTTCTGCGAGGGTTAGTTCTTTTTTTTAATGAAAGACAATTCAGTTTTTTTCGCATCCAAGCTTTAGTCATCATTTCTTCTAAATTGCATTTTGTTATCTAAGAAGGTTATTGCGAATATTAAATATATTTGGCGTTAATTTCGGAGAAATACATTTCTACTTTCTTTAAATTCTTAACCACGACCTAGGTTTCGTTGTATGACATTTTCAGATTGTAAAGATTGATATTTACAAATTGCTCATCTGTGCGGGCTGTGTCTTGTATTGATTAATATTATTGTCAATTTTGGTTTATCAATAATATTCGATGTGTGCGAACAGCCTTATTCAAATAGTCCTGGCTTGAAAATGCTGTGCATAGATTCAATGGATTAACAGCAGAATAATTGCGATTATATTGCAATAAAACCACAAAATTTTTGAATTGTATACAAATCTGTCGAGTGTTACTCTCGAGAAAACGATATAAAATATGACCAAATTTTAAGTTAATCCCTGTCATATTTGTGTCAACGTACTAAAATATTCCATATTATTACATTGAAAGACATCGTTAATAACTGAAGTAACTCGGTAAGGAATAGGGCGAAAGACTCCGCAAGATATTATTTGTTAAGATTTAGATTTCATTAAAAGGGAACCCTCCTAAGTCGTTATAATTGACTTTATATATATATATATATATATATATATATATATATATATATATATATATATATCGAAAAAAGTAAGCGTATCATTCAGTTCATATGAGATATCTTCTCTTCTGCTCCGACACGTGATGACATAAAAATATTCTCACTAATATTATAAACACGAAACTGGGTTTATGTCAATAATTATGCAACAGTTTACTTGATGAATCATCAAATTTTCCATATTTTACAACTAATATGTACAGTAGTTCGGGAGTCCGCATGTTGTACAATTTCTTAGGAAATAAACACAAATTATAGTTTCTTCTCGATACATGGCGTTGTCACTTGTTTATATATTTAGTTTTTGTATTTCCCATTTTATCCTTAATACCTCACATACCGGTCAAGGCAATTATGGAATATGTTTGAAATTATTTGATAGGAGACACCTTTGATAAAGTACCAGGAATTTTGTAATATATCTTGAAAATTCTACAAGGAAGCCAAAGAATACTATTTAGAATAAATATTTCGTCCTAGTTTCTTGTGAAATGAAATAGATTATGGTGACTTACACCTAATTTAACCTAGGTAAGTTTCAGGTAAAAGCTAGTATGTACGAGTATACCTCAAGTGTAAGCAAAAATTGATGTAAAATGATATCTTTAATATTCCTAGAGCCGTACCTTGGCGATTTTATGCAGCAGTGCAGTAGTAGAAGAGGTCTTGAACAATCCTAGCGCACGGCGTCGTAGACCCTGGCCAAGGCAGGCCTCCACCGCCGCGCACAGTGTCGTCACGCCGCCGCTGTCTTCGTGGACGAACTTGCGCGTAACCGCCTCCTCCATTAACTGTTTCACTTCTTTCTTGACGGCTGATACGAGCCGCTCCTTCATCTCGGTCGCGGGGTCGAGCGGTTGTGCCGTCATCGCAGAAACGCTGCACACTAGCGTTCCCTCTTGGGATGTCTCTGTAGAGAAAAAAAGGTGACAATATATTTTACAAGTTGTGCTCTCAGCTCTACCTGCATGAAAGTTAAGCTACTAAAGAATACAGGGAAAATAAATAATACTTTCAAAAACATTACTGGAAAAAGGCCATGTTGGGTAACAAAAACAATTGGGTTCGTTGGTTTCGCCGATAAAAGAATTGAGATCTATTTGGATGTCAAGTTCTATTAAAATTCCTTATAAGTTAAAAAAAAGAAAAAAAATGTTATTCGTTTACTACATACATTTTGCAAGTGTTCATTTTTAGAGTTCCATACCTCAGAATGAAAAAACTGAATCCTTATTGCTGGCAGTGAGATGAAAAATGTCACTTCGTTGACATATTTCATCCCACTGCCAGCCAGAGGTATTAAGTTGAAATAAATATAAAACATTAGAATATATAAAAAGTTCAGCTCCAAACTTAATATAATAAAAATATACGGTCTTTCAAATATCATGCACTTTGATACCGACTCACTCACTTTCTTTTGAATATCGTAAATTTTAATTAAAGACACATGCGTGAAAACTTTCTAAGTTAAACATTAAGATGTAAACAATTTATATTTTTTCTTTTTAAATTTATTTTTCTGTAAGTTTTAAGAACTCTAATAGAACTTTGTGTCCATTTAAATCTCAATTCAATTATCAGTGAAGCCAACAAATTCACTTATTCCTGTTACCTAACTTGTCACTTTTTCAACTTTGATTTTAATGGAACATCAGTAAATTATACAAATTTTATTATAGTTAAATTTTATGTTACTCAATAATTATTGTCGCTTACATGGTACTCTTTTGTTCTTCTATATTTTCCTGTACAGATGAAATACAGTGGCACAGTAACAGACCGCCCGTTCGCGGTCTGCCACTTTTTAATTTTATAAGTTTTCCGTTTAATTTACCAAATTTCTCCAGTTAGGACGGTTCAAAGTTCTCAGTCAGTATTGAATTCCAATGACCTAACTTCAAGCAAATTTCAAGTTGTAAGCCAAGTGGAAGAGATTTTGATTTTTAATGAATAAAACAGTATTAAAAATAACAATTTTTGGACGTCAATATCAAAGAACTATTTGGACTAGGAACTTATAAAATGATAATAATAGACGAACAATAGTAGTAATAGACGGACAAAATTAAAAGTCTGTAGGTCAAATAGATTTCGAGCTATGGAGACGGGGGTGAAAGTAGTCCGTTCGAAATGGTTTATGAAAATGCAAATCTCTGTATTTTTCTTTTTCAAAGCTGGCGGACGAACTGCCATGTGTTTATAACAGATCATAAAAAGTAATCAAGCTACCTACAAAAAAATCAAACAATTCTAATGACTCTCAAACTGTAGACGGTACAAGGGAGCATCAGACTACAGATATAGAAGCAGATATGTTTATCTGTTTTATGTCAGAGCTGTTATGTTTTATAATATGCGAAACTGCTTACACAAAATAGAGATAGCCAAATCTCAAATTAGCGTAAAAACCACGTTCTCTTATTAAAATTGTTCTACCCTTAACAAAATCTATTACTTGATCCAATAACACCTTAAAGCGTTTTCAAATTATTTTTTGAAATGTCTTCAATATTTTGTAAAGATTCTATTACAAACAGTAACCCTATTGAATGGATTTATTCTGTTAATCCAAACTACGTTTTTTTTTCAAAACTACATTTTACACTTAATCAGTTTATATATTTATGAATATTAAAGCTTTGATTTTGATATGACATAAATCTCACAAAAATAAACGGTGTAGCTACGATGCCCAAGTAGTGCTTGAGAAACCTAAACCTGTGTATAAGTGCTTTGAAAGGTCCCGACAAAATTGTATGATTTAATTTTATTGGTGGAATTAGAAAGTATTTATCATTTATGTATTAAAAGCACTAATCATTGCTAAGCCACACATCTTACGCCGCACCCTCACTTCGCGATTACGAGGGCGCGCAAGTTACTTCAGTTTTGTATAAGAGGTAACATAATCAAATTTTCGCTAGGAAAATAAGTTATACCATTTTATTTGACTTATAAAATAATTATAATGCAAAGTTTGAAGAAAATTGGGGTACATGTTTTAAAATAAACTAATTTAATTTTTTTAAATTTATTTATTGTAATATTTTGAGGTTACAAGAAAACGAAAAAAGACATATATAAAAAACTGCGAAATACCGGAATTCATCTAAATTAATTCACTATTATAGGCGCTAGGTTACAAGATATACGCAAACACACACACAAACATTTTATAAATTTCCTGTTTTATAACACTTTCAATTCAATACAATTAATTTTCATTATTTTTGAATGCTGTTCAAATTTTTGGATATTATTGCAATTATCCGACTTTTCTTACGTCGCTTAAACGTAAAACGTTGATCATATTTTCGCAAACAAATAGATCAAGAAATTGTTTTGTTCATAATCAACCATTTTTCCACAGTTAAGTGTAGATATAGACATATTTTGATATTAATAGGGCAAAGATCCAATAACAAGTATTGACGAAATTAATATTATTCTAGTTAATATTAAGGGAATACAACCTTTTATGTTATTTTCCTTCAAGGTCGAAGGAGTTCCGATATCATCCATTCAATAGACAAAATGTTATACCCAGCAAAATTACAGTATATGTATATATACACATATTCTAAATTATTGCATTAAAGTAATGGTATGAGGATAGTGATATCATTAGATCTTTGTCCACATCGATAAGCGAACTTTTGATTAGTGAGGAGTATATATAAGCATATTTAGAGTAGTCACAGACAAAAATCAGTTATAAATTGCGAGTAAAATTTACCCAAAGAATGTGTTGATTTAATTTTAAAATAAGCAAACTTCTCTAGATTGACGCCGTCAAGATTCCTTATCCATAAATGTAAGAATCGTTTGAAGAAACCAAACCAACAACATGCAAGGATTAAAACAAAATAAACAATAAAAAATTATAAACCAATTATTGGTAAGCATTTTTTTTGGGTTACCCTTTAAAATATTAGCAGAAAATAGTAATTTTTTATTATTTAAATCCTTACTACGGTGAAGTAGTTAATTCAATTATTAATAAAAATATTTTATACTATATCAATATTTTCTCAATTATAATTACATTTAAACAGTTATCTAACACAAATAAAACCGATACGAAAACAACTTTATAGTAGTATAATCGATATTTTTTCAGTGAGACATTAGGCGTTCAAGGGTGAGTGAAACGTATTAGATGACTATCATATAAGAGTCACTTAGCTTCTCCTAAGCAACTCGAATCCCAACCTACGCGTGGCTAACCTAGTTACGTCGAGTAACCCATTATCGGTATTATGGTGATCAATCTCTTTGAAGATATAAACCGACAAGCAGATGGAAATAGGGAGTCCGTATATACCTCGTCACTCAATTATAATCTCAGACATGACAAGGTTTTGACCATCAATCTGTAACAACACTAAGGAGACATGAGGAAACTACTGTACTATTCTTCCCAAGAAACCAGTTATGAGGAAATTTAAGGATAATAAGAAAGAAAAGGATTACAATCCGGCTAACACCCGGCACCATATTGGTCTAGGTCAAATGGTAGGAAGTAAGCTGCAGTGACTTACTGGGCTCAATAAGGACATGAAGATACTTTTATCTTGCTCACAACTCCGTAAAAAGATAAAATTTAATACATGGGACGTCATAGGCATAATCCAACGAAGAAAGATAGAAATCATATATAAATAAAAATACCGTTATGATCTGAAGGTACTTGGCCTTACAGAAATTCACATGAGGGTATCAGGCTTTTTTCCACCTAGATAGGTTTATTTCTCCGGACAGAAAAAGAAAGTTGGCGTAGTTACTTAAAAAATTGGCACTATTTATATCTCCTGATGACAAGTCAGTCCTAGGATGATAATAATGATCATATCTTAACGATGCCTATTAACTCAGAGACGTATCGCATGAACGTGGTTATGGTACCTTCACGGTACTAAGAAAGCGTCGTAGAACGAATATATTGGAGGATCCTAAACTTAGAAACCTTCCAAAGAAGGATGTTATAAAACTAACAGGGGACATTAATACCAAAATGGGACAGACAGTCCAAAATGAACACCTAAAAGAAGTATGTGATCTTGGAAATTAATCTGGAGACTGGCAAGAAATCAAATTAATTGTATAATTCTGACCTATAGATGGAAATCATGCATCAGCAAAATAGTAATTAACATAAGATTGAAGAGATGCTGTAGATAAACCGATAAAAAGCCCGAGTCACGGAGAATTATTTGCCTTCAGAGAATGATTCTCTGAGAGAACGACCGACCTCACATTAGATGTGAATGATGACAAAGAAACTAATAGGAATAAAGTAAAGGAGTTTATTTTTTATGGCGAAGAACGAATGCATCACAAGGAGTTGTAGAATGCTATTAAAAGAAGAAAATCAAAGGCAATTGGGATTACGATAGACATGCGCAGTACCAATCACTATCAGCAACAGTACAGTTGTGGATTCGCACAGATTACAAGGAATATCTAAATTATATCTTCAAGATGTGAAAGATCACGCGCAGAACCTACGTATAAGGGATTTGATACTGAAAGTAAAACGTATCGCCCATACATAACGTAAGCTTAAAATATAGGCGATATTGAGGACGCTAAGAGATCGATCAAAAGAAATTGGCTAGGTTGTCGATAGGTGGTGGCCGTGATATGAGAGCACAGATATAGACAGTGATAAACATAGGATCCCTTCAGGCAGACAGAAAAACAATTTACGGAACTTGACATATTTGAGTCTGAGGTCACAGGTGCTCTACGTAAGATTAAAATGAATAAATCACTGGAAGAGACAATTTTTTTGTCGAAAAGTAGATGAAATCCCTAGAAGAAAATGGCATAGGAATGTTAGATTGGATTTGTGTAACTATACCCCATTCAATTTGAAAAGAGAATGTTTATAAACAATCAGATTTGACAGTTAAGAAATTGTAAACCTTTTTCTTGCATTCACGTTAGTAATTTAAAGTGAATTTACTTAGCATTTTTGATTAATAAAATATATGTTTCATTAGTGTGCATATTTAAACTGTGTACATAAGTAATTTATATTATATAGGCTATATTTTATATTTAAGAGAAATTCAGATAAATAAGATGAAGTGTTTCTAACAATTTATAAGTATTACTGTCACATAAAAAAACAGATAGCAAAATAAAGCCAAGAATTTCAATAGAAATAGTGGTTTAATTAAATGTTAAGTTTTACAGAAAATAATTAAAAAATAATGCCAAAGACTTGATTGTTGAGTAATCATTAAAATATTTTTTAAAAATGAACTAATTTATAAATATAGAGGAAATATAATAATAAATCACAGAAAAATACACTGTATACATATACAATTACATCACAATAAATCTGGGCTTCACACCGATATCCAAAGATGTTCGAATGCTAGTGCCGACGAGACCAGTCTTTTGCCGATATCACTGAGAAATAATATTACAGAACATATCTATTGCAGAATTTATTAGTAGAACATATTCATCATAAATCTATCTATTACATAGTATATCAACATTAACAATATTTGTTCAGCCTCATGCCATGGGGCTTATTAAATGACATTTCTTTTGTGCCCCGATCATTTTTATTGTGTTTGTTTTACAGTGATATGACGGCAATCTTAGTATTTTACAGTGATATATATTCTCAACAACTGTTTAGGTACTGTCCTTAGAACAACATTCGCCATTTTAATTATACTCGTACTTAACAATATTACACATTTAACACAACGAACTTAACATTATAAACCATATAATAATATAATAAACTTAATATGATACAAAATAATTTTATGAAACGCAAAAAATTTAGAGACCAATTTTGGAAAATGATAAATCAGTGCGCCTTACACTTTTTAATCACCATTACGTTGATAAGCAAGCGCTGTATTTACGTGGAATAAATAAGTTGCCATACGTGGGCATATATTAAACAAAAAAATATAATTGATCTCCTGAATCTATATGCCTTTGGACAAGGAGTGTGTCCCTTGTGAACATATAAATAATGAATGTCGCAAATAATTATACTAGCTGTGCGCTCGGATTAATTCAGATTTGTTACTCATACGTACATTTATATATGGCCACTTCAATACAATTGTTAGGTTTCGTGTTTGTACAACAGGCGGACAGATAGATAATCATACGAACTCGCATTGGTCAAAACAAAAACTTATAATTTAGTTTTACCAGTCATACATATCCGAATGGAATATAAAAGTTTATTGCCCCGCAAAATTCACATGCACAAATCAGCATTTTTATCTGATAAACTGATGATTTTATGAAAGTCGAACGAAAAAACGGTTTTAAAATAATATTATTAATTAAGTCTCAATGTGTATTGACCATAAAAATGGCCATTACATCTCTTCTCTTTCTAACATCTATTCATATGTTTTTCAGATTATTCAAGTTGCATAAAAATTAAAATAAGTCTGTCAATTTGAAATAAATATTTGATTATTTGTTAAAGATTTTGAGATGAGGTAAATATTACATTTTCCGCAGCCATTGACATACATATATTACTTTTTAAATTACTTGTACGAAATTACAAACGTAGATATATGTGTTTTTTTTTTCAGAATAATATTTCAATTATTATATTATCTTCCGCTACGCCGCTCATAATGCGTTTTCGTTTTGCAAAACTATTACAATGCGTAGTAACGACTCACTGCGAACCCACTATAACATGTATCAATACAATAAATATAAATTTTGGCCCTCAGCCACCTCTCGGCATCCGGGGTAATTAGCGTATGGTAATTCAGTATGATATGGCCAGACCGATGAAACGGCCAACCGAAAAAAATTACTGTTTTCGCTCTAGATGTCGTGAGCTGAGATTAGTGAGCGATTGCTACTCGAACATGTACGTTGCTGTATACATTTTTTATTGAAAAAAAAATTTAAAAAGTAAGTATTTTTAAACTTCAAAGATTTAATTTACCTCACATTTTTTTAGTACGTTGATATTTGATGTTGTAGTGTTAATTTTTTTAAAACTTATTATGTTTTTACTGTTTTTTCGTTGAATATAATAACCTGTCGATAACATAACCTCAAATCGAATAACAAATTCATAAGTGACGCTAAGTTAATATTCCAGATTATACTTTCCAGATTATGCTCACATATCTGATAATTTAAAAAATGACAGAGTAATTGAAGAGGTTTCAATGATGCTTGAGATTCTTACATATTTGTTGGTGATAGTTGTTCTTGAACCCGCTCAGGGTTCAAGAACAACTATCACCAACAATCCCTTCAACATCAAGATCTAATAACGATGCTCACAAAAAGACACGTCTTCAAAGTACCTGACTGACATGTGCCTAATTGTAAAACTGCTTACTAACATTCGGAAACAGCTCAAGCAAGTAGCAAAAGTAATCAGACCTCCGGATTAAATTAGTAAAAAAAAAGAAAAAGGAAAGTAAAAATAACAAGAGGAAGAAAAAGTTAATATTAAAAAGCAAAAAATTAAATTAGATGAGAAGAAAAATACAATGGAATTAGCCAGTAGAAATTCCGATCCCAAAGATAATGTATAAGATTGCGTGTGATGCAGCGAAAATTACTACGAGACTGAAAAAATAGAAGATTAGCTACAATGTATTTTATGTAAATTATGGCTGCATGAAAATTGCAATCCGTTCAACAATTCTTGCAATCCTTGTAGCAAGAAAATGAAGAAACAAGAAACGGAAAAGGAAAACTTACAGGAGAAAAAAAGAAAAAAGTAACGAAAAAGGCAAAGGGAGAAAAAAAAATGACCTAGAAATTAAATGGCCATCTTGTCCTTACATGAACGGCCAATTTATAATGGATATTAACATCAAAGCTTTTTCTAATGTTTTTGAAATAAATATGTAACATTTAGAATAATCTACGAAAATATACGTCGAAATATGGGTAAAAGCTCAGTTTTTATAAAAACATTTTCCTAAAGTACGTAAGTAATTTGTAGGCTACACTGGAATATATTGTAGTACAAACACTTATTTGAAAAGAAAATAACATATCAAAATGTTTAATTATCTACACGTCAAGTATAAGTACATCTGTATATACAAAAGCGTGTTTTTAGTTTTTTTAGAGTATAATTTTATTTATATTCATTGATGACACAGGAAGTGCACATGTAACACCATGTGGTAATTTTTATTTGATAATCAAAAATAATTTTTTGTTTATAAATTAATTGTAAGTATATAAATGAAGTATTATATCATGCAAACAATTTTGTGCCATATGGTCCAAAAAGTTTTTGCGACACATGTTGCAAAAATATGAATGTTTGTATGTAAAAAAATTTCAAGTAAAAATATTAAACCAAGAAATTATAGTCACAAAATTCGAAGAACAATACAAGGGATTTTTAGAAAGCAGGTCTACTCTGGTTTTTCGTCACCTAGTACTTTGGTTAACAATAAAACTGAAAACAATCACTCGAGCAAAATCCAAAACAAGAATTTAAATAATTTAATTTTAAATTTGCATACCTGATTAACAGACTATTATTTTGATTTAAATTCTGATTTGATTTAGATTTTTATTTTGATTTTGACCGTAATAAATATTAAAATTATTTGGGAGTATGTTTACTATAAATTTCTCATAACCACCAAATAACGGAAACTAAAATGAGACACGTTTGACGAGTGATGAATTGTGCAATTAAAAATCATTATTGTTACGGACCCATGGTATCCTACTGCTAAACAAAGGCATCCCCTTTCAACTTCAAAAACTTAATAAACAATTTAGAAAGAAAATATCAATTGTATTCCACTTCTAAACAAAGGCATCTTCGTCCAGCCTCAAAAACTTAATAAATAATTTATAAAGAAATTTAACAGATAGGATAGACGGTTAATGGACGAATAAACGAACTTAGGAACACCTATTCTACTTTTCGATGGGAATAAGTGTTCCAAAGTTCTTTTTCCTTATAGCTGGATGGGTGGCAAGGACATATTCACAAAATTTTCTAATTTATCATGATTCATCATTGCAATAATTATAATAAATGGGGTAGAGTTTTATTATAAATATTTATAACAATTTTAAAAAAGTCGAATTTTCTTCCGTAATTTGTGTAATCAAATATCCCCTATTCCTTTTATTAATTGATTACGGACCCAGAACGCAAGACATGTTGATTGTTTTTCAAAATTTAGTATTGAAGTTTCTGTGCACGAAGAATTTTCGTGGCACGAGCTGTAAAGAACATTTTAATATGGAAGTCACAAATTCGATGAAAATTTAAAAATTTGACACCAGAAATTTCAAACGTTGGAAATTCCAAGTCAAGTATGCTTTGAGAGCGGAAGGTTTGAATACATACACTCCAAAACCTTCAAAAAATGAAGCACAAGTACAATGGAACATGGACGACGAAATGGCTAGATTCATTTTGACATCGTCCATACATCTTTTTCTCTGCGAAAAACATGGTTATTAATTGATCAAAATAATCAAACTATCCAAAATTTAACTTCAGGTATAATCGACGAAGAAGCGAGCCTAATGAATAAAACAAACAATGAGGCCGTATTAGTAATCACTAAGAAAAATCCAAAACAAATTAAACACAGTGGGAACCAAACAGGACTTCCACAAGCGATGAAAGTTACTCAAGAAATTGATTTGTATGGCATAATTGTAACAAAAGGAGTCATTTTAGAAGGGACTGTGAGAAACTCAAGAAATCTGTTAGTAAGGACCAAGAACAGTAAAATATGTAAGCGTTCAGTGCAGAAAGAACTTTGTCATTGTCATGTCTGAATAAAGATAATACTTGAATATTTGACAGGGGAGTGTCAGTACACATGGCAAACAAGAGTAAATGCTTCGGTGAATATAAATAGTATAATGGCTATGATAAGAACTGAATTGTCAAACTAGGAAACAAGCAAAGCTCTAGGTGAAGGATCGATATTAATTAGAAGAAAGGTAAAAGGTCAGTGTGTGGATAGTAATTGGAAGACGTACTTAAGGTGCCTGAATTACATAGAATTTTTTTCCCCAAAGGTGTAGCAACCAGAAGAGGTTATGTGATAACGAAAAATAATGAAATTTCTCAAATAATAAAAGATAATACAGTACTCAAGTGTGCACATCTGAAAGACAGTAATCTTTATGAGTTGGAAATAAAAACGGTTATACAAGAAAGATGTAATGTTGTGTGGACAGATATCAAGTGTAGCATATGCATTCAAGACACATGAATTTTAATGAACACCAAAATATGAGTAAAACTGGAGCAATTCCTATTAAATTGACTAGTAATGACAATTTGATATGCGAAACATATCAGTACGGCAAGCAAGCTAGATTACCATTTAAGAAATTTAAGAAATCAGCTAGGAGTGCAACTCAGGCAAGTGATATAGTCTATAGTGATGTTTGTGGTCCTATGGAAGAAACATCAGTATCAGGAAAACGTTATTTTTTTTATTTAAGGACGGTGCTACGAGTTATTCTCATGTGTATTTCCTGACGCACAAAGATAAGCCACCTGAGTGTTTAATGAAATATAATGCTATAGTGAATAACCAATTCCAGCATTATGTGCGCGTTCTATAGACTGATAATAGTGGTAAATATGTGAGCAATGAATTTAAGAATTTCCTTAAAAGTAAAGGTTTAAGACATGAGTGTACGGTCCCCTATACTCCCACAACAGAATGGCAGGGCTGACAGCGAACTGCGTACAATAATGGAAAGTACAAAGTCAATGCTTTATGCGAAAGGCATACCCATCAATTTATAGGTTGAAGCTGGAAGCTGTGCTGTCTATCCTTTAAATAGAAGCTGATCTAGTCAAACCATCTATGTGACACCCTATGAGCTCTGATTTAATAAAAAACCAAACTTGAAATATATTCGAATATTTATTTTAATGGAATATGTATACGTTCCAAAAAGAAAGAAAGAAATTAGAAAAGAAAAGTACTAAAATGATATTAATTGGATATGAGGAAGAAAACTATAGTTTGATACAAAGAAGATACAAGTGTCAAAAGATGTGATCTTTGATGAGCTTAGCAGTGTAACCAATCAATGAGTTTTATTGACATACAAATTAATGGACTGGGTGTAAATGAAGACTCATATTATCACTGCAAGTAAGTACACAAGATGAACCTGAAGTTTCTTCAAATGACAATATGAAGCCTTCTGAGGATAATGATGCTACTTATCATCAACCAAGGAATATAATAATGAAAAAACGTAGCAATGTGACTCTAAGACCTCGGAGAGATATAAATTTTGAAATGAATCTAACTTAGGTGGACCAAGTACCTATGAATAGTCAGTAACTGGTATTAACCAACAGAATTGAAAGAAAGATATTGAATATGAGCTTATTTGAAATAATGATAACAATACGTGGACGATAACAAACAGAAAAAAGGAATAATGAAGAAGAAATAGAAAGGTATAAAGCTCGCCTATTTGTCCGAAGGTTTTCCGAAATAAAAAATATTGACTATAAGGAAACATTCCCACCAACTACAAGATATGACTATTAAGTTGCTATTGAATATAGCGGCAAGAAATTATTTAGAGATAGAACAGTTTGATGTAAAAATTGCCTTCCTGTATAGCAAGATATTGGAGGAGATCTACATGGAGTCACCAGAGGGTGTTAGAGTTGATTCCTCTAAAGTATGTAAGTTGAACAAATTTCTATATGGGCTCAAAAAGTCTTCTCGCTCTTGGAATTGGAATTTCTTATTATATATGGCTTTAAACCATGTCATTCAGACAATTGTGTTTTTGTGGGATACTTTAATAAGATTAAAATAATTTCTGTTAATAATTAACGTGGATGACGGATTATTGTTATCCAAGAATAGGAAGATTATATCTATACTAGCGTGACCCGTGCGAAGTCTTCGCATTATAAATTATTCAACTCAATTTAATAAATCAAAATTAATTGCAGGTATTCAATTAATTTCTAATTTTGCACACTGCTTATTACGTTTTTATTCCATTATGAAGCTCAGATGACAGATCAAACAAATATTTTACTAAAATTGACATATAGAGGCGCAAGTATCAAAAGCATTGAGCTAAAGCGCCACTTTATTTATACGTGAGTGGATTTGAAATTAAACAAAAATTTTACCGACCGTCAATCATATTGACGTTGAGCCGTTAGATGGCAGCATTGCTGTTTTGTGAGCAAGCAATTATCTATAAAATGATATATAATTTATGTGGATTAGTTGTGAGGTTTTTTCTAAAAAGGGAGAGTAACATCTTAACCTTAGCGTATTAATATATATGATGATGATGATGATTATTGAAAGAATTAGGAGAGAACTTTGAAATAATGAGTTTTAATTTCAATTCTTTTGTTGGTATGGAGATAAATAAAACACACGGTTGAATATCTATAAACCAAAGTAGTTACACTGAAAGCAAAATAAATAAGTTTAATACGTCTGAAGCTAAGGACTTTAGTACACTAATGGATGTGAATGTACAATTGTCTAAAAATGAAAATAAAATTATTAGTAATTATCCATATAGGGAAGCAGTGGGAGCACTGTTATTTTTGTTCTCGTTATCTAAGCCTTATATAACTTATGCAGTAAATTTAGTAAGTAGATAGGTGAGTAATCCTGGAGCTATTCATATAAATGCTGTGAAATGAATAAATTGTTATTTCAAGTATACAAAAGATATGTAGATTATATATGATAGCAATATAAAGCTGATTGAAAATTCTGACTTTGCAGGCGATTTAGATTCTCGAAAATCCAATACTGGATACATATTCTTAGTGAATGGTGGGCCTGTCGTTTGAGTAAGTTGAAAACAAAATAAAATAGTATTGTCAACAACAGAATCTGAGATGAGCGAAAATGGCTGCTAGTGATGCAGCGAAAGAGATATTGTGGCTCAAACGATTTTTACTAGATATATGTAAACCACAAAATTCTGTAACATTGAGCATATATGATCAAAATGCAATTAAATTGATACATAATTCAGTATTTCACAAGAGAAGCAAGTTATATATGTTTTAATTTTATCAGAGAAAAGGTTGAAGAGAAACTGATCAATATTGAATATATTGAAAGCTCATATCAATAGGCTGCTTTCCTTACCAAAGCTTTACCGCTTAACTTTTTAATTACATAAGATATAGTATTATCAAATCTTTTGTATATCAAAAAACATTTAATTATTCATGAACACTTCTAAATTTAAGTGGGAGTATCGAGCAATATAAATTTGAAAGTGTCACTCTAAACACAACATTTAAATCGTTTTCTTTTCTAGCTATTAGACGGGACTACTTTAAAAAAATGCGGTCTGTGACATAAAAGTGATTTGTTTACGTTTACAACTTTGAATAAAAATATGTTTATATGGAAATACTTACTCGATTTATTATTTCATTGCCTAAAATCTAATTATAATATGAATTTCTTTGGTATTCGTGATCAAAATTTATTTAATTTTTTATTGCAAAGTGTAAGAAGTAGTTCATAATTAGATAAACAATATATGAATGTTCATATACCTAGCCGGGTATCGCAACCGAGCCGTTTAGTCTCACGCTAACGTCTTAGGCGCTATACAAATATACACGATATTGAAGTGTGTATAAATAAAGGCGGACATTAACATCATAGTTTTTTTTCTAATGTTATTTTCTTTAAATAAAACAAAGTTTACACTATATTTAGGCCAAATAGCCTGTATATATGTATTCGTTATATAGTACCAATATAAACTTTCTATTTCGTTTAAACATCACGCTTAAACGAAATAGAAAGAATAATTGAATATAATCTATGTCAAATTAAAGTGAATTATTTCAGCTATTTCAAAATAGAATAAATTAGAAAGTAAGTGATGTGTACCGAACAGCATATACGGGTATAGAATATACGGGAGAATCTGAATATCGAATATTTTCCCATAACGTTTTCTACCGCTGACTTTTGTGTAAATTCAATTAAAGTGATAATTATTTAGATAAACGAAATTACCAAAATCGTATCTGATACCAGATACGAATTTCTCTTTACATTTGAATGTATATTATATAAAAATACGCTATACAGGCACATATAGTATTTTAAATAAAAGGGTCGGGAAAGATGTCTTATACACGTGGATCTGAGTAAGATCTACGCATAACTTTGAAACAGAAAATCATAAAATCGTGATAATTAAAATTTAACTAAAATCATCAAAATAAAAAACAGATACAACCCGTAAATCGCAATAAGAGATCGCTCAATAGAATATAAAAATAAACGCACTTCAAAGATGTTGCTCGTGGACTAAAAATTAAGAACGGTTTAATGTTAAGAAATGAAAAAAGATATTACGTCCTTTCAAGTTTTATAATTCTTCAATTCTATAAATTAAAAATGGTATTAAGTAACAATGAATACAACCATAAGCATTACATATCTTATATTATCCTTTAAACGTGACATTGATAAACAATATGTGGGAAGTAATGTTAGTGTCTATTCTATACATTTTTGTTTACGTGAGCGAAAAACTGGTACTGAAGTGATGTCATTAGCTTTCTAATTTTTTATAAACATATCCTAAACACTTTAGCTGATACGTGATAATAATCGATTATTAAAAATTGTATTTAAAAAACTGACGTTTGCATGGACCTATAAGAAAATTTATTTTATTGAAAAATATTCTGAAGACAAAGGAACCAATTAGGGTGTAACCAATAAACGAGTGTAACCGCTTCCTGCAGAAGCAGAAAAAGACATTAAATATAAAAATGTATAATAACTAATTCAAGAAAACTAAAACAACTAAGCGGGCAAATAATCAGCACAAACGTAATATAACCTTACAACGATAACTGTTTTTCTACACGACTTAAATAAATCATTAGCTTAAAAGGTGTTTTGCCTTCTCGTCTGCTGTGGATAATCGATATAAATTAACGAACTTTGTTTACTAAGTTATACATGCGGTAATAGACGCAGAAACAAGGGGTGGGGTGAACCTCCAAGGCGAAGAAGGTAAGTTTGCTACGACAGGGAATACAGGGAAGTTAGCCGCTGTAGCATGTCTACGCGGGCGTGTCGTAGCTCTGTACGAAGATGTCACTCAATATGACACCAGGTGCCACTACGTATGACATATGGCTTCATTAAGATACCGTATCGCTTAAACGAGTTCTTATTAGTTTCTTTTTACTATTATGTGGTTATCCTTCTTGGTAAAAGTAAATCCTGTGCTATTTGAATTGTTACTAAACTGTATAAATGATGATTCAATAATTAAAAGTTTAAAAGATAAATTTTCATATTTTTCAATCCAATGCACTTGTTTATAAACTGTTCGTAACTCAAACAATCTTATTTTATTGCAAAGGAAAAAAGTAAAAAAACAGGTTTTTCATAAATATTTTAAAATTATTCAATTCCCTAAAGAATAATTCGTCAATTAAAATGTAAGCCTCATGAATTCAAACTTCAAAATTGAAGTGAAAGAGTGAAAAACGTGGAAAAAATAACGTTCCAAGAATTAACAAACATTTCAGAATATATGATTATAACATTAAGAAAAAATATAAACCTAACCCCAAATATATTCATTTCTTCAAAACAATAAAACGACATTATGATGCTGAAATTATTGGGACTAAATAAAATAAAATAAAGGAAATCTATAAAATTAATGAATAACTTCGAGTGACCCTTCCTAACCTTATTAAACTAACATGTTGTGGTAATGTTTTCTTATTGATCCTGGTTCATATTTTCATCCTTTTTCTTCTTTATTCTATTCATTTTGAGTCATTTGTTTGATTACACCAAACACAGACGACTCAAAACGAATTAAACATATTTTGTCGGTATTTTATTCCCACCTAGCCTCGAGGCTTCGTCGTCCTGATTACAAATTAAAAAGACTTACCATGAAATGTTATTTTGTGATATTAATTTCTTAAAATATTAAATAAAAGATAAAAAAATTAATTTTACCGATCCTAAAATTAAGATGGAGTAGCTATCTCATCGAATAGATATGAATAATGATTAAGTTTTACAACTTATCTTTGAGTTAAAGAATTTAATTTGAGACAAAAGATATATTCCACGTTATTATTTGACTACGAATTAACAAATATTTAAGTTTCCCTATATACCAATATAGACATGATTTCATGTAATAGTTTTTTTTCACGGTACATACCGTAACATCGCTAGAGCTCCTTCAAACGAAACTATATATTATGTATGAAAACCTATCTATATATGAAAACTCAAACGAAACTAGATATTATGTATGAAAACCTAGGTGTGTTAATAAATGATATAGTACAATAAACTTCTTGCAGTCTGTGACATTGAACTTATTACAAATATGATTTAAATTTAGGTTTAAAAACTAAAAATATCGGGATCAAGGTCATAAAAATTACATAAATCGATCTTTGACTAGAACTGACCCCAATTCCCAGAAGTTAAATTAATGGAAATAAGCGACAAAACTTTTCAGGAAATAATCAAGAAAGCTAATAAATGACTTACTTATGTTTAAAAGTTACTTTCTGATAAGATTGAAACATAACTTTTAAGTTCTCAATAAACCATCAAAATTTAATATTGCTTTCTACTAAAAATATAAACTACGAGAAAAGTAGGAGTAGAATGATTAAAAACACTGCAATGAACTTTAGGCTCAGTGAAGTATATGTCCCTGATTTACTTTTGATAGGAATTGCGTCACGGTAAAAATTTCTATTACAATTCGAATCATGCTTTGCATAGTCAGAGATACATCTTCGGTAGCATCAACATCTCTTTTTCTAACAAACATCTCTTTTTCTCAGACTTAAAATCTGTTGAGAATATTTTGAAATGCATTAGATATATCGTTAAAAAGTTATTTCTGTCTCTTTTCTATATTATATTTTAAGAGTACCCACGATTGTTTTTTTTTGTTTTGTAATAGAGTCGTATGAATTCTGAAAAATCTTCCATTAGTGTATAAAAAAGAAAGATAATGATCAGTAACGGATGTATTCAGAATCATTGATTGGTTATCAGTTGAGGAAAAGAATTAAAAATATATCGATTTTTTGTCGAGTTTTTATTGATTTTATATCAAAATAAGTTAATATACCAGTACTAACATCTGTAGACACCTAGTTTAATTGTGTATTCTATGTCTATGACGTTTATATTAGCTATGATTGAATAAATGTCAGTCTGTTGAGAAAACTATAAGTGTGCGTTTCAATCAATAGTTTTAACCGTTTTATGTTGATTTAGACGAATCTTGAAAAATAGTTCGATTTAATGTTATTTTTTATTTGAACGTTTCGAGTATTTTATGTAACGAGGTTTGTCAAAAAAATATAATTTTCATTATGAATAATGGAAAACATATTTTTTCTGACAAATCTATTTAAATAAAATACTCCGAAAAGTGTTTCCAATTTGAAAATAAACGTAATCACATATTTGTATGATAGTTTCTAAGAAGATATTATCTCATCATTTTCGATATATTTTTAAGTGGATCTCTCCATATACCCGTATATAAAAAACTCATTAGTCATCCAAAGTTAATCAAATCGAATATAATTTACCCAACATAGTCACATCAGCCTCTGCCCTGCGCCAATATCCATTGACGCCCGTGGCGAGATCTAAATTAAATAATAGAGAGCCATTTCTATGTCGAACACTTTAATTAATTCTGTTAGTGGAATATCCTTTTATATCTTATTTTAAAACATGTTGTTTCTTAAAATTATACGGACCCTCTGAAGGTATAATTACATTTTGATTTATTTAATAAGAAATCTTTATATTTACGATGCAATATTTTTTTTTGCCACCGTAGCAGTAAATTAAACCCGCCGTAGCAGTAAATCCCCATCCCGCTATTATCTCCATTTCCAATTATAAAAAAAATTCATATTTAAATATATTTCTAAATTTACCTCCTTTCTAAATATTAGGGAACTCCGTTAAAAATGGCATATGTATTAATCCACACGAAAAGTGCCATTAAAATTCTAAAATTGCAAGCATGGTGGAAGCCAAATGAATAACTAATTAAATTATTTGATATTTGGTTAAGTAGCATTAACTCCGATATAATATACTACCACTGAATGTATCAAAGAAGAACTAGTGTTGTTTACCGAATTTAAAAAATAAACACACTATGACCCCAAACTGAATGATCAATAGAGTACAAACAATGAGTTTGAAAACTAGAAATCGTTTTAGTAAATTCGAAAAAGATTTTATTGCAAATTTATTGATAGGGATATACTGATTCAAAATTTTCAAATAATTTAGGTTTCGTTATTATCGTGTTGTACTTAAATGCGACCTTTCATTTTCGATCATTTCCTAATTTTCAACCCATGAACTTTTTTAATTAAACAAACTTTCCACACCGTTGTTCTATATCCTTTCTTACCTGCTCTCCACGCCCACTCAGTTCATACACCCCAAATCATTATCGGCATCCCGAGCCTCGCCAACTAACATTATTTATTACGCTCTGACTCATTTGGCAGATAGGCGATGGCTCCCGCCCTGAATAATGCGGACAATGCCAGTCTAGTGCAGAATAAACGGGGAGTCAGGATGGATATTCGATTATACCATCGTAATATTAATCAAATCTGCTATACCCGGCCTTGAGACGCCGTCACCCAGATTTGATATTGCAATAAATATTTATCTCAGTTGAATAATAAAGGAGACATTTTATATAAATCCTTACATCACATCTTGATTTTACACGAGGGTGGAGATCGATACTCAGAGACTATATTCCCCATGATAGAGGTTTTATTATATACGTCAATGCCACTCAATCGGAAAAGAAATTAAACTAATTTTCCAAATTTTTTCCAAAGTTTTTCTTTTCTACGACAGTAAGATTCTTTTCAAAATCGTGAGAAAAATAGGCTTCGAAACGCCGTTCGGCTTTCGTAAACGCGAGATTAATATAATGCATATTTTTTAAAAAGCTATATTCAAATAAACAAATTACAATGAAAAAGTGATTGTTGACATAAACTAACAACGATGAAGATATAAATAGACCACATACCCAGCGTATTGATATTAACATACCCCCACTGTAATATAATAAGTTGATATAAAATAATATTTCTTGGAAGTAATTAAATTTATAGTATTCATTACTTTTTCTTAAACATCATGTGTTAGTAACGTACCCGCACTATAATATGATAAGTTGGTGTAAAATAATCTTTCTTGGAAGTAATTAAATTTATAGTATTCATTACTTTTTCTTAAACATCATGTGTTAGTAACGTACCCGCACTATAATATGATAAGTTGGTGTAAAATAATCTTTCTTGGAAGTAATTAAATTTATAGTATTCATTACTTTTTCTTAGACCTCACGTGTTAGTGTATAGATACCTACAATAATTTTGGTTAAGATATACGCATATACATGTTCCATCAGCAATTTTTTCCTATCAAAGAAAATATTACATATCGAGAACCTAAGGTTCGTGGAAGATTGCACGCTGAACTGGAACTACATTTTTGAATATAGAGAGTGAAGAATTTGATGGTTTTTTAAGTGTATGACGCAAAAATGATGATTTTTCAGTGTATGACTCAAAAATGATGATTTTTCAATGTCGCATAGTTTAGGAGCTCACAAATGAAGTGAAAAGATTGCGTTTATCTATTTTTGTCTTTGTGCTGAAATAAAATAACTGAAATAAAATAACTTTAAATGGAATTCTATTGCTATATTGCATAGAGTCGTGAAAAGAAAAGCACTTTATTACTAGCTTTCGTCCGTCGCTTTATATGCGTGAATGAGGAAAAGTTAAAAAACGTTTTTTCTTTCAAAGAAATAAGCATGACCTGACCTGTTATATAGTACATGTGGAGCAATAAGACACAGTGCGGCGCACCGCGGGGTTTATGTGATAGTAGTCTAAACTAAAGTGTTGTACGATACTTAATCTGGCGTGCTAAATGAGACCATGTTTCACTACTTTTAAAAATTATGTTAATAGTAGCGCATTCGTTTTTTTTCTATCCGCAGGCATAGTTTGTCTGTGTTTATTTTTACTGAAATGCTTCTGTAAATAAAAGCGTAATTATATACTGCCTATCTTGTATTATCAGTATCGATGTATTATCAGTATGCATACAAATTTCATTGAAATACGTTGAGCCGTTTAACTGTAAAAAAAGACAAAGAAACAAATTAACAACGTTTCACTTTTATTATATTAATAGGGATAGTACATTGAGGTCTGCACGTCTGCCCGAGATTACTTCGTCTAGCTCTGTAGGTAGTTCTCTCGCATGGATAATACTGCGACGTTTGTCGAGGATCGTAAAATATCTCATCAAAATATCTTATATATATATATATATATATATATATATATATATATATATATATATATATATATATGCAACTTTTAGTATGGTTGGTCTATTATGATCACAGGTTTTTTGTGCAATATATGTATTAATGTATGTTTCCTAGTAGGTAAACCATTTATTTTAATGCCAGAACCGAATCACATTTCAATGGTGGCTAACCTTGCATTATGAGTTTTTTCAATGAAAGCAAAGTATTCTCAATATAACAAACTCTTATTTAAAGTAAATGAAATACAATTCAAAATACAATACGTAGAAGCAGAACCAGTTAACTAACCAACACATCCATAGTGCTGCCACCTAGTATTAAAAATCTCCAAATTTAATTTTGCTTTTAATCTAATACTCCCACTAAAATTAAACTCTAATAACAAAATATCTTAACTAAACAAATCAAATGTTAACCAAATAAAATCTGATCTCTTAAATAAGCAAAAGTTTGAGCAGGCAATGCTTTTGTCAAAATATCACCTAATTGACTTTTACTTGATACATAATAATTAATTTTAATTAAACCCAACTCAATTTTTTCCTGTATGAAGTTATATTTAATATCTATATGTTTAATTATTTTATGATAAACAGGGTTTTTAATCAATTTTATTGCACTCTGATTATCAACATTTAATGGAATACAATTATAAGTTTCACCTAAATCTGACATAAGTTGATGCAACCACATCTATTTAGCAGATTCGCAAGCAGCCACAAATTCTGCCCCAGTTGTGGAGAGAGCAATAGTCTTTTGTTTCTGACTGGACCATCTGATCGATTCTCCATTCATTATAAAAATATATCCTGTGGTAAATTTACGCGTATCTACATCACCTGCAAAGTCTGAATCTGTAAATCCAAATAGACCACCATTTTCTCCATATTTTATATATAATTTTTTACTATTTATTAGGTATCTAATTACACATTTAATAACATTTACATGTTGTTGACTTGAATTTTTTACATATCTGCTTAATACATTTACACCGACTGAAATGTCAGGCCTTGAAACGGAACTCGAAAACAGTAAACAACCTATGGCTTCTCTATAAGGAAAATTAATAAGATTTTCATCTACATTCTTTGTAATAACAACATTAACATCTGCTGGAGTACTTGCAGGATTAGCATTACTTATACAAAATTTATCAATAATTTTATTAATATGATTCTTTTTATAAATTTATACTCTATTTGCATGGCTACACACTTTTTCAAATTTAATTCTTTTATTTTAAAGGCTTGTTTTAAATACTCAATTAATTATAGAACTTGTTTGTTCGAGGATATTACAAGAGCATCGTCAACATAAATAATTAGAAATACTCTGGTCTGTGTAAACATTTCTACATAAATACAATTATCTGCCTGAGATTGCCAAAACCACATTTCTTCAAAAATTCA
Source organism: Druceiella hillmani (assembly GCA_039881145.1). Lineage (NCBI taxonomy): Eukaryota > Metazoa > Arthropoda > Insecta > Lepidoptera > Hepialidae > Druceiella > Druceiella hillmani. Next base: position 25,336,099 of record JAYKKI010000009.1, on the reverse strand, counting down.
GTGAACGTTTTGTTCCAGCACCGAGATGCTTGTTTTAAACCGTATAACGGTTTGTTTGACTTTAATACACATAAATAATTAGGAATACTCTGGTCTGTGTAAAAAATTCTACATAAATACAATTATCTGCCTGAGATTGCCAAAATCACATTTCTTCAAAAATTCAGTGAACGTTTTGTTCCATCACTGAGATGCTTGTTTTAAACCGTATAACGGTTTGTTTGACTTTAATACACATAAATAATTAGGAATACTCTGGTCTATATAAAAATTCCTATATAAATACAATTATCTGCCTGAGATTGTCCAAAACCATATTTCTTAAAAATTCAGTGAACGTTTTGTTCCGGCACCGAGATACTTGTTTTAAACCGTACAACGGTTTGTTTAACTTTAATACATAATTATCTTTCATTATCATGCCTTTAGGTATTTCTATGAATATGTCTTCTTCAAGACACATTTTTGTTACATTAAACTGTTGCATTTCTACGTTATATTTTGCAGCAATAGAAAAACAATCCTTATGGGATCATATCTTGTTGTTGGAGAAAATATTTCTTCATAATCAATATCTTTGATCTGACTAAACCCGTGTGCACATAAACGAACCTTATGGCGCACTATTTGATTACTCCCATTTCTTTTAATAGCAAAAATTCACTTTGTAGTAAGTGTTCGCTAACCAGATCTCTTAACCGCAGTCCAAGTATTGTTTTCTTTATGTGCATACAATTCTTCTTTAATAGATACCATTCACTTTTCTGTGGACTATTCAGTGCATCAGCATATGTTTGAGGTAATGACGGTTCGACAAGATTTTCTTCAAAGTTTCTATTAAATCGTGACCTTCAATTTAATGTCCGTCCTGGTAAGTCTCCTAATTCTTGAGATGTTTCATATGTAGGGTCATTACGGTTACAATTCAACAAGCTGTCTTCATTCTCTGTTGACTTCATTCTCTGTTGATTTTTCATCAAAGTATACTTTATATTAAATGACCTATTGTTTTGGGTCACTTTGACCTATTGTTTTGGTTTCATTCTGTTTTTTTTTCGCATCTATATCAGCAAACCTTGTTTGTGCAATATTCTTTCTTCTGATTGGAAATTGATGTTCATCAAAGGTGACATTTCTTGTTATCTTTATTTTCTTTGTATTTATATTATACATTCTATAGTTGGTGCTGTCATAACCAACTAGTATCATTTTCTCACTTTTCTTATCTAATTTTATCCTTAATTGAACACCTTTACATGGTCTAACTGAGATTTGATATCATTCCAAAATTTTAAAAATGTTGTATTAAGAGTCTGTATGGAAGATGTTCTGTTTAATAAATATACCGTACAGTTCACAGTTTCTGCCCATAAATTCACATGCATATCTCGAGCACATTGAAAGTGCACTCTCCACTATGGTTCTATTCTCCCTTTTTGTACATCCATCTTATTCTGGTGTATATGATGCAGTACGCTCATGAACTATTTCCTTTCTATCCATATATTCTTTGAAAGCTTTATTTACATATTCTGTTCCATTGGGATGTGTAATATTCTGACATTGGAAATTGATGTTCATCACTATTGTTTTTAATAAAATATACATGCTTGCAAGCGTAGCACCATCTTTGAATAATATAAAGTATCTCATACCTTGGATTAATGTGCAACTCATAGGTCCGTAGATATCTGTACATACTAGGTCACCTGGCTCAGATTTGTTCAACGAGAAATTGCAATGTTTCCCATATGCACATGCCTCACTAGCAAAATCACCTTATTCATTGTCGTTCACTTTCAAACCTTCAACAAGAAGTTTTGCACTCATATTCTTAATTTGTTTTAAATTAATGTGTCCCAGTCTTTCGTGCCACATTTTAATGTCACTTTGATTATTTGGAACCAAGTTAAAAGTATCTGGGCCACTGTTTTAATGTTCAACTCATACAAATTGTTTTCTATAATTTTTGTACTCATAACTACCTCATAATCTTTCTCAATTATTGCACTTGTATCCTTCTTGATAATACAGTAGGACCTTCGTATTATCACATTTTCTGAAAATAAATTTCTTCCCAAATTTGGAACATTACACTTTCCGCTGGATTTGATATACTATTTCAATTCAGAGCATCAAATGTAACTTATACAGCTTTTGATATGTTTATTGTCCACCTTATTGTCCATCCATCACAACCAATAGCAATATATGAAGAACGTTTCTATTTCTATAATGTGCCACTAAAACACTAAAATTTTTGTTAAATTTATACATTTGACTATAGAACACCTCTCCTTTCCATACAAATAATTTATTATACATAGTATGTGCTTCCACAAAGCAAAATGTTAAATATAGAGAAGCTAGAAAAAATATTCATTAAATTGTCAGAGATTCCAAAATAAGAAAAAAATTGTTAAATATTCCCAGAAAAAATTATGAAGCAATATCGGGTTAGCCCAATTTTTTTGGTTTTGTGACGAACATTTCGACAAAACAACTTACTTATTTCTTATAAACATATTTGAGGCTATATTCAAGGATGGTTTAGCAGAATCATATCTCTAACGCCTTGTAATTGGCGTTCCAATTAAATTATATACAGATTAAAAATAATATTTTTTGAATACTGATTTCTATAAATAAAATGAAACGATAAATCTTAAACTGTCACCTATAATATTTCAGAATTTAATATGTATAGTATCACATAGCCCATAATCTTGTAAACTATCCAATATTGTGTATAATTGCTAGAACAATACGTAAATTTTTGGAAAAATTTATCTCATAGAATTAAATCAATCATATGTAAAAAATCGTTTTATTGTGTAGCCGGAAATAAATTGGAATTATTCATGCTTTGTATATTATTATAAACATTCACAAGGAAATAGTCTTATTCGTATTTTTTTAACTGTTACTGCTTTTCGCGTAAATTCTTCAACCAAGCTGACAAACAAACTTCAACTTTGACTCGTCTTGAGTTGGATTCAGCTCGGCTCTCGATTCACGTAGCAACTATTTGCGTATTCATAAAGTGCTGTTAACTTTTGTAAAATACTAAATATCATTCACCTTCATAATACGCCACGATAGTTTGAATACATAAACTCGTATGTGCCGAAATATTGGGGACAGAGAAACAGGAAAACAGATATTGAAAAAGAAATATTTTTTTTTGGATTCAGAGATCTCCAAACGATTTCGATCGATTCTCAACTCCAAATCGATTTTTTAAATACCTTCAATATACAAATAAACCTCTAACTTTATTATAGTTTAGATAAAATAAAATGATAAATATGTAATAAAAAATAGATATATAAGGAACAGTTCATGCATTGTCACGAGAAAAATACGTTATCCAGACACACGTATATACATACCTTCGTAGAATGTACAGATTAAAGAAACCAGTGCACTCGAAATGAAACTAAAATTCTCTGACCCACGTTAACTTGCTATATTATCCGTCTCAACTTTAATCCGCAGACAACGCAATTTACTTGACGGTATAGTAAGCTGTCTCGACTGCATCTCGCTGTTGGTACGTGTGAGGAATTTTAACCTTTTTTCTCGCGTACTATCCAGCAATTCATACATACATAGTACGCACGTATAAAGATATAGCAAAAACGTTTCTAATATTCACACAGACGACTTCGTGCATCAAACTTAGCATATTTTCAGAGTGTTTCTGTAAAAAAATTAACGAATTTTGTTTTAAATCGCGATTTTGACAGTAATTGTTTTCAAAAAAGGTCATAACTATAAAAAAAAACTGTTTGCAAATTATCACTATAAGCCTCCATGTAATCAAATGATATGCATCTCGTATGAGTCACAAAGGAAACTAAGAAAAAACGTATGAAAACTGATACTGAATTTTGTAGTGACACGAAACTTCCCTCAAAAAACTCTCAAGTTGATTGCGATTATATAAATTTTTACAATTATTTTGCATAGGTTATTTAGTATATAAAATAAAAAAATGTTTAAAGCAATATATTTGTATTTATACCTACAAGCAACATCACAGATTTTTTATTACACTAAAATTTGGAAACAATTTTATCGGTTTTAGGTCAAAAGACCAAGCCAGACAATTAATAATTATAATTGGTAAATAAAAAATATATACAAACAAGATTATTTAATGCCCACAAATAAAATGACTAGCTTTTAATTAATATTAATATATACACTACGATGAAAATGCAGGTTATTCTCCTTTCTTTTATTCAGTGGCATCATAAATGTAAGTTCACTATCAGAGTACTGTGTCAAATGTCAATGTATTTTCTACATGGCTACGTGGGATATTTTAAGTCAATTATCTTATAACGTTGAACCAAAATGACTTGCACGGTTCAAAAAATCTGAGATTACAGTAATATTACATCGTCATGAAGAAAACGAGGTTAAACTTTCATAATTTTACAAATTTAAGTACCAAAAGCACCGGTCTCTTCTGGAATATAAATTATTTCTATGTAAATGTAATATCATTGTTAAAAATTTACCCTCTATGAAATTAAATACAAATGATATGTTTTCAGCATTAAAAAGCATTTTTATTGTAGTGATTATTCCCGTGGAGATTTTATTATTTTTTTTTGCAATCATTGTTTTTAATCTAAATAAATACCTATAAAACGATTTTTATTTTTAGTTAAAAAAAGTAATTAAACATGTTTAGTAACAAAGTTTTATTTTCCTGGGCTTTAGAAGATGAGAGAGGTAGAAATTATAACCTGGCGTGAGTTAAAACTGGCTTCCGACGTTAATTTTTAAAACAATATAGAAAATGTTATATTCTATATAATCCATTGGTTTTTCGTAAAGATTACTTCTCACTTAGAGCCATAAACTAAACTGCGTTCACCAAATAAGTTAACTTTTATTACTAACATACTTTTAGTCTATAATTCACAAGGCACTACAAGTTCATCCACAGCAACGTAGCATATCATCTTAAAATATATGTCGGAAATAATGGAAAAGGTAGCACGCATAATCGCGAGTCTGCGGCGAATTTTCTTTTTCCCGCACGATCGTACCTGCACATAAGAAATATACTATACATAGGCCTATTTTACACTATTGACGGTAGTGAGTTTTCTGGAAATATATAAATATATATATATATATATATATATATATATATATAATTTTTAGTATAATATTAAACCACGGTTAGGGTTATACAAAAAAGTTGTAAAGAAGAAAGTTTCCAAGTGTTGTGTTATTATATAATATATATAAAATATATTTTCAGTGATAATATAATAGAATAAGATTCTTTAAGATAATATAATAGAACAAAAATAAGAATTTTGATAATACAAAAGAATAAGAATCTCATTGTAGGTCCATTTTTCAAAGATAACTCTCTAACAGAAAACATGACTTCATTTTTTTACTTTCCGCGTAACGTATATTTTTGTTAATAAAATATTTGTGTAAGAAATTTCATTTTGAAAATTTATCACACCTGTGTTGGTCTCCTTTCTATCTTTTAGGTTTAAAATCAGAAAAAGAAATAGTTTGAAGGGCTCTCATTTTGCCTTTAGACCTCTCATAAGTTTGATCGTTCGAGTTTTGGCTAACTAGGTCATCCATAGTCACTATATATCGTTCTGATGCTTATAAATTTGCTTATAAATCTGAGTTTCAATTGGCTAATTTTATCCACAAGCTTGACTTTAGTCGTAGACTTATCTTATGTCCAAATACTCTGATCTCAACTAGTCTGCTCTGGTCGGGTGAATCAATCCTCTTATATTCTATATCTTTAACTATATTGTGTTATGGTGTAGTGATTATATGTCGTATTCTCACCAGTATCTTTAGTCGGTACTCTGCCACTAGCATGTTTTACACCATGCGACCAATATTAGATATGGCGTCAACTGGTTGCTAGATCAGATACCTACGTTTTGTGCATAGATTTAATTTTATTCACGAATTTCTCTTGCCTTCTGCATTGCAGTGGTGTCGTACGTAATAGTACGAGTAGTTAGTGCATATTGCTGCCAATGCCCGATATCTGGTGTAAGCGAATTAAGCAATAAGTGCTTTAGAGCATCTGCTTGTAAACATTCATCTTTAAATGGGTGGATTAGCGTGTCTCGACACTATACCACCTATAAGGCGACGAACTCTGTTGCCCAGAGTAACAGAGTTCATTACTTTGTAGATAGGAGTGGATTGAAGAAGAGGACGTAAAAGAAATATTCTTCTTAACAAATTTACTTTCAGCGTATCAGGATTCTGATAGTATAATTTTTAGTATAATATTATTCAACGGTTTGAATCAATATTTAATGCAAATTTTTATAGGGTTATGCAAGAAAGTTGTAAAGAAAAAAGTTTACTGCTGGACAAGTTAATAAGAAAAAATATTTGATATGAGGCGGCGTTATTTGGACAAGTATATTATCAATGTAAATGCAAAATACACATCTACAAACACGCATGAGGACATCACGTTCAATTGAGCATAAATATAGAAAAGTTCAATGTACAAGGGACTTTTATTGAAATTAACAGAAAAACTAGTGAGTTCACTTCTAGAGAGGGCCACCGTAAGTTGCTAAAGACAATACTCTACGAAAAACTGAAATAACGGAAATACTTAGAACGTGCGGAAACGTGATTTACTAACTGAAGCATATAGCTTTGTTACTTACGTATATAATGCGATAGTTTCAACAGCATTGGAAGAAAAATATTAACTTACCGTCAAAATAATACTACCCTTAAAATTCTACTAAAATAGCCATTGAAAATTCAACTAAAATAAGCCTTTTTAAAACAAAAATGACTTAAGAATGATTTTGTTATAAAAATAACAATTACAACACTGAAAGGTTCAAATGATGTTGTGTTACTAAAAACTGGTAATACATGCGTCCAAAATCTTATAATGAAAATATCTAAAATATACTCGTTGGAAATGGTGTTGGAATGGTGGTAGAAGTCGTGTGATTCGTTGGATTCATGTTTTCAGTATATATGATGAAAACCATGAACGACGAAAGATGATGTGAAAAGATAAACTATAATTATTAATTGATGTGAAAAATTATACCCGGAAATGAATCTCGAAACAATACAGAGTACGGATGATATAAAATAGAAAACCGCAGAAAAGAAATTCTCGTTTCACTCCTAAAATTTACAATTCATGAGGACGCAAAGCTGAGAAAGTATAATTGAGATGTATACGTGTAAATGGAAACTATGTATAAATGAAAAAGCGAATACGATCGTAGACTAACTAAATAAAGAGTCGCAGTATGACAAAAAATTGATCATAAATAATAAGGCGCCACAAAATATGATTTGTTTTATTTTTTCCTAAAATAGAAAAATAATTAGATTGGTGAAAGCTGAAAAAGTATTTACTGAGAAACTGATTCTGGTTACTTCGGCTCGGATTGAAGTTTTATCTTTCACCGAACAAGTCAGTTTCGTTGTCAATATTTACATTGTGGCATGTGTATATGACTACATCGTAGAAAGCACTGAGGCGGGTTGCGCTCTATTCTATGAGGGATAAATTGGACGCGTACCAACATAACCCTTCGTCAATATATGTATTCCTAAAACACCTCATAAAATTACGTCCTCATCGCTCCCCATACAAACACTTCATTTCTTATTGCTCTCTGTTGCCTTTTAATCATTCACATGTTATTCATTTTACTAATTCGAATATTGGATCGCATATTCCTGGGTAATCTTTAGTCAGTTTATCCTACAGTATTTGTAAAATAACATGCAACTAAATTGTAAGAAACAAAAAATGCGATAAGTAGGTGGTAATAGTGTGAATTGAAATCGAAGATTACGCGGCCTCGTTTGAAGATTGTTATGTAAAGAAAAAATGAAGCATCACGAATGGGCAGAGCGAGTTGAGAGAAAGGAAAATTAGATGTGGTAAGGCTGAAATTTGACACTTAGATGATCTTGGATGAACTTCAAAAAAAAATAGTAAGATAAATAGAACAAAATATTCAAATTCCTTTTCATATCACTTGGATTTACAGTAGGAATTTTACGCCTTTTTGCCCACTATCTATGGTGGTATATACAACACTTGTTATTATTTAAGATACATTAATACCTAGGGCAAAATGGTTACAGCTAATTAGTGAAATTCCGTATTCTGCTGCTTTCGTATACTTTTTAATAATGGTATGTGATAATTTTTTCTCATATATTTAAATAATTTCGATTCAATTTTTTCCATTTTTAATTTCAAAAAACAATTGTTAAAGTCCGATAAATATCCAGTAGTTTAAAAAGCCAAATACAAAATAATAGGGTAGCAGCTTTTGTGTATTTTATTTCCTTCAACTGGCGCTCAAATTATAAATAGTTTAACATTCATTTTTTTAAGTAACTCATTTTTAAGTCGTGCCTTATACTATTGTTCTTTTTATTATTTAATATCCATATAAATTTCTTTAATATAATACAATTCGATTATTGAGTTTTTACACATCATAAGAGTATTATTTAATTCATTCGATACCATGAAACCAAACAAAGAATACGTGATAGTTTTATTATTTCATAGAAAAGTTTTAACCTATTTTGTCCGGAGTTTAGTTATTGTAGTGAAAATAAAATACTATTTCTTCTTTTTTCCTGTTTTGGCTTTGTTTTTTTTTGAAGTATGTACTCATACATGTTTACGATACATTGTAAGATGCTATTAATAACGATTATGTCCCTAAGCAACTAGCATAATCAGTTTCAAGTACTGCTCACATAATGTTCTCTTAATTTTGCTTTGACGTTCGTTATTTCATTTCTATCGAAAATTGGTATTAGGAATTCTATTGTTTCTGAATTTGTCAGACTATCTTAACAAAAATACTTATAGGACCGTTCTCAAGTTTATCTCCAAGCTACAGACGGATGCTGAATTTTACGTGATTTTTGTGTGTTGTGTTGTAATTGCTTTAACGTCTTCCAATAATACCTCCTGATAATAGCACGTTGGGTACACTTCTAAAAGATTATATTACAATACCTCTTTCTGAACTTGAACCAAATGTTTCTTTGAGCCAATTAAAGTAGTTCGCGGTAAATTTGTTTATTTGACATCTTCTTTTGTATATAGTGTTTTTCGAATACAATATCTACGAGCTCGTCGTAATTATTAAAATCAAAAAAAATTATCTATTAGCTTACATTTGCAGATCGTCTACCATCCAAAAGATGAACTCTTCATTTCGGAGTATTTTCGAGTTTTTTATTTGTAAGCTGTCATTTTGAAATTTTGCTCTATTACTCATTATAATTATGTAATGAAATAATATCTTTCCGATTTAACACGATTTAGCTAATGACCATTTTTTACAAAAAGTCTAATTAAATTTCCTAAATAAGTTAACTCAGGGTTTGTTATTATACACTGTGGCATTACAACCACACATACCTGAGTAGGCAACTGGTTTTGGGTCGCGCTGGAGAACGTCCATCAAATATGCCCACATGCTACCCGGTACGGATTGTGGCTCTGACCACCTAGGTGGTGGTCTAATTTCAAAAGTGAAACTTAAGCTGCAAGTAGCCCGAAGTCACGACAAGCACAAGAAAATGGCAATATGGGGCCGATTGGGTGGACGCAAGGACCTGAGTAAATACTCCTTGGGTGGATGGGAATTACATAGAGTCGCCTGACATACTTCAGAGTAAAGCGAATTCTACTGAGACTGCTGTCGTAGATTCTAGACTACCACTGACTGGAAAACGTATGCCACATATATGTAACACTGTATGACTGAAGACACACTCGCACTGGTTGAGGCAAGACGTAGGATGAAAGCGGAAAGCGCGGATGTTAAGAATCTCATCGTAAATCGGCACAAAAAAAGACGGCACAAAGCCATCTCGTACATCTTCTGAGACAAATTTATGAAGAAGGAATAGCATCACTACGGATAGATAAAATCTTGGCAGACCATTTTCATCCTAGTGTTGGCGTCCGTCGTGTACAATATCTTCACTACTTTCCAACGTTTATACGAGTTCTTAATGAGAATTACACTCGAGAAATGGACGAACGGCGTTGCTACTGGTGGTTACAAAACAGTGTACTTGCGCTGTGGCTGTGTCTGATGACACCACCCTGTTTGCCAGTGATGCTTCCCACATATCAGCCTTACTTCCCAAGACGGAGCGCGTAAGCCTCGAGTTTGGTTTAAATATCAATCGCAGTAAAACTAAAATGATGAGTGTTGACCGTGCCAACAATAACTAGCCCGAAATCATTCAAATAGTAAACTGTGAAGTAATTCAATCATATGTACATCTTGGAGCGTTATCTCTAAGGAGAGCAGATACATGGATAAGGTGGGGAGACGAGAAAAAATATGGACGGACCCAAAAAATTAGCAACACCACTAAGACTCGACCTGTTTGAACTCTCGGGTTCCTCATATTTCTCCACGTTGCAGAGACGTGGACGCTGCGAATACTTGAGAAGTACAAAACAGACGCTCTGGAGAAGTGGTGCTGGAGAAAAATGCTTGGGGTATCATGGACCGAGTTCTGGACAAATGTCTTTGTACTTCAACTCGGCATCAAGCAACGTCTAACGACATTCGTTCAGACTCGGATTCATAAATTGTTTGGTCACGTTATGCGTGGAAACAGAGCGCCTTGTTATGCAGGGAAGGGTAGAAGGAACTAGGCCACATGGAAAGTCGTCGATGTAGTGGACAGACCAGATCAAGTCAGACAAGGTCAAGTCCGATATTTTGTAACCCCCAATAGCAACGCTGTCCGTCAAGTTATTGAGTGTGATGCTCATGATGAACTGGATGTAAACATTAAACCGTAGTGTAGGTATTATACACGATATACACGACGACCGCAGCACTAGGATGAAAATTGTCTGTCAAGATTTCATCTACCCGTAATGATGCTGTTTCTTCTTCATAATATATATATATATATATATATATATATATATATATATATATATATATAAATTAGGTAACGTTCACAATATTCTAAATGTTTTTAATATTCTTGCTACTGCCATTATCATTATTCCAAACACCTAGTCATTGATGCAAGGCGTTAGAATTTATATTATGGAACTAAAGATTCCGCCTGTACCACGTAAAAATGATCGTTAAACACGATAAAGATATAGACCCAAATAAATGTGCTATGAGACTGCCCGCCCTCGATAATATAATATTTGCAAACCATGCGAAAGTATAAGCAGATACATATTTGCATAATTTTTAATCAAACAAAACGCATGAAATTACGTTTTTTCTCTTTGTCTTATTTGTGCCTAATATTCGCAATAGCACAAACATATTCAATTCTGCAAGAAATTATTTTAATTTCATTTCCAAGTATCGATTATTCTATTTTGTAACTCTGATTAAATATACAAAAGTGCATGCAAGCTGCCTACGAAAAGCCACAATTCAAATCGATGACAAATCAGTTGACCAATTTTGAGTCAGAACTTTTAAGTTACGACATTATTTATTTACACTCCATCCCTTAAAATCTCATTTCTGTTTATGTAAATACTTAACCGTACATTTGTTCATTGCATTGTACTATCTGGAACCATTACATTGTTTATCATCGTCAAACGGCTCGATTTACTCGTACAGCACGAATTGCCGCAACAAAACGTGTTCTAATAATACCCTGCCGTCTGGTTACGTTTGGGTTTACGATTATTTCTGTTTATTTTTTATTTTACGATGGATAGATCCAATGACATGCTTTTATTGGTTAATTTCGAAGACGACAACATTATTTAAAAAAAAAAAAGAAACAGGTATAGCAGTACCATTTTAGGAGTCATTTCGCAGAGATGTTTATGCAGTTGGCATTCGATGTTTATTGAGAACTGAAATATAATTCCGTTTAGAATTTTTTCTTTCATGTCCCATAATTTTGAAAATATACCAATTTTAATGCAGTTTTCTGTAATTTCACTATTATTAAGAATATCAAATTTTCATGGATACCAAAGATTTTCAAAGAAAAGGAAGTGCTCTAACGTCTATCTAAATCAGCATTCACGCAGTCGCTTTTGTCAGATTGAACGTCAGTCGCTTGAGTTACAAAATAAACACTTAACTAAAACAAATTGGGACCCAAAGCGAAAGAGCAATTAAAGAAGATCCTACAAGATATACAAAAATGCTGAACTTCAAAATATTATAATAGAAATAAATTTTCCAAATAACTATTCTGGCCCCTTCGTGAAAATTATAAAAATAAAAATGAAAACTTTAGTTCCTCCTAAATCTAATTTTGGCAACTTTTAAAAAATGTTAACGACATATTAATTATAAAACTGTTTTAGCCATATAAAATTATTCCAAAAACAATATTTGCAATAAATTCAAAGTAAGAAATATATAGAAATAATAGTAATTTACCTCTACTATTATCTTTCCTAATTTTAATACCGCCTTCTTATTATTTATCTGTTTTTCCCTATGTATTGAAATACATAGTGTTAAAATTTAAGGTTTTTTTCTGAATTATTAAAAACTATATAATGCTCAGTTATAAAATCATTGTGTCTTTTGGAATTGGTTTAAGTTGCAAACTATGAAAACACGAAATGAGAAAAAAAGTTTGCATGTGGAGTCAAGATTACAGATATATGTAACTTATTCATAGTTAGTAAAATAATTTTACGTTTTTTTAACTAAATTAATTTAAATGTCTGATATTTATATCTTGGGAAATAATTAATTATTTCCCAAGATATAATTATTTAAACTAATTTAAAGGGTTGTTCCAACAGGAGAACTCTAGTTACAAAGTAGTATAGTGTCCTCGATAAAATAGTATACCGTATTTAATGCTTATGGAGTTGATTTATTTTATCAACAATCATATAATTTCCTCTCAACCGGAAGTATATGAACATTCAAACTCAAGTAATCCATTCGTCTATGATCTAAAATAATGCAATACGTTCATCAGCAAATACGTTCTTCGTAGACATTTATCGTACTCTTCTGCTATATTCAAGCAAGAGCGCCCGCTGAAGCATATTTCATCCCTAAACCGCGCCATCTCAACTTTTAACATTTACATGGGGAATAAGGGAGATTCAAAATTTCGATGGAAGCAATAACTACTTAATAATATTTATTCAACATTATCCCATACATTTTGTAAAACCTTTTGGGAAATAAAGGGTAAATAAAGATCTTTATTTTTTTTAATATTATCTAACTTAAATTGTTCGTAATATACGATTTATTGATATATATGCAAACGTATGAAACGAGTTGACACGTGGTCAATGCCACCTTTTAGAATAACACTAATTTATTCAAAGTTTTGTATACAAAATGTCTAAAAAAAGAACCCATTTTCTCTATAAATACTAACTTTTACCTGCGGTTTCGCTCACGTGGTTGTATTTAAAAACTTTATTACCCTTAAATTAGGGATTAAAGGGAGTCATTATGTTGCTATCTTATATTGCGTATATAGCGTTTCAAAAATCAGATCTATCTGTGACACCATATCGACATAGCTTCGTTATTCCTAATATGCAGTTTTTTGCTTCAAATAAGAATTTTCCGAAGGAATGAGATTTCCCGAAATACAAAATAGCCTGTATCATATTTTGGCCTACCAACTATCTTCCTGCAAAAAATTACGTCGATCTATTGCTACTTTGCGACGTGAAAGAATAAAAAAGAAACACATTTTCACATTTAAAATATTAACTAGGATTAAAATATTAGTTGGGATTAAATTTTCCGGGATGAAAATTACCCTATAAGATTTTCCAGCCCGCCAACCACCTCTCTGTGCAAAAAATCATATCGTAGCTCTAATTTGATTGGTTCTGTAGCTCCTTCATACTGCATATGTAACGATTCGCGGCCCTTTCAACTGCAAGTATGAATAAAGAATAGGAGATGTCCACAGGTATGTAACTATTTTATAGTAGGTTTTATTGAATATATTTGGCGTTAATTTTGTAGAAATTCATATAAACACAATTAAATGAAACTACGTGATGTAGTATTATTTCTACTTTTTTTAAGTTCTTTACCACAATACCTAGATTTCATTGTATTACAGCATCTTCAGGTGGGCTATTAGCAAAGAATACAACGAACCTAGGTCGTGGTAAAGAACTTAAAGAAAGTAGAAATAATACTCATCACATAGTTTCATTTAATTGTGAGTAGGTTTTATTACAATTTAAGGCTAATTGGTAAAGTACAATTATATTTTGTAATATTTCATATATGATGCCGTATTATTTCAGAGATAGTTGAGAAGTAGCTCTTAAGATACTATCCACGTATGAAACCAACAAACATCGTATTTGTCGCCGATACTGTAGGGAGTATCGGTTTATTGAGATAGTTTGTCATGATTCATTTAAATGACATAGTTGTATTCTAGGACATGTTAGTTTACAACATCTTGGCCCTAAAATTACTGGAACTTTAATTGCCATGTTTATCATTGGTACTCAATTCAATTATTTATATTAAATAGGTTCTAAGTTGTTAACTTCTAGACTACACGAATTTCTGGAAAGGACGGAGTGGGCAAGTGCGTCAGCAGTTTTAGAAAGTATTAGAGAAGTTACTTGGTTGTATTTAAATTCCCATTTATGTAAAAAGACGTCAGATGTCACACAGATGGGGTTATATTTTTAAGCCGTGTTTTTAATATACAGGCAGAAATCAATTAGATCAACCAAAGTGCGTGTCAAAAGGCAAAAGAATAGTAGACACTAATTAGCAGTCCCAAATTTTTGCTAACGCGATGAAAAGATCATTGTACACAGCCATTCCAGTTAGATGGCCTGGTCAATGGATGAAATTGTAATTAATACTGTAATAATACCATAAAAATAAATATTATTTTTGTATTAAATTGATTTTAATAATACAAAATAAATAAAACTGGGTACCAAACAAATTTTGAATACGTATTTTCATTTTAATTCTGATGTAAGCAACCAAGATAATGCAAATAGGCTACAAATTTCTTGCACACCACAAGCGCCATCACCATACGTGTATTAGAGATTTTTCCACTAGTAAATACCCAGGTCTCGAGCGACGGGATTTTGTAAATATATCCTTAACTTGATTTAAGATCAATCGGTACGATGAGACGAGCGTATAGGGTTAAAGTTAGAAAATTTATGTGGAAATTCACATACACTTTTACAAACAATTTCAATGTTTCTCTTGTTTTTAATGAATTGCAATAAAATCATTGTTTTAAAATATAGAACTATTATACTATAATTTTTTTAAGAAAATCAGATTTTTTTGTATTGCGCTATATAAACGGTTGACATTATCTCTTCAATTTCTGAAGTCAGAGTAATTAAAGAAAATTCCTAATTAGTGGAGTGCCCATAGAGCTAAAAAAATAACTTAAAATAAGCCACCAAAGCGTATTAAACACCAAAATTTCTACTAAGTCTAATACAACATAATTTATTACCTTTTTATTATCCATAGAATTGATAACACATCGCGGAAAATACACTTATTAGTATCTGATCTTCGGTTTAATTTGCCACTATTTTTATATGAATTGGATGCGATTTTATCAAACCTGTTTATTATATTTTAAAATAAATAATTATTATTGACAGAATAACGTAATTTTTTATTATCTTATTGGATCAACAAATACTACTTTAATCAACTTTACCGCCAATAGAAAACTTTGACAAATATTATTATACATTTTCATTAAAATGCTAATTCATGGCATTGGATAGTTTCGTTGCACGTAACTGTATATACAGAACTTGGCAGTCTGACAACTCTCACTGGTTTATTTTTTATTCGACGACAACATCGGTTGAAATGAGCTATATATATCTAAAAATTTTAGCTCATTAGGATAGATTTCATTGAAAGTATCTAAATATCTAGCAAAGTTCTAATAATGAGCTGCTCTCAGCCTGTATCTTATATCAACAAAGTATATCCCACACCCACATACGATACTTTAGCTCATATTTAATATCTCCTCCACCTATCAAACTTTCCCAATATTACACAAATTCCGGGAAGTCTTTCCAAACGACCTCATTTATAACTTCACTTGTAACTTACGAATTTCAACCTAAACGAGAAGACTAACTCAATTAGGAATATAACTCTTAAGGAGCGAGGTTTTAATACATTACTGTGACATACACAATATTATTAAAGCAAATATGAGTAAAATGGAACCGCCCTGCCTCTGATTTAAATTGGCTGGATCTATTAAAACCACAATGGATATTTCAATTAAACTGAAGAAAAATAATATGCTGAACAACTTAATGAAAACACATATTACAAAAGTGGTTGTGGATTACTTTCTAGGCATTGATCCTACGACAGAATACTCTATCTAAAACGTTTTCAGTGGTGCAATCCCTTTAAAGCAAAATTCAACAAAACCGATTTTTTTCCTATATTTGTTTGACGAAGAAAAATTTGAAAACTTGGTTGGTTTCCTTCTTGGATTACATTAAATAATAATGAATTCAACTCTATACCACATCAAGTCTTTCAAACGTTGCAATAATGTGAGAAATTAAGGTACATAACCAAACTGAGGGCTGACGGAAATAAAGAATCATAAATCTTTTTAAAATATTACGTTGAACGATGGAAAGAAAACTAATATTTGTAACAGAATAACTGACCCATGTAAACATTTTTTTTTGTTTCATGAAATGTAAGCAAAATTATGACTTCTGCGTTCTGGGATTTTGAAAGAATTCTTTTTATCAATTACACGTCGGAAAGAAAAAATTACATTTTTTCTTTTGAAATATAAATTTGATTCCAAAAGAAAAAATTTAATATTTAGAAAAAAAATGTTTTTTAATACTCAAACTCATTATTTTAGTTTTTCCTGTCCTAATAATGTTACTAATCACACCTATAACATGGAAGAAACGTCATGTCGACACTTTGTGAATCGTTATAGATAATCTTGCCATGTAGTGATTCATTAATAATTTAAAAAAAGAGTTTTCTGATGTTTTCACGATTTTATTATTTCTGGCAGTAATAGGATTTGATCGCCTCAATACCTTTAATAAATATTATTTTTTATCGTCGAACTTTAAAGCGATTATCTCTTAGACCATTGGGGTTTTCACATTTATTAGAAACCTACTATGTTTATATTGATGAGAGGAATCAGCTATTCCTTCCACTATAAAATACATCGATAGAAAAATACATTGTGTATCCCTTATGTGGCGTCATTTACCGGTACGATTATGTTAAAATACTCTAAATATACATTATTTAGAGAGCACTATTGTACGTGTTTTTACCTCCAAATAATATTTTTATTTAGACTAAGGCTTTCTCGAGTATCTCCAAAACCTTCAATTCTACAGCCGTGGAGGACACATATGTACCTCCCGCCAAAGACAGAGGTAATACTTGAATCTCTACGACTCAAGCGAACAAATCAAGACTCGTGACGATATGCCTTTGAGTAGTAAGAGTTGACAACCGACGCTTCAAACGAGATTACACACTTTTCCAGCAAGAATATTTTAATAATACGCTTCTGTCTATTTTCAATGAGTTCAAATGTTGTGCTCAAAAAACGTAATAAATGTAAAAGTTCAAGCACCCAACATTCTGTCCAAATATGCATGTCAGAAGCGTCTTAACAGACAAATGGTATTTGTAAGAATGCAAAAACCTTATTAAGGACTTTTCAGGTCTAATTGAAAAATAAATAATGTTATTTTTTTGGAAATATATCATACGAAAACTACTTCATATGACACTTAGATTACATACACAGTTCCAGCACATGCAAACGTTATGCGTAAATCCTAGTAGACAACAATCAGACTGACAATGGTTTAACCTATCCAGAATTTCTTAATGACATAATTTTAGATATAAATTGAATTTCCAATATAATATTATTTTTTTGGAAATATATCATAAGAAAACTATTTCATATGACACTTAGATTACATACACAGTCCTAGCACATGCAAACGTTATGCTTAAATCCTAGTAGATCACAATCAGACTGACAATGGTTCAACCTATCCAGAATTTGTTAATGACATAATTTTAGATATAAATTGAATTTCCAATATAATATAATTTTTTTGGAAATATATCATATGAAAACTATATCATATGACACTCAGATTACATATACAGTCCCAGCACATAAAAACGTTGTGCGTAAATCCTAGTAGACAATAATCAGGCTGACAATGGTTCAACCTATCCAGCATTTTTAATGACATAATTTAAGATATAAATTTAATTTCCAATTTTAAACTGTATGGGATCTAATTTTTCTAATAAATATATGTTTTGGAAGTATTTTTCTGCTTTTGTTAAGTATTTAATTTAAAAATACAAAACAGATGGTTATCTGCAATAATCTTTGTTAGAATAACCCTTGAAACTGCGGTCTCCTTGCGCTACAGTGAAAGAATATTTTAAAATGCGGCCAAAAGTAAACAGTAATTTTTACATTTAAGAATATATGAAATTTTCGAAACTAATTTGTTTTAAAATTAAATAAGATAATAAAAATGCGGCCTATTTTATGAATCAAAGAAAGTGCAAAAGAAGCCTAAGAAAGTATTAATAACGCTGAAGTTGACTAAAATCCACACAGATTTAAACAAATTATCCATAGTTAAATTTCCAAGACTGCTTAATTAATCATAAACATTCTACAAGTTACTGAATTAATTGTTCAATATTCATTTTGTAGAACCAACAGGAAACACGACACCCCAACTTCAATGATCATTCATCTTATACAGTTTATTGTATTCGATAGAAAAATATTTATCCTATTACAACATATTCTAGATTAGTTAAATTCTATTTAGTCCGCATTTTTAATGTAGATTTCTAATTCTTCAAATTATTTCCACAAAATTCGAATTACATTTATCATTCTCATGGATGGTAAGTGAAAATAATTACATGTCGATAATAATTGAATGAAACACTTATCCTTCTCATAGATTAAGTTCCATCAACTGGGCTTTATTTATGACATGGTGTTAAGAGCGCAGTTAGATACGTATAGCTAGTTAATAATAAACGGGGTCTAACTATTTCGCTCGTTTAGAACATACAAGTGTTGCTAGCGGAGCGGTCGGGGGAGGGAGACAAACCCATTAGTGGTGTTTGTTAATAGATTGTATACTGAATCGTGTCTCACAATTTACACAGTAACAGTCATACAAACAATCTGATAAACTCACCCGGGTAGTGCTCTCTCGACAATGCGATAGAACAAATGTGGAATAAGAAAACCGATAAATATTGCTTGTCGCGAGGTGATGCTGGTGATGCAACAGCCCCTATTTATTCTAATTTGAGTACATAATTTTCTTCGTTGCGTTTATTATGCACTTTGGATTTGGGCGGCCATTGAACATTAATTTTCTTAATTTATCTTCGTTTTGAAGCAAAAAAACAATTTCGCTTGTAATAATAAATGTTATCCCATAGAGGCAACCTTCTAAAATGTTAATGATTCATCATTCTAAACTTGTATAATCTTATAACGTCCATCCAAAGAAGAACGTTTGTTCGATCTTTTTAATTTTTTGAAGATTTGGATAAACCTTAAGATCATTGAAAATAACATTTTACTAATTATTCTACGACTTTTCGTTTTTGAATTGTTTCTGTATCCTTGAAAAAACTAAATAAATGGTTCTCATTAAGTTGCTGAAATATTTCAATAATTCTTAAAAGTCTCCAATACAATCAGAATTATTATTCCTTTAGCTAACTTAGTATATGGGCGCAAGATTACAACAGTTTAATAAAAATCGGCCAATAATTTAATTTGCTATATAATCTTATAAGCTTCATAAACCCAACCCTTGCCTTTCCATAATCGTACACTTTGTGCAATGTTCGATTTGACGACACTATTACTTTACTCCAGCAACGAAAGTCGATAGCCACTGTAACGTCCCTTTTCTAAAACTAAAGCTATTATTAATTTCAGATCCAAATAAACACCATCCTTGATAATGGGCCGAAGACTTAGAGAAAGATCAAACTATTCATTTTGTACATATATTATAATATATACGGTGTCTATTATTTTGGAGCTTAAAATTCAAACTTAAATGCAAACTTAGAAATTTATATATATATGTATATATATATATATATATATATGTGTGTGTGTGTGTATATATATATATATAAATATATATATATATATGTACATATGTATGTTTGTGTGTATTCGTATACATTAGTAGAAGCAAAAAGATTGACAATTTTTTTCAACAGCGAGGGCCTTCCTAAATGAAGAGAAATCGCGTATTATTTTATACATAAGCATATTGTAGTGCTCATTCCTCCCTTTTCACATCAATAAAGCGCAAGTAAAATACTTTTATAAGGCTTATGAAGCGCTTTTTTCAAAGACAAATTACATATTGAAAAATATTATTATTTATCGAATTAATTACATAGAAGAAGAACAATAAAACTGCCATCGCCTTGATGTGTTTGATTGTATACGGCTTTTGATGGCGCAGCGCATCGCGGGGATCCGGGTTCGGTTCCCAGCCACTCGTCAAGCGGGACTGGACTGGTGTTCTGGTTGACTGAAGAGATTGCGCTCGTAGCAATAAGTTCACCATATATATCAATTATATACATAAAAGTACATAAATAAATAGCATAAAAGTACATAAATAAATAGCTTCTAAGACGTCTTCAAACCCATGTATGCCAAACAAATCATGAATTTACAGATTACTGATGAACCTATACAGCTTCTAAACGGCACGGTGATAGATAATATAATCGATTATATAGTAGAATTTCTTATCAATTTATACTTTCACACCATATAAAATACTAGCTATACTGGCTCTCTCCCCAATGTATCACGCCTGTGGCATAAAGTTTCGCTTTAGATCATGCTCAGCTATATAACCCGGTCCCGCACGCGAATTTTGAATCCGCCCATCACCACAGACGACTTCTCCGCCAGTCTGCCCTTGAAAAGGAAAACCTCAGCTATTTATCGAAAACATTAGCCTTTCGTCTCAACGATTATTTACCATCTAATTCACGGATCAACACAAATTTCAGTGGCTACCGAACATCGTCCAGCAACTATTAGAAAGCAGACTATTTAAACAATGAAGGGAGCACATACATTGCAAGCAAAATACGTGTTAATCCAGATTCTACTAAAAATGTTGTTTTTATAATACAGGTCGTTTGTTATTTTTTTACGTGTAAAAAAAATCGTACATACAATTGCAAGTAAATATTATATATATTTATAAACATATTATTAAGAAAACACTAAACATATACTTGTACCTTTGCTAAAAATTATATATATATATATATATATATATATATATATATATATAATGCAGTCAACAGATGAAATGAATCAACATTTCGCTCTGCCACGTAATGAAAAGTCTGCTATAATTTTTTTTTCATTTAATATATACCAAATACATTTCAATCCAAAAGAATGGAAGATATTATCAAATTCAGCATTAAATATAAACCCGAAATTCGATGGCGATACAAATAATTTGTATAGATTTATAGAAACTAGCAGTTTTAAGTCAGTTCTATGATGACACCAAAGCATATACCACAAATCATAATATTATAGTTTTACATGGGTGAATAAGCGAAAGAAGTAGTAAGTATTCAAGAGGTTCAAACATGGAATGAAATAAATACAACTCTGATGAACACATTTTGGCGATCAGAAACAATCTTGTTGACCCGGCATTTGATGAACTTAAAACAAAAAGGCGATGAAAATGTACAAATGTTTTATGAAACATGTTTACACATATTAAATACTCTTATAAATTATACTGAATCACATAAAACCAATGACATTATTAAATAGTGTAAGACAGCGTCATTCAAGGCATTCTGCCTACATAGGAGTACATACCTCGGCGGTCTCAATAACCAATTGTTTCGACCAATCACACGATACAAAGTAGGCATTTCCACTACTTTTCAGTTTATTAAATAAGAGGATGATAATAATAATAATTTTAAAAATATTCAAATTAAATTTTTTTTTAATACTGACAAACCAAATGATCCGATTTTCATAGTCCATATAAAATAAAAATAATTTAATCAGCTAAACTTACAATATCAAAATCATTCTTGGCATCAATATAGTGAAAGACCACCATTTTTCTAAATCAACTTACAATTTAGATTCCCCCTCCCCCCATAATATTTAAAACAATTGACGACACAAAGCTAATCAACCAAATACAATTAAATCAGAACTTATTATTGGTATTTTATACTAAATACCAACCTATTATATAAGATAGAACAGAACTATACATTCAAAGAAATTACCCCTAAATGAAACACACCATACAGAAAATGAATACTTAACTGCGAAACGCAAACAGAATTAGAAAATTATAATCATGTTTACACAGATCAGAGTGAACATCAAAACCTTCAAACAGACCTCATAAAGAGACACATTTCATAGCAGAAATAAATACCTAAAATAAAAGGGAATTACCCTATTTTCAAATATAAAATCCCCCACTTGAAGTCTTGATAGATACTGGTGGGAACCAATAATTTCTGTCATAATAAGGAAAGTACACATCGCCACGTATAATAAATACGCAATAAACTTGACAAATTTCCAAGAATTAAATGTGGTCTACATTGAACAAAAAATAATTACATTGAAAACCGTAAACATGTATGATTAAACCAGGCGCAACAAATCTATTTGAAGCCATCGTCCGATCAAAGAGTTCTCAACCATTAAAAATCCAAGTCGACCATAAAGGAAATGAAGCAAGAAACATTTTTAAACTAATGCCATATATAATCCATAGTAGTTAAGCTCAACAAGCCTTTGCTTACATTGAAGTGAATAATACGATTAGAAATTATTTAATGATAAATCTAATGGTACACCAACTGGATAGTCAACCAAAAACTTTACTTGCATGAATTTAAAGGTACCAAAACCAAAAAATAATCTAGTTTGTACCACACATTTAAACTCCGAAGAAAGCCGTGAATTAATTAAATTATACAATCACTACCAAGACATACTTTAGCATTAAATAACATTTATTTACCAAGTAAAATACAGTGTAAAAATTATTGATGTAATTTCCATTTATACACGATATATATATATATATATATATATATATATACATATATATATATATATATATTCATTCATCCACAAACCCAAGTAGGAAGCCAAATTGAAAAATGTTGCAAAAAAGGATAATACAACCTTCAGACTCACCATGGTCATACCCAATCTGGATTATTCCCAATGAAACCAAAATAATTTGTATATCTACCACTGTTAAATCAAAAAGGTTGTTATTTCTTATAAAATCCGAAAATATTATAACTTATATTTACCGGTCGTATTAATTAATTTATTTTAAAAGTGATCGCATTTTGGTTATTTATTATAAATTGAATGGCTGAGTTGATTCTTTCAACATTAGTTTGATTAGGCTTAGACCAACTGAAATTTTATTTCCTTTCTAAATAAAGTTTCAACAATTATCAATAATTAAATTGAAGGGAGAGAAGAGTAGACACAAAAAATGTGGAGATTATTCTTATTTCTTATAAACAAGAATTTTTCAGACCGTAATTCAAGGCACTGCCTTGAATTACGGAGTAGACAAGTATTCGAATCTACTAATTTAGACTTTTTTCTCCAATGTTTAAAATATTGAAAATAATGTGAAAATAGTACGAATAGCCGAATATTTGAATTATAATCTGTATTCAGACTCATGTTTACATTTTCCGAGGCCAAAGGTATGACATTAAGGATCCATCCAAATTTCTCTGTATCTTAGCATCAATATTCAAATTGTCTTATGATTGTAATTTTTTTTCATACATCTTCATTATAATAAATCTACATATAATATTTACCGCTGTATAACATAGTGAGCTCTTTAATTAAAAAGTGATATCACATTTGATTTAAATAATTAAGTATTAACATAGTTACTACTTATTAAACATTAGTTGAATTAACAGAATGAAACCAGAAAAAAAGTGTTGAAATTATGAACTTTAATCTACCTTATTGCAAAATAAGGTGAATGCATAGTATTTGGGTACGAACAAGGCCTAAATTATCAGTGGTTAATCCCATATTAACACCACATAATAACAGCACAAAATTAATTAATATACAATAATAACAGCACAAAATTAATTAATATACAAATTAAACGAAAGGTTTACAACCTCTGCTAAATTAACGAGAATGTTTTGAGCTATCATTATCGATCAACATCTACTTTTCATGCGAAAATAGATGTAGATTAGATAGATAGATAATGAACACATCGCAATAAAATCGCAAGGCCTCCAGCATAACATTCAATACACTTTTATTAGCAAGCAGCGTGGGGTCAAGGAGAGCATGGGGAACTGCGAAGCAAGAGAGTAATAAGTTCATTGTGCCCGCCAATGGGTCAATATTGATTTCATTCGACAAGATTCAGAGTGCTATTAGATCCGTTACTTACGCATCGCTTTGCAGAAACACTTTTAGCGATATTTGTGATCAGTTTCTAATCGCTTTTGTGGCAAATAATGATAACGATCATGGACAACTTCATGAAACGTATATATTTTCTAGTAGTTCTAGAAACATTCTAAAATTTACCAATTTATGTATTTCAAATTCAATTACAAGATCATTTCGCAATTTGATCCTGGGAAATTAGCGATATCAAAAGATACTTACTCTTTTCTAGACTAGTACGGATCGTAAAATTAAGATCCTAGATAAATATTAGGAATATTTATAACATATATATGATATATACGAGGAAGACTGTCAATGCAATAAAATAAAATGAAGTTAAGAGAAACGTGTTCATTTCTCATTAAAAATAAAACCAACTTTACTAAAATGATTTCTATTCGTCAATGCATCACTCTATTTTTCGTATTCGTTTTATTCACACGTATTAAAATGTTACTAAAATAAATTCAAAATTCAGATCTGGTAACATCGATCAGGTAACACAGATTCGAATTAGGTAACACCTATTAAAACATTTTCTACTGCTTTTTCTGCATGCTCAATCGTCATCATGAGGCATTTGATTTAAAACACACATGAACTAGTAGGGAAAAATGAACAATAAATATTTTATATAAAAATTTAACAAATTGTCCACTTTTTCAAAAGCGTAAACTAAATTTTCTCACGTGCATGCATGCTTACGCCAAATTTAAACTCTATTGGTTCAGTAATTTTGGAGTCATACCGCAAACAGATAGTTAAACAGATGGGCCAATATATCCCACTAATAGAATTACTATTTTTAACGAAACTCAAATATTGTTGGTCAATTACTATAGTCATATTAACATTCAAAGGTTTTGAGTAAATCTTCAACCGAATTTAAATAGGTTTGGGAATTGTTATTGGTCTTTTTACTTTTTTTTTTGCATATCCTTTTATCCTATTTATATTTACCAAAAATTATTGTCAATTATTCACGGCATTTATATTTATAATTTATATTCACAATTTCATAACTATATTTCCTTCCTTTACATTCACACTTTTATAAAATTCATAATACACTTTTGTATAATCATTTCATTCCAATCCATGCAACGCAACATTGTCCTTTCATTAAAACATCATTTGCGAATTGCCTGTGTGATATTTGTAATCGGTAACGAGTACAATGCACATTCAACTTACATTTTTCCTATGATCACGCACGCAAAAATACGTTCATGTTTAGAATTACTCATCACTTGCGCAATCTTCATATCATATTAATCGCAATGATTTTAGATTTTAATAAAAGATAAGTACAAACGTTTAAAATGTTTTTAGATGAGATTGAAAAATATATTACCCATACCTATTATATACTCTGATTTCTGTTCTGTGCCTATAGGGTTACACCCTTTTTCACAAATATTCAATTGTTTACAAACAAAACTTTGTTCACACAAATGATCAGTGGTATTATTAAGACGAGAATGATTGAAAATGTAAGGGTCATTTAAATTTCGTTGCACATAAGTTTTCCAAACGAGAAAAATAATTTATATTTAAAATTCGATACTATAATGCATCAATAAAAATACATGGGAACATTAGATAAACTTCCCAAAAAAAATTGAGGCGTGTCTTTAATTTTTCCCCCATTTTTATATTATGATCATTGCTGGTAACAGAGTTTTTGCTGTATAAACACGATATGTCACACACGGTAGTGCAATAGACTAAAATGTTGAATTTTTTTTATTCATCGATTATTTTTGAAGGTTACTTTAATTCGGATATTCTGACAATTTATCTAATTTATGTATATAACTTTTAAATACAGGCCTACATTTTAAAATTTTCCAAAATGCTCCATGTTGAATTGTTGTATTTGCTGTAATAACAAGGTATTGCTGTATAGTAACACTTTATATTTCATTTAGAAAACGATTTTACAATTCGCCAAAATTTCACTCCCGCTTGTCATGCTGAAGAAGCGCCGCGAGCATACACGGTTAATAGTTTCTACCCACTTGTGCATTAACATCAATTTTTTGCCGAAAATGAAAGAAATTTTCACATAACTTACGCTTTCCTTAATAATATAAGGTATTTATCATCATTACCACATCAAACAAATCGCACCAGAATATTGTTGTATAGACCCATATAAATCTACACCCACATATAATAAAATTGTAAGAGAGTGAATTCTGTACATAGAATATATTTTAAAAAGAATGATTTATTTAGCATATAGAATAATAGTAAAAGCCACAAAAACTGTTTTTTGAGATTTTTGTCTGTCTGTCTGACAATTACTATATTAATTTATTAAGACATTAATTTGCCCTTCAATCACGCGAAATCTACTGCACGGATTTTGATAAAATTTGGTATGTTAATAGTTTATACTTTTTATCTGGATATTAATTAATTAAAAAATATTCAGACTGGCTAAATATCGTGATATTGATTCTGCCGACATCATCTTTTAGAGTTTTAGTAAACTTTATGCTCATAGAGTTCTGAGAAAACAAAATTTAAAAAAAACACAAAAAAAATGTTAATAACTTTTTTATATCAAATTCCACGTGTACGAAGTCGCGTTGACACAGAGAGTTGATAATAATTTACGGCAAAAACAAAATAGAGCGGCAAAATATCGATAACGTTTTAAAAAAGATCCCTATCGGTGAAATGATGCTTACACAAAGAAAATTTCCATACGTATTTTAAAGTCGTAACACTTACTTGACAAAAATAACTACAGCTTCATTATTCTTTCTTATTGCTATCATTTTTTACATCACAATTATGAGCCTCCAAAATAACTACAGCTTTATTATTCTTTCTTATTGCCATCATTTTTTACATCACAATTATGAGCCTCCAAAATAACTACAGCTTTATTATTCTTTCTTATTGCTATCATTTTTTACATCACAATTATGAGCCTCCAAAATAACTACAGCTTTATTATTCTTTCTTATTGCTATCATTTTTTACATCACAATTATGAGCCTCCAAAATAACTACAGCTTTATTATTCTTTCTTATTGCTATCATTTTTTACAATTTGACTGCACAATTTATCACAATGTTACATCTACATCACAATTATGAGCCTCAACTTACTATGCCACGGTCAAATGAAAAATGAACGTTCAAAACATCGAAATGATAACAGTATCACTTTTGCTGCTCACGTGAATGTCACTCTGGCTTCCCAAAGGAGAAAAGTTTTTCTAAAGCTCCATGGGCTTACGTTATTTGAAAATCTTAGACACGCCACTATCTTTACACCCTGTAATGATATTATATTCCTGGATCTGAGAATCAAACAATGGTAACATATTTTGCACTGTGTCCAAAAATAATAAACACAATTCAAGAAAATTGTATAAAGTAACACATATATTTTCACATCAACTTCACCAAAATCACATCGAGGTGGGTAATAATAAGGATGCAGCAGATGAAATTGGCGGCTTTCTGAAACGCACAGCTGTCCAGCTTGTTGTGCTTGGAATAGATATATCTCAAATATCTAAACATAACGAAGGTAAAGGTATATGATGTCTCAAATTTCTGTCTTCCTTTGAAGGACATTAGGGAAATTGCTACTCTATGTGGAACTATGAAGGTACAGCGGTGTTATTAAAGAGGCAGAAATATCGAAGTATCGGGAATTGAGCAGGGTGCGGTTTGTTCTCTTGGTTGAATTTTAGAGACTACCAAACACTAAAGAACTATGATCAAACAACCAATACATGTAGAATATTATCCACATTACGCACATTAAAAGATAAAGCTTCGGCCTATTAACGATGAAGCTTTAATCGAGAGGGAAAATATTAATGACAGTAAAATGAAACAATGTATGTACATCCTAGTAATAATTTCCAGTGCAGCAAAATTATCTTTTTGGAGTCAGTAGGGACTGGAAAAAATTGAATTAGTCGGAACCGATTTATCTTAAGAGCCATTTAATAATTGATTGGCTATCGACGCGGAACTAAAGAAAGTGAACAAAGGCTAAAAAGGGTACAAATTCAACCAACCTCCGTTAGACATATTTTGTAAATAAGGCTGACATTTAAGAAAAAAATGATTTTATTTCGACCAATCAAGTTTATTTTATTTATGGATAAATTTATATTTTCTAAAATTTCCACTCACAGAAATTTAATTTATTGAAAACTCCCTTGGATTGTTGTGAATATTTCAATGATATTTAAAATATATACGTTAATCTCTAACTTAGCAAAATCTATACACATAAAAAACTGAATTTTTCATATCCATTCATTGAAAATACTTAAAAACAACTATTGGGAGGATAAAGGATAAGAATAGAATGCATTAATATAGTTATATAATTTTTGTCCGTTTGTTTGCTGTTTGTTTGTGTGTTTATTTATACTAGAACTACCTAAAAGCTACTAATGCAATCCGGAGAGGTTTAAAAAAAACAAAATTGGATCAATATAGGTTTATTAATTATCAGACATGCGAATTTATTACTTTCAAAAATTCATTCGCATTGCGTTAATACTAGCAATGCTAGTACTATTAGTAATTACGCGAATGTCTAGTATACCTATTTACAACAAATTTTAAAATAACTCGTAATTAAAACAACAATTGTTAATAAACATAAATAAATATTTGGTATTGGCCGGGTGCGGACTGTAGAGTGGACGTAACTAAATCGACCGCAGCGCTCGGTATAGCAGAAACGGAAATATCTACAGTCGCCCGTTAAATGTTTTCACAGATAACATAATTTACTTACGTGTATTATCATGTTTACTTTTGGAATCAGTGCAGTTTAGCAAAAATGCGAATTTCACTGATTTTTTTAATGACATAAAAACAACGTATTTTAAAAAGCAGATCTCGGTCACGATTATTTTATTATGAAAAATTGATTGGATAAAAAAATTATCATATTAATCTAGTCTATTTGTTGAATTGCAATTAAATATTTTTTCACTATTTACTCTTTAAATTTATAAGTAGTTATTACATTTTTACCAATTATTGATTAGCAAAGAATACAACGAAACCTAGGTCGTATAATACAATAAAACCTAGATCGTTGTAAAGAAGTTAAAGAAAGTAGAAATAATACTACGTCACGTAGTTTCATTTCATTGTGAATTTCTACAAAATTAACAACAAATATATTCAATAAGTTAATTCTAATATTTTCTAATATCAATAAACCTAACAAGCACTTAAACAGAGAAATAATACTTGGTGAGTACACCATTAACTACGATAATACTTCAGTCAAAACTTCGTAAACATGCAATTTTACTCATTTACTCCGTGCACATTCACATGTCGATAACTCTCGGGCAGTTTGCTCCACTCGAGAAGCCCGCGACTGCGACAAAATATGAAAACGATATTACATTAACTTCGCCTAATGGACGCTCGCAATAATGACATTTACCGACGACGCTTAGTGACGTCCCCGACATGAATTTTGACAAATTTTCATTCAATTTATCTCTAACTTTGTTGCTTATATTCCTGTTTGAGCTATGGAACTGTGTTCGGTGGGAGAGAGGGTATGAATTTCAGTAAGGGTAAAAATAAAATCGTTAAAGAGCAAGTTACACTAGCAGACAATCAAATGTCGTAATTTAAAATATGTGTATGCGTATGAAATAAGGTTCAGTGATCTGCATTTATCCTTATCAATATGTCTTCGGAGTTCTTTAGCAAGTCATTTCAGCTTTCTTTTAAATTATAAATCTTGACCTTTTTCTAAAATCTAATAGCTAGAGTAGGTATTAACTCAACTTCAAAGGAAAGCCTATAATTTTAACGGAGGCTTCCGTTGAAATGTTTAAAAACATATACGACTTGATTCAAAGCGTACACACACACGTGTGTGTGTATAATTTTTCCGGACAAAGGTAAAACACGGAAATATTATACAATCAAAAAATTACCTATAATATTAATAATAAAATTTACAACAACTTACAAATATTTTTATTACAACAAATCATAAAGGCGTCAATAACAAGTGATCTTTTATTATACTATCAAATTCTCTTTTCATCAAAGGAACCCCCTTTGAAAGTTATAAATTCCTTCAATAAAAGCGGCATTATTTTAACAAGTTTTACAAACAGAGTTTTGAGACGATGTTTGAAATACTTCCCAAAGTTGTTCTGTAGAAGCCGCATTTATTCTTTACTTTCCGAATTAGTTCATCCTATAACAGCCAATGAAATTAAGACCGGGAGATTGAGTGGTCCACATCGCGAATGGAAAGTCTTTATGGTATGTCAAAGAGTCGAGTTCGACAGAGATCGAAAATTTGTTTGTGAGCGTCGTCTTGTGGAAAACAGAGTTACTATCGATAAATGGCTTTCCATAAAGAATAACATGTATTTTTTTAAATATAGTGGCATCCTTTATTGTCAATAAGTCTCCTGACTGTATAAACACCTTTCACGTCATTGTAAATATAACACATCCATACCATAATAGACCTTCCAGCCTGATTAACAGTTGGTAATGCACTGATTTGACACAATGATTTCTTTCTAAAGAAAGACGATGCACATACATTTTGACTAATTGACTCGAACCTGCATTCATCAGTCCATAATACTGACATGTTCCCGATCTTCAACTAGGAGACCACTCTAGTCTTTTTTATAGATTTTCACGCCTCAAAAGCGGTTTCTTCATAGAAGCTTTAACCCGAAGACCAGGTTTACACACACAATAGTTAATTAGATTGGCGTATTATAGCTTTCTTTGAACTTTATTTGTATTTCCCGGACATTGAGCTTCCAATTGTAATGATAATTGAAAGATCATCCTTGACACGTTCTCCAGATATATCGCCGTGTGATTTTTATCTGTTGAGCTACCTCAAGGGAAAAGTTTATGTTGATAAACCACGAAACTTAGCAGAAGCTGCGAGAGTATATTCAGCGGAAAATGCATGCGATCCCACATAAATCTTGAAATACTCAAACTTTTCTAACCGACTTGAGTAGTGCAGAGAAAATGGAGGTACTTATTTCAGAGATGTAGTTATTTTTCTTCTTCCTCCTTAAATTATAATTAAATATTTAATGAACAGTAGTCCCACTTCAAAAACCGTCAGGTTTCGCTGCCGGTAGTAGTTTATCGCACACATAAAGGAATCCATAAATGTTGAGTGCGTAAAAGTGCAAAAGCGTACGCTATAACTATTTTCAACATACCAATAGCCATGTGAGTCGTACTACGCGTCTGTATCATAGCTACTTTGTATATATTTTTATTATTAAGCTAAATATAACGTTTCGGTTAACTTTTAATATACAAACTATAATAGTTAAATGCAATATTATTATTTGTTATTAAGGTATTTTCAATACAGGTTGAAAATACTAGATGCCTGGGTATAACAATTATCAAGATGGACTTGGTAACAATACAGTTACTAAATCAGTAAAAAATATTTGGTGCGATAACAATTCTTCTCCCTAAAATGGCCCTCAACACTTTGTTACATTTTAGTTAATTTTACTTTGCAAATAAACTCTTTTAACTTTATTCTGGAAATTAAACTATCAAATCTAGGTCTAGGAAAAAATAATAATCACATATTAGTATTTCTACAGAACTGTACATCCATATGTTTTCAGATTCGTGATTTCGGCAATATTTTTATGCTTACTTTTTTTGTTGCAATTAACTGTAAGCAAAATGTTATGAAATGATATTTTTTGACAGAACATGATTCGACCATCGAACTCGGCTTGGATAGAATGACTGCCGATGTCTAGACATTTCGTTTCGTTTTGCTCATTTGCATAAATTTATTAATAGTAGGTCAGTATTCAGTTTGGAGGGCGTTAAATGCCAAAAATAACATAACATAAAGGCGATCCACAGTACCATTTCTTTATATGACAAAAAATACTTTCAATCTATTTCGCATTCGCAAAAATATTTTCTATTTTTTGCATTCCCTTATGTTAATACCCTTTATGTTAATTTTGACTTTAATGTAAATTATATTTTATATCACTGTAACCTATGAATACTTATCCGCTAGGCTCTTGGACCTATAAATAAAATAATCAATAAAAACCTATTTAAAACTAAATCATTGTTTACACTAAAAATAATTGGTAGGTACCCAGAAGGCTAGCCTCATTCAACGTACAACATAAAGATAAATAGCTTTTCTAAAATCGCCATTTCTCTTATATTTCCCGTTAAAAAATAATAAATTCAACTTATGTCACAGAAATCCAGGGGGGTCGTTTCCAAGATCTAATTTATTTACAAACTTGCTATATTATTATTTCAAACTTGCTATATTACCACTTTGCCAAACGTTTTATAAAATACAAAATGTTTAAATCAAAAACGCAAATCTCCCAGCACTATGACCTCGCCATCCTGTAAAATTGTAAAATTAGATTCCTGAAATTCATATTTACACATTAGTAATCGCCTCTGTACATAAATATTTAAGTTCTAGGAAATCATCTATACAGGAACGAAGTCGAATAACTAAACAAACATTATCGTTTGTATGTCTGTACACTTTTGACTACTAAAATGTTTGTATTTGGAATTCCTAGGTAAAACAAATAAATTTTACTACTCAAGAATATGTAACAACGAATATGTATGTTGCGCTTATGGATTGACAACGGTAACAAAGCAGTGCGGCGCAGTGACGTATGTATTTGAAATTACATACGTCGTGTTTGAAATGTCGAACCACTTAAAACTATATCTGTGACTATACTACGAAATTATGTTAATTGCTTTTAGTGTACGGTTGAGTGTTATCACCATGCACCATGTGGTGGCCACCATGCACCTTGCACCATATGGTGTTCACCATATGGTATATGACGATTCATTTAATGTCGAAAGCCAAATCCACATTGCGCATGGCAATTTATTTTCACAGCACAAATGTCACGACATCCGTGTCGAGAATTATAGGTAACTTGGAACTTGTTAACTTGGAACAGTGCTACATCCGTAACAATTGTACTGTGTAAGGTGGTTAAAAATTTCAACAATAGAAATTATATACGGAACTAAACGAAATTATCGATTAAGTCCTTAGCCATTGTATTAATAACGTGAATAATAATGAAAATTCCAAAATATTCACTATTCTAATTGTTTTATGATAGTTTCTCGTTACTGTCTGTCATTACTGTTCATTTGTCGAAGAAATCATGTCATCGAGGATGTCATAAATATTCGTTTTTCGAGGAATTAATACAGTTTTAGACCTACGCACGTGAGATTTTGCAAGTACGTGCTTCAGGTAAAGATCTCAATTATTATATAACAAAATTGTTTTTCCTATTTTTTAAGGTAAAACAATTTTTAACATACTCCATTGTAAAAGGCCCCTTCAAATAAAGTTTAGGTTTCATTCCGTTTTTAGCCACACTTAGAAACATTAAGCTTCAAAGTCATTTTGCAATCTGTGTGTGTTCCATCCGTTTCCATTATAAGACTATGTGAAAATTTAGAAAAATCCCCAAAATAAGTTTGGATGGTAAATTTCAAATGAAATTCTTTGCAGTAACTTCATTAATTTTGAAGTTCTGACTCTGCACAACGTGACGTATAGTTGCCCATCAGCAAAGCCTCTGACCTCAATTACAACCATTTATAAAGTTTGTCCCCGGGATTAATTTAATGTGGAAGCAAATGATATTTCACTCGAACTAAGTATATACCCGCTGGAAAGTGATTTACGACTGGTACGTTGGTCGGAATCTTTGGGGTACACGGAATATATCTTTAACAAAACTCTGACAAACCAATCGATTAACACTATCGGCAGCTACAATCGTAACCGACGACGTGTCGGCCGCGGTCGGCGGCACGCGACCTGCAGATTACGGGTGGATTGAGGGTGAGGATAGAGACAGGGAAAATTACTTTTGGCAATGAATAGCGTGTACCGAAATGCATTAATAGAGCCCAATGGTCTGAAGAATTCAGTTTTTAATCAGTAAATTAATTATAATTGATCGGAAAATGTGTAAAATAACGGGGGAAGACACTTTATTTTCGTATTAATTAGCACATTTTACTTTTCTAATAATTAAAAATATTAGTATATTCGTAATTCAATCAACATTCATTTGTAAAAAAATTTATTCACAGTTCACATTTTCCGCCAGTATTTTCAAGATTTTATTTTTAACTTTCTATGTGACGTTTACTATTGTTGCAATTTCGCAAGTGTAAGAAACAACCAGTTATACAGTTTTGTTACTGAATTATTTCGACTTTAGAGTGTCTAAAGTTCACAATTTCGTTTAAAATTTTAGAGTCGATGGAATTAAATTTATAAGTCGAATTAAAATAATGATAATAATCACCATAGAATCAGCTCAATTCAACTGCTCAGACGCGACGGGGAAAAACAATTTTGTGGTCTCACCTCTAGAATCGGAGGAGATCGACCTGGACTGTCAATGGGTACAGACGATTCCTTAAACACGAGGACATCCTTTCTAATATTTTACTAAGGTGTTCTCTCACTAAAATTCAAAGCGCAACGGACTCGCGTCAAAAGACTTGCCACGTACCAAAAATAAATTTGCCGCGCGTTCCACGATCGCACAGAGAAAACACCCACCAAAATCGATCTCTCATCCGTTTAACGGGTTCTGTAGATTTTGGTTACAGTTATAAGCGGCATGCGCTGCGATCTCCAAACCATCCTTCTAACCTGGTGGATCGCGTCGTGACACGATGCACACACCGACAGTCCATATTTATCTTGATACATTTCCATATTTATCAGTTTGAGGGTCTAGATGCTCAGCACCCAGTCAAAACTGGGTCATAGCGTGGAAGGTCTACGGGCCCTGGCATTCTCTCCGATGTACAGCGTTTGCGGCAGTAAGCTTCGTCTTCAATCAAAGAGCATACTTAAGTATGTGACCTGGTCTCGCACACTGATCATAAACCACACGTTACCAGAATCAGCTCCTTCACTAATACTCGCTAAAAAGGAACAGCCCTGGACTTTTGGGGGCAAAGCTAAGCTTTATTTTCGATGTCTAAGTCAAACATCCTAGCGAGGGACCGCCCGGTTTTTCGCCTCCCTGCTTTTTTATCTCTTTTCAGCATTCAGATTAGGACGCCTCGAGCACCACCAGCAAGATTGCACGTTAGGGTCAGTAGATATGACGATCGGACTCCGCTCCATAGATCAGAGAACGGTGTTAAGGCTTTTGCTGTATATCTCGGTGGCCATTGAATACTGGAAATACATACACAGCAATGAGCTGTAACGGTCTCGATGAATCTGGATTACTACACAGTGTTTGTTGAACAGATCTTCTGGAAAAATGACGCTGCTGATCTCTTTCGGGTCCAGAATTAGAGGTGCCTTGGGATCGGAACTTTGTTTCTGAATAAAGATGGATTCAAAACCCTGGGTGCGCTTTCTGGCGTACTGCCCCTGCACACACGCAATGTAAGATCTGCGTGCTTTAATGATAATAGAGAGATCGGTCAAGGCCACTGAATCCTGCCTCGCATTCACTTGTAAGAAATTTAACTGATAAGTATACTTTGTTTGCTTAACTGTTTACGCAAAGCCTGCCCTGAAAACAGGGGAGACATCAGTGTCGACACTATAATCGGCGCTCGCCTTAATACGAGTATATGTTTATCTATCCGGTGCTTTCGTTCATTTTTACCTTCGTTTCCTTTCTTAGCACAGAGTTACCAAATTTTACGTCACTGCCGATGTTCAACATGCCCATATAGTTAACAATGGAAGCACCGCGTTACCTACACCAAGTTCACCACTCGACAAGAGGTGGTCCTCTTCGCCAAAATAACGCATACCTCGTTCCCAATAACTATTATCTTAATGTTTGTGGCAGTTCCAGTAGCTTTCACCCAGATATGGACCCTCCTTTCAGTTAGAAATGAATACTCTAATATTAATTCGAAGGTCCTGCACTTAGGAGATTTTCATTTTTTATGGCCTTCAGGATATCTTCAGTTATGAGCTTTCTCAAAAACAAAGTCACTCTCAAATCGACCTACTCACAGCCGGCTGCAAGTGAAATAACCAGGTTTATCTAAAAAAAAAGGCTTTCCCAAACCTACTATACATCATGTCTTTACAAATATCATTGCAAACAATATTACGATTAACTTGTTTATGGGAATATCACTGTGACAACAACGAGGTACAATTACTTGCCACAGAGACTGCATATATTGCAAATATAATAGCGGGGGATTAAATTTATGTAGACTGTAGACTGAAAAATATTAAATTTTTTTTTAATTTGCATTAACTCATTAATTAATTAATGCTTAATGATTTTAAAAAACAATCAAGTATGATTCGAAGTGGCATCATAAGTGTTCCTTAATTGAATCTATGTATTTACTATATTTATTACCATATTCTTGACTGACAAATCTTCCTTTAACATGAACATCGCACTGATCCCATATTTTTCAGAATTTATAGTCGCATTAAGAATCATTATCACTTCAAGAGAGGTGAGATAAACGATTTTTATGACTATTTTATTTAACTAAATTTTTAAAAAATGGGACAAATGTTTCATAATTGACAATTAATTTGATTCCTAATATGGCTTACATTAGAACCAGGGCTATCATCAGTACATTAATTAAAATAAAAGTATTGTATCATATTTGAGATAAATCTACGTTATATATTATAAACGCAATAAAGTATGCTTTATTTATATACATTAATTAATTTACCTCATTTTCTACTACTACCCGCGATAGAAATACTTTTCAGAGTAACGAAACACAACAATGAATGAGCTGATATTTCCAAACGTAACCTAACATAACCATACATTTAATCGACAGATTGTAAAAGAATGACTGAACTATGTGAATTATATATTATTTTTTATCATTATCTTTATTATCAACAATATTTTTCTTAAGCACTTTCCTATCCTAGCATATGATATTTT
Source organism: Druceiella hillmani (assembly GCA_039881145.1). NCBI lineage: Eukaryota > Metazoa > Arthropoda > Insecta > Lepidoptera > Hepialidae > Druceiella > Druceiella hillmani. The sequence goes on along the minus strand of JAYKKI010000009.1, from coordinate 25,298,492 downwards.
TGCGCAAAAGTTTTTTTGTTTACTTTAAAAAAGGAGGCAACGCTAATAAACACTGAAATGCCGCTGTAACAGCAGCTATGTGCGTCTAATCTTAATACGAATTTAATTCATTGCTAATTGTAAATGCATCAAATACTAACGAAACTATATAAAAGTATATAAATAACGAATTGACATCTAAAATGAACCGCTTTTTCACTTTTCCTAATGAATACTAAAGAGTAGGCTGTATCCCTTAGTTTATATTCGCTTTAATTTTGTTTCTTTAGTCCTTTTTTTTATTCACTTAATTTTGTTGCAGCCTATGCGTGAATGCTATAAGAAATTGATTTTGAGTAAAATTGCCAAGAAATTTTAATTTGTTAATTTCATTATGATGTCAACCACCAACCAACTATGTAGAAGCTAAAATACAACAATTAACAAATAGGGCGAGATATAGGACGACGACAATCTTGTACAGAATAATTTCTGTAAAAACTTCCAATAAAAATTTTCTTTCGATTGACATCGAAAATATTACATATCTATTTAAAGCTAAATCACATAGATAAGTAAATTTTCACCTACCTGTGAAAAGTCGATATTTTATAACAATAGCATTCTCTCTCGCGCAGCCATCCGTTAATTTCCTGTTCCATTTGTCACCCGCGTCGGTGTGATATTACAAAAAGGGATCCCGAAATTCAATAACTCAGGGAGACGTTAGCTTTGAAACGCGTAAATCTTCATCGCTGCGATTTGCATACGGAGCGAGCTTCGAGTTACGAGTCGCAACCGAAAGTATGTGAGGTATAAGCATCGACGGTTTCAGACGAAAGTTTCACGCAAAGCTTTCGACGAAAGAATTCTTGACAACGTGATTAATATCACGCCGGATAGAGCCGCCGTGCCGTTGCGAGTCGATTATAAATTTTAATGTACTTTAAAAACAACGTCATTGAGGCCATTGGAAATAGAAATAATTTGTGACCATCAGAGAATATTTAGTAGTAAGAATATATTTTGATAACCTGACAATCATCCCTAAACATGCTTTCATATTTTACGATTAAAATCTATAACATTTTTTTCATATCTTGTCCCCTTCTCGATATATACTATTTCAACGTTAAAACAAGGGTTAATCGTAATATAGCATTAACAACGTTTATCAACAGGAAAAATGCATTGAGGAAAGTTGCTAAGGAACAGTCTCTTTTAGGAGAACAAGGATACAGAAAGTGTTATTGTTTAACTAAATGTTAAGTGTCATTATATAAGTCTGCAATAACTTTAGAATATTTTATTCTACTGTTAGTAATGAAGATATCCCAGTATTTCTACTGCACTTATATATTTATAGCTGGTAATAATTATACTAAGCTTACACAGTAATGTTGTTTCTCAAGATTAGATTTAAGAAATTAGAATCCACAATTTTACAGTGAATATTACGCAAAGTACTTGTGTACAGATTTAATGAACATAAATCAATGCTTGCACATCTTCACCTTACCATATATACTTTTATTATCATGTGAATCAAAGCGACAGATACTTGGTTTTAACTAAAAGCTATTAGTTATAACCCATCTCCAGTATTATAATACGCGTTTAAACTTAAACACATTGCGTTAGCTAATCAATTTTAACCCCGAGTTGCTGTCAACAATTTTTATTAAAAAATGTATATGTTACACTAAATTTAATTTAAGTATGCACCGTTATTATCTACCACTTGTCGCCATTTATTTGACAGTGACAATATGCCTTTCTTGTAAAATTACGGTGACTTTGATTCAAAAAATTGTGCGAGGTCGTTTTGGAGATCCTCTTTAACGTCGATTTTTCTTCACTTAAATGGTTACTTAGAGCCCTGAATAAATGGTAATCAAAGCGCACAATGTCCGGAAAATATGGTGGATGAGTGAGTAGAATCCAGCCGAGTTCCTATCCTATCACAAGTACGTTTTGCAAGAAGTTGTCTACCATTATTATGTAGAAAATATTCTTGATCCTGTTCACTACTCAATTTGCTAGCTAATCAGTCCAATTGTTCACAGTAAATATCTCCATTAATTACAGATTCCTTTGGAAGAAACTCCCAATGAATAATGCCCTTGACATTCCACCAGCAGCTGAGCATCAGCTTTTTGGCACTTATTTCAGGTTTTGATACTGAAACTCCTGTTTCTCCGACACCCAGCCATTGACGTTTGCGTGTAGGGTTAACGTACGTAACCCACTTCTCATCGCCAGTTACTAACTGATTCAGCCAGTCGAAGTTACGTTTCAATGTCAATAGCTATTGACAAGTATCAACTCTGCACTGAAGGTGATATGATGACAACTCGTGGGGTATCCACACACCGTATTTTAAAACTTTTCCGAATTAATGCAAATGTGTTTCTATGGTGCCATGAGTGCAGTGTAGCACTTCTGCCAATTGAGTCGTCAGTCGAGGATCCTCCACAATTAGGTCTCGTAATCGTTGAACGTCCAATTCAACAGGATGTCCGATACGGGGTTCGTCCGTCCGATCGTAGTCCTCATTCCTGAATTTACTGAACCAAATCTTTGCCGTCGCGTAAGGCACTGTGGACTCACCCATCGCATGACATATTATTTGTGAAAATCTTTGCGTCGTAACCCAGATGCAATTCGTGAAGTAATAGAAACAATATTTCATATCAATTTAAATCCATTTTTGTAATCCGCTTCTAATCTCTCATGTAATCTGCTTGAAGTTTCGGTACTGACTGTCGTCAAATTGAAGGCACTTTGACACAGTAAAACCTTCTAAAAGTTTCGAGAATCTTCCTTAAAAAGTCCCGAAGTTGTGGCTAAAAACTTACTAGCCAACCTAATATTACAATCCACGATGAGACCTCCTGAAAAATGTATTCTTTTGGTGATGCTTTTCCATATGTGTAAATGGACCACGCAAACATATTATGACAAGATGAATAATCGCAACGCCCATTTTAGAAATTCATTTGTGATCGTGGTCGTCATTGTCAACAAAATAATAAATTAAAAACCACATTCGAATTGAAAAATACTGGAATTCCCATAGTCATGGAATCTATAAAACATACCGGTATATCTCTGGATTTCAATAATATTTGATAACGATGGTTTTGAGAAAAATAAAGACTTGTATAAAGTATAGAATGGAAACGGCGTCATTTGTGGAAAATATAATAGAAATAATAAGTATAGATCTACGAAGATAGCTAATAAAAAGAAGATATATCAACAGGAAAAAAGCATTGAGGGAAAACTTTAGAATATTTTATTCTGAAGTGTAGCTCATCTGCCAATTGACGAGTCGTAAGTCGAGGATCCTCCTGAATTAGATTCATTTATTAAATTCATTCGAAGAACGGGGAGTAAAAATCCAGAGATAACAAAAAATAGAAAAATCAATCACATTTTCGAAACGTAAAACGTTTCAACGACACAATCTGGACCTCATATATACTAAATAATTTTAAATACAATCAAAATTTTATCAAAAAATCTACTAAACAATGTTTCCATCTAAATTAAATTGTTCAGTATCTTGAACTTTCAAACAACACTAAAATCATATTTCTGACTAGATCTCTGGAACCGTTTTACCAATGTTTAACGAAGCAATATGTATTAATCTGTGCATCAAAACAAAAGCCTGAAAATTATGTAGTTCGAATCCTATAATTTTTTCTCACGTTATTATAGAGCAGCTTTAAACTTTATGGGGCGCTACTTTTCTTGAGAGTTCGAAAACTATACTGATTACCAAATTCGAAAATATATCGTTGTGTTCACGCCTCAAAGAAATATGAAACATAAGTCCAAAGTCAAATGGAAGATCATTATACATTTTGTAATCTTTTAAAAATGCATGTACATGCATATGTTCATACATACGTATGGACATATGCAAACTAAGACAATAGAGTTCGTGCTTATTATTTAACATAGCAGCACTTTTATTGTCTTGCTTAATTGAAGTAGTGAAATAAAATTACTACTTACTTATTACATGTTTAATAATACAAATTAATACTTAATCACAAGATCAATTAACAATTAACATCAAGAAATAATCAATTAACAAAGAGATATTTGACCTTAAATTTAACATTCAACTTAATTATACTCATCTGAACGTTATTGTTGTTTCTTAACGTAATTTGTCTTCGCAAATCATATTTTGGCGACGCAATCGAATAAATGCCTATTTTATTACATACTTTATATATTATTATCGTCACACACAGTAAGCTGTATTTAAATAATCGACTTTTAAAAAATAATAAACTTGAGACTGTTAGATATTTACTAATATTGTAGAGCCAATGACATTTGAAAATATCTAACAGTCTCAAGTATTAGTACAAGCTATGCAAGTAATCAATCAATTTGCAGGTAGGAAGAAATGTTCTATTTATCAAATGCTCGTACACTACAAACATGTCATGTTTCAGTATTTTTAAGAAGACAGTTTTAAATAAACTTCTATTTAGTAAACATATGTACTAATATTTTATATATATATTCTAAATATTTATATATTCTAAATATTTTTTTATTATCCATAAAGAACTGCGGATTTCCCGGAGATATAATCTTATGCATTAGTCTGTAATACGTTTTATTAGTGTGCAAAATTTGGTAATCGGTTCATTTGTTTCAGACTTATTAAGTAACAAAGAGAAAACACTTTCACATTTATAATATTTGTTAGGATTTTATTGCAAAGGAACATACAAATGGGACAGACTTTTTTCCTGCCTTGATATATAGAAATTGTTGAAATTTTGCTCTTAAAAAAGACTATAAGCGTATTGTTAAGAAAATGTTTTGTTGGAAGATAATATGGGTAGTATAATTTTTAGACCTATTTTGTTACTAGGTCTGACTTCATAACCTTAGAGTCGTCAAAATTGCCTGCGCAAGGCAGGCCAATTTTGATAGAGTACGTACGGCGGAGTACGTACCAAGGTGGAGTACGGTATGGCGTGAAGCATTTTTTCTCATGAGTTCAGTTCACTGTTGCTGGTCATATAAGTTAGGGGATAGAGTGATTACAGTGAAACTAGTTCTAATACAATCCCAATAAGTGAGGTGATTAAATAAGTACCAAACAACAGCATTGGGTAACTGTTTGTATTTTTAGGCGAACACAAACAAGACCATTTAGAAACTATAAAATTCCATTATCTTTCAGTTTAAATTTAAAAATTTGATGTAGACGAAACGAAAGTAAGGTATCAGTGAAAGAATTTCAAAAATCGGACTAAGAGAGAAAAGTTACAAATTTCCAAAACTAAAAATTTTAAGTTTCATGATCGAATTTTGACTTAGGACACACATAACAAATACAAAAACTTTTTAGTATTTATTTCATACATTCACTCACTGAGATCGTACCAGAACTAGCCTCACAACAATCACACGACGCACTAACTAACACGACGAGCAGCAGTGAATCGAGACGCGCTCGGCATTAAATTAATTAATTAACAGATTTTGTTTCATTAACAGATTGGATTAGTCGTTTACATTAGCAAAAAAATAATTAACGAATAAAACTAGTAGTTTCATTAAAAGGAGATCCAAAGACCCATTGTCACGTTCAAATCTTGGCTGTGTCAACAGCTGCTCCAGATTTTACCGCCAGACTGTATTTATCCATTTCGCAAATTTATTTTCTTTCGTTAAATTCTGATAATAATAAATAATATTATTTTTGACAATTATTTTAGTGATTGCATAATTTAAAAATAACTGACACCACTGGTAATTCCCCTTTAATTTAAAAAAAATGTAGTTCCCCTTGAGTTTTGGGAAAAAGGAAATGTGCCGCTTCCTCTCCCCATGCTGTTCAATGTATACGGGAAACCATAAAATCGCAAACTTACCTAAAATGGGACGCAACCGTTGGAGGATTAGGTTATTACCACCGTAATTTTCGTCTAAATGGAGCAGATAAATTAAGTTTAATAAATGTTCTTAATTTTTTTTCCATTCTGCTATTACTTGGACTACAGAAGTGCCGGAAAACCATACTATGGAAACCCTAAGTAGTGGACCATAATATCAATCCTTTGAGAATTAAACATTATACCATTTGTTTTTAAAAGATTCTAAAATATTTCAGCCGTATTGCTAGAAAAAAGTATGATAATCTGTAAAAACTAATGGTAATTGAAGTTGGAAAGGAAAAGAGCATGAGGACGAAGGTAGGTATGTTGGTCAATCGTATGTTGGTCATCCGTATCACGATCTTCAAATGAAAAAAAGTATATATATATATATATATATATATATATATGTATATATATATATATATATATATGTATATGTGTATATATATATATACATATATATATATATATATATATATATATATATATATATATATATATATATATATATGTTCTGTTTATGTTCTTAATAGTTAAATTAAATTTGAATCTTTAAACAAAAATTAATTCACGCAATTTTGAAGTCTATCAAATACGTAATTTATTAATTTGCATATTTTTTTTCCATTTTTTTTAAAGATAATTTATCTGTTAAGGACAAATAAATAAAAAATAAATAATTACAAAGCAAAAAAAAAAGACAACATATTAGAAAATATTTTATGCTGTTCAATAAAGTAAAAATATTAAAATTAAATAAAATTTATTTTCTTAATAATATCCTTGCCCAAACCAATACATTGAAAAAGTTAGAAAGAAACAATAAAATATCCAGGGAAGAGGCAAACGAACAAACACTGATTAAAAACAAATGCAATAATACATAACATGATTAAAATTAATGATAATGACTATGCAAATACTCCATAATCTCCATTTTAAAGTCGCGAACACTAGTGAATTAAGCAAATTAACCACGAAGTGTAAGTGAGAAGGATAGAGACGCCACTTTTCCAAGTGTGAGTGAGACGGATAGCGACGCCACCCTAACCAGGTAGAGGCCCATGCGCGCACGCTGCAATATTGCTCTGTGTATTGGACTTGATTGCGGCATAACTTCTAGAATTTGGCTTTGTGTATTGGACTTGATTGCGTTGTGACTTGGAATTGTTACTGACCGTGTTCTAATGAACCTGGCTTTCTTCGGTACTGATTTTTCAATCTTTGAACACGTGATTCAATCAATATACGCATGGGAATTATATATATATATATATATATATATATATATATATATATATATATATATATATATATACATATATATATATATATATATTTACGTTGACCTGAACTGAGATTAACCAAATGAAAAAGAACAGGATGAAAAATTAGATATAGAAGGTAAGATTTTTTTCAGACGACTTTGGAAATATTTTTGAAAGCAAGTTTGTGATATCAGAATCCAGTTGATACCAAAGTTTTGTAATTTAAACTTTAAACAACTTTTGGAAACAGATAGTGGTATGTCCGTATTTTAGAGATTAGAAGAGTGATTAAATTTCAAAGTCAAACCCCAAGCCGCGAGCAGATAAATCTTATAATCATCTAACATACTAAGACTCTGTGGACGATTTAAGATGTCGAAGGGAAAAATGTGCATGAGAAAATAGCATTATAATCGCGATAGTATGATAGGTCTCCTATTTTGAACACGTAACGGAAGTATACATTTTGAAGACGTTCCGATTTATTTAATTGTTCTTCATTGAAACCAAAATAAAATAGGCACTAAACAAAATTAAAATGACATGTTTTTAAAAGAAAGCATTAAAAAAATTAAATGTAGTGATACAAAATTAGACTTTTTTCATAGCAGAAAATTCTATGATTATATCATCATAGAAGCGTCTAGAGATATATAAGAATTCTGTAAACACTTAGATGCACATGAAAGATCAAACTGGTGGTCGCTTTTTTGCACGGTAGCGACGACTGGTGGTCGTCGCTACCGTGCAAAAAATACCACATAGTCCTTAAAATTGAATGTATCTTTATTTCCGTGCTGTCTATTGACTTGTTGCTCTAAGTACCTTCTAACAGATACTTTACGGTCCCACATCCCAAGCGGCGACCAGTTGCTGGCATGCGCTTGGTTACGGGGGAAGTGTAAAGTGAGAATGGATATATTTTACCCGGTAGCGACAACTCATGCTGTATTTTTTTCGTTCCTATTATTATTTTACACTCTGCAGCTTCATAAAGGAATTTAGAATACTTAAGGACAGAGAAATATAAGATACACTGCAAGAAGAAAACAGTGAAGATGAAACTGTTTAGGAAAAACAATTGTGAAAATTACAGTATTCATAAAAGTCATACGGAACAGGAATGAAATCAATCAAATGATGCGTTGGATTTTGAATTTGAAAGAATATTTGAAGAAGAATTTAGCTTAAATTTAGATTTTAGCCTGCCCGTGCAGGAAATAGACGATTTCCTCGAAAGTGTACCCTTGAAATATCTCAGGTATGGCACATTCATAGGAAGAGATAAAAACACTGTGTGGCAAATACACCATTCTTCACAGAATTTACATGCACAATCACATAATATTGTTAATAATTCACCATGAAGGCAGATCGTGCCAGACCATTTTAGAAGCGTGGGATTTGTTATTTCCAGATTAATATTTGCAAAAAATTACGTACCGTGTGAATATTTACATAGAAATTTGAAAGACAAATATAAAAGAGATCGTGATTTTAAGTGTACAGAAATGGATGAATGTCACTACGAAGTGAACATCTCAATATCCAAGATCTTGGAGAAATAGATGGAAGTGGTTGTATATCATAGCGTGGCTACTATGTCTCGGAATAAATTTCATTTCATATTAAAGTGTTTGCGCTTTGACTATCTCACAAACATGTCGAAAGAAGACAATATGACGAATTGACTCTTATTCAGGAGGTATTTGAAGACTTAATATAGGTGATATCAATGCCTACGTTACTGTAAAATCAAATAAGTAAGACCAAGGACTAGTTATACCTCCTAGAACTAGCATATTGGCAGAATTCGCCATGATTCTTACTATGTCTAAAAGTAAAGAAAGAACATCTATCATAAATTGGCCCTCAGTGATAAAAACTAAAATTAGATTTATTCTGGGAGATGATTTGGGCTGCAGTTTGCGATTGGAAAAAGGATCGAAAAACCAAGACTGCTTATAAAATATGTCTGAAAAAATATTTCGAGAGTTTCTATTTTTGTTTATAACGATTGTTACCAATAAAATAAATAAAAATAACTAAATAAATATCAATTAGCAACTAGATTCACAATCATAACATGATTATTTTCGTAAATTTATCGTCTATTTTCAAACATATTCCACTAAAAAAATATAAGAGACGAGACGTTGTTTTTTTGTACTATTTCGTAATTATATTATCTTATTTCGTTTTCAGATCTCAATTTTTATTTTTTTCGAAGTGCTTTTTAAGTAACGTTGATTTTAGTTATACGAAAAGTATTTATTTTTAAAATAGTGCACTAAATAGAGATAAAGAATTATAAGACAAACATTTTTTGTATTATTTATTAAATATAACATAAGAAACATAAAACGTTTACTAAAAAAATATATATATGCCCTAACTTCTACAGATCGGCCTTTTAAATAATGTGGTATTTTTATCCGGTAGCGACTTTTTATGATTCTAATTGCCTAGCAACGACTGCTGGGTTGAACATTTAAAGATTCATATTACTTGTATTCAACTACTTATTGATTTTAATGATTATATTAGGTAATATTTTATCTCGTAGCCACAAAAAAAACACATTATTCTTATTTTGCAGAATTTGATTGTCTACACTCGTATTACGAAAATACGTACCACATACTTACGAAAATACGTTACGCACTACGTTATTTTTTATGATGTCAAGTTTTTTGTTTATACTCAGAAAAAAGAAGACTTATTTCTAACCTGTTTCTGACTTAATTATATAAATATTTAAAGATAATTTCGTAACACAAATTCTTAGGTTTTGATTTTAAATCTCAATTAGATTGTATTAAATAGATACAATCAAATTTTGTAAATATTATTTTGACCAAGATAGGCAAACCTAGTACAAAAGTAGTAAAGTATGCCTCACCCTTTCAGTATTTAAACTAACTGGGCTGCAGGAAAAGAAAAACACAAATTAATGTGCCAACGTTGCGAAAACAGCAGTCAAATCTAGAAATTGATAGCTTATTTTAAGTCGTAAAAGCTGTGAGCTTCAACTCTCAAAACAAACAAGGCAACACTATGTTTATGTTTCGACGGTCACAACACCAGTGATTTATTCTGACAGAGTGTCTTATCCACCGCTTCTTGATAATTCAAGAAAAGAAGAGGAACTCGACCGTATATGGATACCGAATTGGAAGAAGCTACTGCGATCCAGAGATTCCTTTGTATGGATGTTCCATTATGTATGATTCTTATGCAAGTGAATTTAATAATTATGAAACTCATTTTATTATACAGAGTAAATTAATGAGTTTAGGAGATCCACAACTTACAAATATAAAACTAAATTATTTTATTCATATTTTAATTAATAGAAATTGTTAACTCTTGAGGTTTCAGTGACCTACTACCACAAATGAAGTGAACTTCTTGCAGAATATTTCGAATCTTATGTCCAATGTATGTATTGTCGTGATGTATGTGACCTTTTCAAATCTATAGAACAATCACACAAAAGAATCACATTACTTCATGGATACTGCCAAAATAAATTCAAAAGCAGTAATTAATTACACAACGGCAACAGGAAGCCGTCTGTCCTCAGATGACAGTGCACGGGCAATAAACACTAAGAAATCAATTATCAACTCTTGAAAGATACTTGGTATTCTTTACTTGGTATTGCTTTCTATTTTGTGAAAGCAAAAATGTTCTCAAGAAAAATAGCAAAAATTATGAAGAAATTAGTCGATAATATGAAAGTTAACATGTTCTTAAAATACATTTTCCTTATTTTCTTCTCGATTTCTTTCCTGCGAACCGTGGAAGTTTGAACTACGAACATGGTGGTTGTAGTTTCATCAGGATTCGGAGTTGTTTACATAAACAAATCGAGAGTTTTTAAAAAAAATTAGTAGATTACTGTTGGTTCATTTTGAGAGAAGCTATTACAAACCAATACAAAAAGAAAAGTATATTATGTCGTTTTGAATTATTTAGTGATATTTTAATGTAAATAATGTTCTATATAAATAATTTATGAATACATCTAAAGCTATGAAATCTATATGTAGTTTTCTGATAGACCATGGATAAACTTTTAGCAATCATATTTTTTGTTAAACTCACTTTAACAATTTCAAAGGTATGAGTGAGGATACGGATTATCCGTGGACATTTTAAGCGATATCTCTGTAATTATTCTTAACAATATTTTAAAAAATAGCTTCGAGGAAAGAATCGACACGTAAGTAATACGGGAAAGATTCGGTTTTTTCCCTGTTGTAACACGAAACTCTAATGAATGTCATGAATCTATGTCAAGTACACTTCAATCATTACGCAAGCGCCACAACCACTTCCTCCTTCATTTATCATCTTGTATTCACTTCCTGGATAGCCATCTATACATAAAAGAAGTATTTTAAATTATCATTACCCATAATTAGTTACGATCTTTAACGTATTTGAATTATTCCACTTTATTTTGTTTCACGACCATCACGTATAGGCATTTAAGTCATGTGTGCACTTGCATGACTAAAGTGAATCCATCGTACTTATCAAGAACTAATTTTGTCATTTGAATTTCCGGCGATAACAAACAAATACAGTTGCTTCAAATATTCATAAATATGCACGTATTTACACACTGAAGATATCAGCGCACTTTAACCTCACTCATGCTAGCAAATATACGGTTACAATACAATAAAATATTCTCTACCTTTCGTTTCATACCAGTGTCTATACACAACGTGTAACATTGTGGATTATTAAGTTTTCTTTAAGAATAAACGTTTTTGAACATCTAGCAAGACCTGAAGCCAAATTCTGGATCAACTAGTGTAATAAAATATGTTCACCTTTTTCCAAGGTTACCAGGTGGAAGAATATAGACGGTTAACTCAATGTCAACATGAGGAATACCTTTTCATGGTTTACCTTAAGCGAAACAAAATAGAACCGTTATATAATAACGCCCACAGATTTCTATTGCATATATATGTATCAGTAAGTTCCCCTTTTATTTTACAAGACGTTAATAAAATTGTATTTTAAAATTTGATTGTACCTAACTAAAAAAAATTAAAAATTTTTTTTAGTTAGGTTAGGTACTATTGAAAATCGATTAAAATAGGCTTACAGTTTTGATATCATTTTAACCCCGTTTCCTAATATTTTTAATTTTATTACTTGTCCTTCTTCAAAGTCCTATTAAATTTTATTGTTATATATTTAAGCTCAAAGTCATCCATCGTTTGTGAAAACGATGGATGACTTTGAGTTGACGTCAGTCGCGTTGTGCATGAAATAAATACTATTCAAACAATAAATCCGTGTCTATATCTGACAAATATCGTTCAAAATAAGTACAAAAGACCGAACAGACCGCTTTTCCCTTTCCACTGCACCACCCGCTAGCCCAGTCCGCACCCCCAATTGTCATCCTTCGAACGGCCTTTGTTAGAAACTTTTTTAAAACAGGGCCACGTTCAAAATTTAAGTAGTCCATTACCTGTACCCAGTTGGCCGGAAAGTAATTTCCGAATACACAATGAATTTACCATAAAAGCGATGTTACAGTTTTAGAAATTATATTTTTCAAAAGTAAAGAGATGGTGGTAGATGAGTCAATATAAATTAAACACTTAACATAAACTCTAAAAAAAAGATGACGCAATTTATACATCTTGAACATAAAATACGATATTCTGAAAGAAATGCTGGATGTTCATCTCTCAACTCTCAATATATATATATATATATATATATATATATATATATATATATATATATTGCATCGCTTGCTACCTACCGGTACGTAAATAAAACCTGGGAAAAATCAATGAAACAGTATATAAATAAAATCTAGAGCTATTCATCTACCGCTTTACTGAACAATCAACTTCTGCTTAATATTCTAATTTACGAATACAATCATATATTTTATAATTTACGGCTTTATTCATAACAGCAATGAGATAAAATGTGTGCTACAAGTGTTCAACAAATTATCAGTTTGCGCAATTTTAAGGAATCTATCCAAAGTACTTTCTAACTATATTATTATAATGTCCTCTGAACTGTGCCGCATTTATGCATACAAACAACAATAAAGTCGTCTATCGAAGGCGCATACGTAGGATGGGTTGAATCGCATACGGAGGATGGGTTGAATCTTTGCAATTCCAAATAATATATATTAAATACATTTCGATTCATTATAATGTTTAAAGCAATGAAAACATTTCAATCCATTCTGATTATGTGAAAGTTGACGAGAGGTTTTGGCAAGAATTTGAATAAATATTTCGGGCAAGTTTATATAGAATTTTTTATATAAATCTGAGACTTTTAGTCTGAAAACTTACTGTGATATTCTAAAAAAATATAAATATTTTTATATGTTATAATAAAACGTTTCATTTCAAATTGATTAAGAAAAACTCCTTTACTTAACGAATTAAAGAATTGCCTTAGATAGGTCTTAACGACTTTCTGTTCTATTTTCTCTAGCCCACTTTGACATAACATCATATCCATCGAATATGCCTTTTAATCTATAACTAAAGTTCTCCAAGAATTTGTTTTCCATTGTTACCTATTACAAAAGTTTAAACATATTTAGAAAGTTGGCGTTATTTTATCGAGAGAACGATGCCACTGTTTAAATCAGTTCATGAAAATATATTTAAAATGATTATTATTATAAACATATATTTTGGGAACGTAACTGAGAGATATAAAAATATGTTAAGAACGAGTAGAACTTATCCGTGCGCATTTAGGGTCATGTAAACATTTAAGGGTGTATATTATTTCTGTTAAACTATCTACAAATACTAATATTATTTTTCATTATGTAAATATATAGCATATTTTAACAAACGAAATTATGAGATATAAAACCACTGCTTCAATTTTCCGGTAAACTATAAGTAAATTTCCATGAACACTGTTTTCTTTTCATAATTTTGACTTTAACCATTCCGGAGATAGCTGATGGAAGAACATATTTTTTGTGGACATGTTCAGTTATAACTTTATAACTACCTCGCATCGTTATGAATTACTCACTCAACTGATACTACACCTGACTTATGGAATTAAACAAATTCAATTACTTCATTTGCCCCTTTAAAATCTCGACATAAAATGTTTAAGTGTAAACTATTAAAACATAAGCAAGTTCACTAAGCCAAATCTCAAGTTTCTACGTCAAACTATTTCTGAGAAAAACAGCTGTGACAGATGAACGGTGAGTCAGTGATTGTATTAGAGATCCGTCTTCCCTATGAAGATACGAAACACTAAAAAGAGTAAATGGGGTGACAAATGAATCGATCACTTCCCAAAAAAGCGGGTAACGAAAATTCAGTATACATATATATATGGGTATATATATATATATATATATATATATATATATATATAGCGAAATTCAATATACGTACGTTAAACAAACAGTAGTTTGGTTGACAGTCACGTATCGGTAATTTTAATTTACGACATAATCGTTTTCACAGACAACAAGATTATAAAAAGGAATGAAAAATTGGAAACTTTCACATTTTAAAAAACCCAAACAAATTGACATTATTTTTAGTTTTTAGGTTCTTAAATGGCTTCAAAAGTTTTTTATTAATAGAAATATTCAACAAGAAACAGCTTAGAAACTTTTTATTTTTAAAATAATTTATTTTTATTTTTAAAAACCCTTGACAGCAAACGACCTATAAACACTAAACTCATAACAACGAACCATAACAACCTATTTGTCTTTAACCGTTTAAAAATTAAAGCCATACATTGGCCTCTACATCGGAGCACCAATCAAGCGACATAAGCGCAATAGCCTATTACCATTTTTATCATCGTGATAAATTGGTTACAGGCCTTCAAATAAGTACCATCGTGGTCGGAGGCCCTCCATGATTGAGGGACGCAGGCGCCGCTCACACGTGTTCCACCCCGTGACCTTGACATGCCCTCCCTGCCCTGTTTTTCATCGTCCTCTCTCACACCCTCAAACCCCATACGTTGTGTGCACCGCCGTTACGTCATTTGATTAGGTTTTAACCGGCTATTATTATGAGATTTGTTGCTTTAATTTATACTTATTAATAAAATATTCTATAATTTATTTACGAAATTCGTTAGGCATCGCTAACAATCGCCATCTAGATTTTTTTGATAAACGACCTCTGCTACATAAAACACAGTATGACACCAAGTAAACATAGAAAGAAAACTACTTAGCTAATACGCCTCATATTTTTATTTTATATCACATTTATCAAGTTAGTTTATTGAAATACCGCTAGCTACTTTGAAACGCTGGAATACTTTGCCATTCAGTTATCATCTACGATATTAAAAATTTTAGGTGTAACTCTAGATGAAAATTTAAATTGGGACTTTCATATCTCAGAGACAGCTCAAAAATGAAGTGCCGCCACATTCGCCGTAAAGAAGGTGGTGGAATTGTGTGGGGTGACGCCGTAAAGGCGGTTTATTTTGTTTATTTTCACAGTATAAAGACTAGTAGGTTGTTTTTTGGGGTACTGCGACAGATTCAAATAGAATATCTATTTTTCAAAATTGCGCAATTAGATATTTAACAGGTCTAAAATCCAGACTCATGTAAGAAGGCGTTTCGAAGCATGAAGATCATAACCATGCTTAGTGTTTATGTATATGAAAATATTACATATGCCAAAAAAAATATTAACGATTTTTTTTTTAAATTGCGATGAGCATGAATACAGCACTAGGTTTAGGGAAAACATTAGATGTATTAAGCGTATACTGTCCAGGGTCTCAAACAATTTTATATGCAATACTAGGATATTTTATAACAAATTTTCTGCAACACTTAAAGTTTTGGAAGGCGTTCACTTCCAGAGCAGAGTGTAGAACACGCTTATAGAGAAAGCTTATTATACAGTGAACGAAGCATTAGCTGATAAATAAATATTTCATAATTACCATTATATTTAATTCCATTATCTCATTTGTATTTTTACTATTTTTTTAATTTGACATTTTGTATTATTATTATATTATAAAAACGTATTTTTATATGTTGACATTTAATATTATTGCTGTCTTCAAATATTAAATATATTTGGCGTTAATTTTGTAGAAATCCATTATTCACAATTAAATGAAACTATGTGATATAGTATTATTTCTACTTTTTTTAAGTTCTTTACCACGACCTAGGTTTCGTTGTATTACAACATCTTCAGGTGGGCTATTGGCTTCATATTTAATCTTTGCTAATAGCCCACCTGAAGATGTTGTAATACAACGAAGCCTAGGTCGTGCTAAAGAACTTAAAGAAAGTAGAAATAATAATACATCACGTAGTTTTATTTAATTGTGAATTATTGTTGTCATTATTATTATTTAAGGAATTGGTAATCTTGACATTATTCATAATCATATACTATTATTTCATAATCATATACTATTATAGTCATATACTATTATTTGCGTGATATTTATATTTAAAATTGTATTGCTATTATAATTAGCATTATTTCTTCCGTTTGACTGACAATATAGTCTATATTTGACGACACTTTTGTAAATATACTGAATAAAAATTGATACTTTGTATTGAAGTTTATTTTTAGTATTAATGGAATTACTAGTGATATTTAATATTTATTTTAATTCATCTGGCTTGTTATTGAGTCATACGTCGGTGGTATAATTATTTATTTATGATATTGTAGTTTTTTCTTGTTTTGTTTGTTTTAACTTTAAATATTCTTTTGCATTTATTATGTACGAATTAACGTGATTGAGTGTACCAGTATCGAATAAAACTGTGATTATGACTATTACGGATAAATCATTACTCAGGTCGTATTTCGTACTCTCATAGTGACGCATTCGTCATGCATTTTGCAGATATGACAGAGATTAATTTAAGTACACATTGGAATATGGATAAGAATCAATTACAAGAAATTAAGTTTTTAAATAATAAATAAATATTACCATAAATAATATATAATTCCTCGTATACAATATTTTCCTTATATCTACCACTCAATATTTTATAAACTATAATTAATCTAATTTAACGAGAGGAGGCTAAATAAAGCATTGGTGCCATTTTTGATAAATGCGTAGAAAGCACTCTGTCTCGAGTAGACCTGTCAAACCTTCAAATTAAATTTGAAAAGAGCTTTACAAAAGTTTCAGATGGTGGCAGACGATGCGAAGTTTTATATTATTATTCTTATAAAGTTTAAATTAAAATCTTAACGTGTCAGAAAAATACATTGTTATATTTTTGTCAAATATTTTATAACAGTAGTATATGTAACTTTCATAATACAATAGACTGTGTTTCTTAATACTTTATCAATGATATGGAAATAGTAATTGCCTTAGTATATATAATACTTCTGTAATAGTTTTTTTGATACAAATTAAAAAACACGACATAATTAAATGCTTTGTGTAAGAAAAAAGTGTGTGCCAATGGACAGAAGTGAGACTTACGTTATTCATCAGATATTACGTTTCTTGCGCATTGTACAAAAAATATAAAATAACGAAGTCCAATTATGAAACAATAATCCAAAAATCAAAACGATCAAATTGCGCAAGAGGCAAGTACTTTGCGTAACGATGAAAACGCATAATACATATCAAGAGGCAGAAAATACGAAAACTCGGGAAGACGCAAGATCTCTCGCTAATTTATTTCCGTATATTTTTGTCATGCTGGGGTATGTCATAAGAAGTATCTCTTCAAAAACAGATAAATATTTTTTTTACAAAAATCCATTAAAACATGTGGAGATTTCGAACCCATTAAAATATCTATACTCAGATCTAACGTTCCAACTAGATATAGAGTTCATTTATAGGCATCTAGCGTAGGTTATACAACGTATGTGTCAATTGAATATAGAGTAATATACACATGCGGCGATTTCGAACCCATTAAAATATCTATACTCAGATCTAACGTTCCAACTAGATATAGGGTTCATTTATAGGCATCTAGCGTAGGTTAAACGACGTATGTGTCAATTGAATATAGAGTAATATACACATGCGGCGATTTCGAACCCATTAAATTATCTATACTCAGATCTAACGTTCCAACTAGATATAGGGTTCATTTATAGGCATCTAGCGTAGGTTAAACGACGTATGTGTCAATTGAATATAGAGTAATATACACATGCGGCGATTTCGAACCCATTAAAATATCTATACTCAGTTCTAACGTTCCAACTAGATATAGAGTTCATTTATAGGCATCTAGCGTAGGTTATACGACGTATGTGTCAATTGAATATAGAGTAATATACACATGCGGCGATTTCGAACCCATTAAATTATCTATACTCAGATCTAACGTTACAACTAGATATAGGGTTCATTCATAGGCATCTAGCATAGGTTATACGACGTATGTGTCAATTGAATATAGAGTAATATACACATGCGGCGATTTCGAACCCATTAAAATATCTATACTCAGATCTAACGTTCCAACTAGATATAGAGTTCATTTATAGGCATCTAGCGTAGGTTATACGACGTATGTGTCAATTGAATATAGAGTAATATACACATGCGGCGATTTCGAACCCATTAAATTATCTATACTCAGATCTAACGTTCCAACTAGATATAGGGTTCATTTATAGGCATCTAGCGTAGGTTAAACGACGTATGTGTCAATTGAATATAGAGTAATATACACATGCGGCGATTTCGAACCCATTAAAATATCTATACTCAGTTTTAACGTTCCAACTAGATATAGAGTTCATTTATAGGCATCTAGCGTAGGTTATACGACGTATGTGTCAATTTAATATAGAGTAATATACACATGCGGCGATTTCGAACCCATTAAATTATCTATACTCAGATCTAACGTTACAACTAGATATAGGGTTCATTCATAGGCATCTAGCATAGGTTATACGACGTATGTGTCAATTGAATATAGAGTAATATACACATGCGGCGATTTCGAACCCATTAAAATATCTATACTCAGATCTAACGTTCCAACTAGATATAGAGTTCATTTATAGGCATCTAGCGTAGGTTATACGACGTATGTGTCAATTTAATATAGAGTAATATACACATGCGGCGATTTCGAACCCATTAAATTATCTATACTCAGATCTAACGTTACAACTAGATATAGGGTTCATTCATAGGCATCTAGCATAGGTTATACGACGCATGTGTCAATTGAATATAGAGTAATATACACATGCGGCGATTTCGAACCCATTAAAATATCTACACTCAGATCTAACGTTCCAACTAGATATAGAGTTCATTTATAGGCATCTAGCGTAGGTTATACGACGTATGTGTCAATTGAATATAGAGTAATATACACATGCGGCGATTTCGAACCCATTAAATTATCTATACTCAGATCTAACGTTACAACTAGATATAGGGTTCATTCATAGGCATCTAGCATAGGTTATACGACGCATGTGTCAATTGAATATAGAGTAATATACACATGCGGCGATTTCGAACCCATTAAAATATCTACACTCAGATCTAACGTTCCAACTAGATATAGAGTTCATTTATAGGCATCTAGCGTAGGTTATATGACGTATGTGTCAATTGAATATAGAGTAATATACATATGCTGCGATTTCAAACCCATTAAAATATCTATACTCAGATCTAACGTTCCAACTAGATATAGAGTTCATTTACAGGCATCTAGCGTAGGTTATATGACATATGTGTTAATTGAATATAGAGTAATATACACATGCGGCGATTTCGAACCCATTAAAATATCTATACTCAGATCTAACGTTCCAACTAGATATAGGGTTCATTTATAGGCATCTAGCGTAGGTTAAACGACGTATGTGTCAATTGAATATAGAGTAATATACACATGCGGCGATTTCGAACCCATTAAAATATCTATACTCAGATCTAACGTTCCAACTAGATATAGGGTTCATTTATAGGCATCTAGCGTAGGTTAAACGACGTATGTGTCAATTGAATATAGAGTAATATACACATGCGGCGATTTCGAACCCATTAAAATATCTATACTCAGATCTAACGTTCCAACTAGATATAGGGTTCATTTATAGGCATCTAGCGTAGGTTATACGACGTATGTGTCAATTGAATATAGAGTAATATACACATGCGGCGATTTCGAACCCATTAAAATATCTATACTCAGATCTAACGTTCCAACTAGATATAGGGTTCATTTATAGGCATCTAGCGTAGGTTAAACGACGTATGTGTCAATTGAATATAGAGTAATATACACATGCGGCGATTTCGAACCCATTAAAATATCTATACTCAGATCTAACGTTCCAACTAGATATAGAGTTCATTTATAGGCATCTAGCGTAGGTTATACGACGTATGTGTCAATTGAATATAGAGTAATATACACATGCGGCGATTTCGAACCCATTAAAATATCTATACTCAGATCTAACGTTCCAACTAGATATAGGGTTCATTTACAGGCATCTAGCGTAGGTTAAACGACGTATGTGTCAATTGAATATAGAGTAATATACACATGCGGCGATTTCGAACCCATTAAATTATCTATACTCAGATCTAACGTTACAACTAGATATAGGGTTCATTCATAGGCATCTAGCATAGGTTATACGACGCATGTGTCAATTGAATATAGAGGAATATAGACTTACGGCGATTTCGAACCCATCAAATTATTTATACTCAGATCTAACGTTCCAACTAGATATAGGGTTCATTCATAGGCATCTAGCATAGGTTATACGACGTACGTGACAATTGAATATAGAGGAATATACACTACGTGCAAAAATATTTCAGAACATATTCAGTATGTTAAATTTACATATATAATAGATAAACTATAGCTAGCACCGTTTACAGCGACCAAGGATCTGAATGAATTAATTTTTTTTATAATGTACTTTTTTAACAATGTAAATACTTTTAAATGTTACGTACATAAATTTTTAAGTGTTTGCAGGTTGACAAGAAACGGTGATAAATTTTGTTTCGCGTTTTTAACCATGCCAGCCAATATTTTGTTTTAT
The DNA here is from genome assembly GCA_039881145.1 of Druceiella hillmani. Lineage (NCBI taxonomy): Eukaryota > Metazoa > Arthropoda > Insecta > Lepidoptera > Hepialidae > Druceiella > Druceiella hillmani. Next base: position 25,277,237 of record JAYKKI010000009.1, on the reverse strand, counting down.
CTCTCAGTCCTAAGCCTGGGAAAATGTGAAAAGCAACACGAACAGTTTCAATTAATACTACCAGTATTTTTAATGTTTATAAGAAAAATATACTGTGAATTTCACGCATGTATAACTGACAATAAAAGATAAAATATATTATTTTAAAGTATAATGCTGAATTTTTAGTATTTCTCTAATCTAAGTTCTCATAAATTTTGTTTTGACGTGAATACGTCTTTAAATTTGTTACCATACGGGGGCAATCCAAAAAACCCTATGATAACAAAATAGGGGGATACAGTTTGGCGTTGCAGTTTCGAATCTATCCTCTCCATCAAAAATGAAATTATACCACTGGATAGCTAAAGGATCAAAGAATTCATTACAAACAAGCGAGAACAGCGACGCATCACGCGCCGTGGAGGGGGAAGGGCCGCCATTTTGAGGTTATTTTGCTTCGTGTCGAGATTTCAAATTAGTATAATTTTTAACTCGGAAAAGCTACGATGTTCGTTTAGGTTTTAAACGTCAGCTGTCGTCAAAATCTATCGACTGTATATAAAACATTAGTTTAAAGTAGTGACAGTGAATATAATAAGATGTCAGAAAAAAAAATATTATCAAAACTATATAATGTCGGCCTACATGTGTCGAAAAGCCAAAACCAAATACAGAGATCGTATACGACTGGAAAGGGCTTCTCAGGAACAATGGAATGGTAATAATAAAACACCATATGACCGAGTCAAGCAGTGCCGGGAACGTAAAAGAATGAATGCGTTACATAGACGTATTCACGTACAACACACGGCCGTCTCCATGACACAGCCACACCCCATTTTTTTTTTACAAATTGGTGTTTCATCTTGTCCTGAATATTAAAAATAGATCAATTTTTATTGAAAAAACCTATAAATATGTATGCATGTAATTTTCTACAAAATATAAAAAATATTGATAATTTAAGATGTGTAAACTTATTAATTTTTTTCTTGTAATTAAACATTTTTGTTTCGAAAAAAGATACAAAATGATGCAGAAATATTTAAAATTTTTAGATTTAATATTCGTTCCAAACATTATTAAATACGCATGTTAATAGAAATGTTAAAGTGGAATCCTATTTATCCATGGCGTTTCATTTTATCGCAATAGCCCACATTATCTCAGTGTACCGTTTTATTTCAGTTTCATGTTTTCACTTACTACCCCACTATCATTTTTATCCCCCTCCTTTTCAGGCCATAGAAGTTTTTAGGGGAATGTATCTTAAGCAGCGGGAGAAATATATTTTATGTATGGGCGGTACGCAAGTAAACTGACCATCGTACGGAATTAGGGACCTAAAACGACCCGGGTCAAAAGATTAATACATAGATACTTATTTTATAACTAAAAAACATAACGCGGTTACAAAACTGACTTATTTACTTTATTTTTTAAAATTACAGATTATCATGATGGCTAAAAATCTATTATTCTTAATTAACAAACACAATTGAAGACAATGGTACATATTTATACAGAATATTTCTTTATTGGCTAAAATTTCCTGTTGCCTAAATAAAATTCATCAAAATAACATAATAAGTCTAAAACTGCATTTTTAATGCTCTCCCACGTCGTAATTATTTTACAGAAAACAGTATAAAAAAAATTATTAGTATTTTACTGAAAGATCTCTTTTCGACGATATTCCATCCGCCTAAATAGAAAAAAACAATGTCGGATCTTCTTTTACGTGTATGTGGCGCCCCTTCAAATTTATTATAATTTTAATTAACAAGATTTTTCGATTTTGGACCGAGAAACTTCATATTTTTCAAACTAACAAGAGCGGCGGAGCAGTAGCGTTTGTTGTAAAAACATTTCTCAGTGAACCTTTTGACTACTTGGGAAAGTGAAGTTTAGAATCTGTGGCTTAGTTTAACATTATTATCTGTCTAAGTTATTTACCAGACGACATAATAATTTTTTATCCATATTTTTATTCTATCAAAGAATTTTAAATGTAAAAAAATAGTTACAACTTTGTTTACAAACTGCTATAACTACTTGAATTTCCCACTATGTAACCTATACAATAAATCGATTAAATCTGATATATTTTCTACCCACTGGGAAACTGCTTAAATTATTCCTAATTACAAATCAGGTGACAAAGACCAATATAAAAACTACGGACCTATCCTAACTGCTTTCACTAAATTACTTAAATTCGTTTGGTAACTTTCGTTCCCATTTTCAAACGGTTTTGTTTCAAAAAGGTCAATAATAAGTAATTTATTAGAATATAAACTACCTGTTGTGGTGCGTTTGCCAAAAGAAGACAGAAGACTCCATTTATCGGGCTTTTTGAAAGCTTTTGTCAAAGTCAATCATTCGTTACTCTGCACGAAATTCGAAGGTAGTATCCGTGAGAATTTATTGATGTGGTTTAGATCTTACCTAAATAACGGAAGTCAACTTGTGAATATCAAAGGTCATCTTTCTGCACACATAACAATCACCTCCGGCGTACCACGATGGCATTTGGGACCTTTTCTCTTTGTAATATTTCTCTGTGATACAACTACTTACATATCTCTGTTTACTCTATGTCCTCTACATAGAACTTAAGATCAACACTACTATCAATAACGTTAAAGACCGTCTAAACTTACAAGAAAACCTATTTGCAATAGCCGGGCGGTGTGGCTCTAATAGGATGTTTCTGAATGTCAAGTGCTTTATTATCTCCTTCAGTACTTTATTTAGCTACATCTGGGATAGCTCCACATCACAAAGTAAGTCTGTTGTCAGAGATTTCGAAGTTTCCTTTGATGAAAAACTGACATTTCGTTCACAAGATGATGATGTTGTTCATAAATATACCCAACTTCTAAGATTCACCTTTTGTTCCACTACGGGATTTCAAAATCAAAACAATTTTACATATTTATATTATACACTAATTGGAAGTATCCTCGAATATAAGTAAGTTATTTAGTATATGTACTAAAAATCAACAGTGACAGAGTGGAAAAATTACAGAAGAGCTTCTTTAGGATGCTTTGCTAGACTTCGTCGTGGTCGAGAATACAGATCCTATGAAATGCAATTAGACAACATTTAATATGTCATCACAGTTATATGGAGAAAAAGCGCTGAACTATTATGTTATACAGAATTATACATTCGCATATTGGTTGTCCCTCTCTCCTCTCTCTACTAAACTTCAACACCCGATTCCTATCCCGTAAACCACCGAGATTATTTGAACTTCAAGTTTATAACAATAATACCTTATTTTATAATCCCATAACCCGAATATACCGATTGCATAACTACATAGTTTCTAAACATCATTCTATGGATATTTTTGAATGGAAATCATACTCATTTAAAAAGGAAATAAAAAATATATTATTCATAAACTAAAGTCCGGCTAAAATGAATTTTAAGTTCAGTAAGTATAAAATAAGATAAATTTTATGTTAAAACTAACTGATCAATACATATGTACTAAATTCACTAACACATGTAACCCTTGAAAATGTACATTTTGTGCATACGTAATTAGTGTTATAGTCAAGTTTTATACTCTGATCATTTTATTATACATTTACTTGACTGTAACTAATTTTGTAAACCTTTGAATAAATAAATAAATAAATCTCTATAACTTCGAAGTTATAGAGATTTATTTATTTATTTATTTATTTATTCCTGTGACTTGCGGACGGATGGATGGAAGGTGTCGCCACGATAATTGGTTTCTATTCAGATACTATGGTCCTAAAAATAAATCGCTCCATTCGTATTTGGTTTAACTTTACAGCATAAAATATTACACGCGACAGACATGAGAGTTCAGATTGATTATCTGAGGAATAACAAAGGTATTTCCAGGTATTTCTCTATATATACTTTCACGCCATCTTTCATTGAAACAAAACCCTTATATCTTCTTATTTTTAGCCTTGAAATGTAGATTTCAGTTTCTTAAAGTCAAAAATTACTTTTAATAGTTTAATCATTTTAATTGAAATAGTTAGTACGGTATTTCATAGCGAATCGTGTTCCCCTTTACATCCAATCAATATTTTATATTCCATTCAGTGTAAACGATATATATATATATATATATATATATATATATATATATATATATATGTATGTAAATGTAAATATTTTTTTATTATGATCACTCTTAGAAATTGTTTTCAATGCCTACTAACTTTAAAAAAAAAATAAAGTGATCCATTCGTCGAAAAACGTTTCTTTTTCGTTGTGATTTCAAACAGTTTTATAAATATGCAATTAAAAACCCTTAACTGAACACTAGGGTTTTAAACAAAAATTTAATCTGCTGACAAGAAATTTATATCGAAAACGTGTTGCTTTATATTTTCAATGTATAAATATTCGCATTCAATTCCTTAAAATATTTACGGCATACAAAAATAACCCAACCGACAAAAAATATATTGTAAAAAGTAATAAGTTACCTATAAATAGATGGTTCACCTGTTACTTTTTACCGCCAAACGATGTCGTCTGCAACAAAAACATTTTAGCAATACCTATCGCTTTCCAATTTCGAATATCAATATCCCGTGAGTACAGATATCATACTTTTTGTAAAATAAATAATCTCGTCTGAAATACACAAATCCTACCTAAAGGTAATTTTAATAATCTGTGAAAACTTGAAGGAACTGACATAAAATATTTAATGCAAATCTCTAAAGAAAAAACTAACATGGCATAAAGTTTCAAGTAGCCAAAATACGACGACGACATATATCAAAGTCGCATTAACTGAACATCCCCCCGCAAACAGACGACACAAAACTAAACACGGCAATTATATATCGTGACAGGCTCATTAACATTTCTTATCGTATCATTTTCAACGCTAAAATGCTTTTTCCGACACCTGCGCCGTTCCACTTTCACGTAAATTGCGCGTGAACCGTATCAATCTCCGCGTCGACCGACGACATTGAAAAATTGAAATATTTGGACAGTTACATTTTGTGTTTTCTCGATTACATTTTAAGGGGACTTCGTCACTTTTATACTTAGATATTGAATGACAATTAATAAGCATTTGGTGGTGAACGTCCTAAATGAGACTCTTCACTGGTCTTTTTAAGTCGTTTAAAAACTATTTATTCCACAGGTACCATATCATAAATATAGAAGTCACTTGAAAACGTTTAAAATAATTTTACGCAACACGCTACTCCATATTTAGACATCAATACATACAATAAATATAATTGGCATGAGACAGTATAAAAGAATCATAGAAAAAATTATTTTAGATAAAAATATGTTCAAAGGATTCTAAAAAAACGACCCAATTTTTATATTAACAGTGAGATTAATATGATTTTCAATAAAATAAAAGCATAAATACTGCAATCAGTCATGTTAACTAAAACACCGATTGGAACGAATGACTTCACCCTTAAGTAAACGTTACCGTATTGCTTGAACTTTCTTGTGTTTACGAACTTGTGTTTACGGTTGTTTTCTGCATCATTTAATTAGATAATTTGTGTTTTAAAACACTTCAGTTTTGTGATAATTAAAAAAACAGGAATCATCAGCGATGGAAAAAGGATTAATTAAGCCAAATAGTTCTAATTTCCCTAGAAATGATTTGTCGATGATGGGAGAGTTTCTTATATCAAATAAAGAATTTTGCTCATCAGAACTTTGAAATATGAAAACTTTCTTGTACGATACAATAATGCATTATTAATATTTTATACTAAGTACAATTTAACTTTCAAAAGTCTTTTTTAACACTATGTGATTGGTTATTTTTGAGGTTAGCTAAGATACGTTTTTCTTCAGCGTGGTTACTCATGGCTGAACAAAACAGTGCTATTTTTCTACTACCTATAAGAAAATATTAGATGTTTCTCTAGTGAGTGAATGTATTAAGTTACATATCCACGAAACACCTTTACACCTATAAATTCAACATTATATAATATTTCAAATTTTGTGGAAACTACCTGGTTACATACGCACTTGTGATATCGACAATATCAAATAATACTGCATATAATATTCCGTGTCATTTGGCAGCTGAAATGAGAACAAAATTGTCCGTTGAAAATGACAGAGAATGAAAACAAAGAGTAAATCAAACGTAACCTCAACAATAATCTACTTATTATCAAATACTTGTTTCATCTCAAACAAAGACTTTGAGTTATGAACCTATCAATCTATAGTAAATACTTACATCAAAATGGTCTTCACAAAAATAAATTGGGGAATTCGTAGATATAACTACTGGATCTTGCCGTGCGAGCTTTAGCCACTTACCTCTCGTTATTTTCTTGTTTCGAACATAGACTAATAATTTGTTACGTATTTTTATCGATATGTTTTAGACTGAGGGACTGCACACCACTGTAAATTTTGGAATTCATTTTTAACACATAAAATATGCAATATGTTATGTATCTTTCTTCGTTGAACATAGATACAATGCAATATTTACTTAGGCGTGGCGTCACAAGTGGATACCGTGACACCAGCGAGCGTTTAAACGCAAAATTCAAAGTAGGTAGAAAAAAATACAATAATTTGCGATTAAATCTTAGTTTATTGCTAAAAAATGTTATTTTCGGAAATAGTAGACGCCGACATACAATATAGAAGGAGATTTCAAAATTGTCATCATGTCAATTGTAACAGAGTGAACTCTGTACATGGAAAATATTTTTAAAAGCGTGATTGATTTAGCGTAAAGAATGACAATAAAAGCCTATTATCTGTGTATTAATTTGTTCATCTATCATGCAAAATCCACTGGATTAGTTTTAATGAAATTTGGTATGGTAATAGTTTATATGTAGGAGCAACATATGAGAGAGAAAACAATTTAATAACTTCTTATTCCGAAATTCACGCGAACGAAGTCGTAGACACAGCTAGATATAAATAATTTTGATCGATTAAAATATAGAAGTTTTGGGGACGTCATACGAAAAAAATTAAAGCAGTGTAATCAGCAGTATAAATCATGTTCATAAAAAACCGCTAACAAGATTGAGTTACTTAAATGTAAAAACCGGGGGTTTTACACTTACCGGGGGTCTAGAAAAGTTTGTCAAACATATTTTATATTTAAATTATACATTTATGTTCCAAATTTACAAAGCAATGATGCGTACGGAGGAACGTATAAATTTTCTAAAATAAGAATAAACCAAATATTTTAATAAATTCAATTAAGGTTTAACAACATCATTTAAAAAATATATATTTGTTGTAGTAAACCACCAGTTTTGTACCAAAGATTGCAGACAGGTTTCTATCTCCAAATGGCGTTAAACTTGAACATACGAGCTATTCCAAAAATAGTGTCACGGGTAAACACAGAGGCAATGCCTGTGAGAAACATTCCTATGAATATTCAGCGATTTTTGATAGGTTTGAATTATAATTTTTTCGTGTTTTTTTTGTAAAATTACGTAATTTTCTCAAACTCATCACTGCCTTCTTCATTACAAATACAGCATCACCAAAAATTGCTTGATTAAATAATCAATTTATTGAATGAGAAATTTGACGTTGCTACCTTAGAGATAGTAATGGCAAATTTCCATAAGTAATTAGAGTTAATGGTTTCTATGTCTATTATTTTAGTAGAAAGCATTACTGATTACTTCGACACTCTTTATATGAGAATTGGTCTGAAAGCGTACAAGTCTGAACAGCCTGTAACTACTTTAACTTAAAACCGATCGCAAAAAATTGATAAGAATTATTGATAATTATAAAGGCTGAATATTTCAGAATTTTAATTAATTTAGACTAAAAGATGACCGAACATTTCAATGATGCTCTATAGAAATTTTACCATTATCGAACGCGTCAAAGGGAAAGGATTTTTGGAATCGACATTATTTAAATAAATTACAAAAAATTATATTTATAAACACTCCAATCATCATTAAGTAATAAATACCTTTACTACTGTAATTATTCGTCAATAATTTAATAGAAAAAGAAAACCTAATATTTTCAGGACATGTCGTTTTAAAAATAGTTATTAATTTCACAAACCTAAACTATTCGGGGTTCAGTACGTCAGAACTTCGAGGAAATAGCATACTATAACATATATCCTGCAGTAGACTCTGATCCAACTTGGTTTCCGTCCCCTCACCTCGACTTGAGCAGACTACGCATAGATTAAATCTACCTATTACGTGTAGTTTGGCATTTAACATTTTGTCTGCCCCACCTTGTTTATTATATTGTGAAATTTATAAAATGAAAGACATACAATATGCAATCAATACAAAATAGAGTATAAACTATTTGCAAGGAAGACTTATATTTTGACAAGGAAATAAAAATTAGAATGTAATCAAAGTTAGAATGTAATAAAATTTGAGCTGTACTCGTTATAAAAAGTAACAGTCTGACATAACTATAGCTCCTTTTTACATAACTACTCGCGTAACTCCTTCTTAGATTATAACTACTCGCGTAACTCCTTCTTAGATTATAACTACTCGCGTAACTCCTTCTTAGATTACAACTACTCGTGTCGGCCAAATAAATCGGAGTAATTATTCACTTGCCTGCTTACTCTCGCGCTTATGGTTACGCTACATTTCGTTTTATGGTTTATCTTCCTAAACGATTTTTAGTTTTTTTTTCAGAAATTTGAAGTGTATAACTAACTTGATTAGTATTATTACATAAATTGAGAATCTAGGCAAGATTAACGGATTATTGAATTGCTTAACGTTTTTGTACTTTTACTTGGAATTGAAAATCGTCACTTGTCTGAAAGTGTGAGCGAGTCGCTCTCGTTTCTGTGCCAAGACACTATGCAGAAATACATTACTTTTATGGTTACACGAGATGGAAGAACTCGAAAGTAGTAAGACTCTACAGGGTAAATGTAGAATGTAAATGTGGGTGTCAAGCCGAGTGGTTCTCTGACCAATATATTCTCCTAAGAGATCATTATAAAAGAGACACATAACAAATGACACAGCAGTAGAACGCGGAACGAGAGTCCCAAAATTTGAGATAGATCGTATACTCTGGGGGGAGAGATCTCACTCACACAACATCAGTGGAATTCAATAATTAGAACCTGAAGATTACGGTGAAAAAACACGATTTTGTGAAAAAATTTTGAGAAGCCAAAGAGAAGATGAAAATTTTTTCATATTAATATTATATACCCAATTTGTAAAAACAGGATAGCGTCAATATTTGGTTTGGGCTAGTAAACAGACAGCTAATTGAAACCTTTCGAGTCTTTTATTGCAACAAGAGTCTTACACAATTTTTTAAGAGGCAATCTAAAAAGGAAAGAAAAAGTTTCTAAAGGATGTGTAGTTTTAGACGTGCAAAGATATGGTATTCCAAAACGGTAGTGCGTCGTTGCTTTGAACGTAAGGAATCGAGTTAACGAAAGTCTCATGTGGGGATATTACAAGGAGTTAATATACTTAAGAAAGCCGCAGTTTGGAAGAATTCGAAAGAAATCAGAGGGAAATCGAAGAAAGAATTTTAAAAAATACGATGGCAATCAGATGTTTAAATTTTTTTTCGGTGATGCCGTATCTGTGTTGAACAAGACGGTCATAATTTTCAAAAATTTATGTCATTTTTAAAAATACATACATTTCTGAGAATTTTTATTTAGATTTAATCATTTCACACAATCATTATACTTTTTTACTTACTATAACTCTAAGTTCACTTTAGGGTCGTCCCATAAAGGTAGCAATGTCAAATTTCTCGGTAAAAAAGTTGATTAAACACGAAAGTTTTTAAAGTAGATTCTGTGAAAAATTAGTAACCTTTTTTTTAAATAACGTTAAAAATTAATTTTAAAATGTAGTGTTTAGAATATCGTGAGTTTCTGTTAAAAAAAGTTTCTGTGACAATTAATTATGTCACAAAGTAATATTTTGCCTCCAATTCATTAGTTAGGCTAATAAAAATTAAAAAATAACTCAGAAACAGTAAATAATCGCCGAATATACATGTTTCGGATAAGTCTTGACGTTCTCTACCCCTGTGTTTCCACTTTATACATTTTTTTGGGGCATCTGTATATTTACGTTTAACGCTATTTAGAAAATGGAAAGCTATCAGCAATCTAAGCAACAGTCTGACCAACCCTTTTCTCTACTAATTATAGTGTTATTATTATACATCATTTTGATGCATATGAAGTCTCTGGGGAAAATGACTCGAGGTCAAATATATTTTTTTTGTATTAAATACATTTGTTGTATTTAATACAAAAAAAATATATTTGTTGTATTAAATACAACAAATATATTTTTTTTAACTCAAACCTAAACTAAATTGATTAAAATATCTAGTTTATTCTTATTTTAGAAGAATTATATGTTCCTCTATATTTGCATCATTGTCCTGTAAATTTGGAATTTATATAAACAACATAAATGTAAAACGTGTTTAACAGACTTTCCAAAATGACAGATTTATAAGTAAATAACTCAATATTGTTAGCGGTTATTGTTAGAATATAACATTTTCTTCTGCTTTCATTTTTTTCGTGTGATGTCCCTATAGCGTACATATTTTAATCGATCAAAATTATTCATAATATCTAAATACTAACGTGATCCGTGCGGAGTCTTCGCATTATTTATTCCATTATGAAGCTCAGATGACAGATCAAACAAATATTTTACTAAAATTGACATATAGAGGCGCAAGTATCAAAAGCATTGAGCTAAAGCGCCACTTTATTTATACGTGAGTGGATTTGAAATTAAACAAAAATTTTACCGACCGTCAATCATATTGACGTTGAACCGTTAGATGGCAGCATTGCTGTTTTGTGTATATAATTTTAATAATTAATTAATTTGCAAAAACAATAGCAATAATAAATTTTTTAGTTGTGGATGCCGATAGAGCAAGCAATTATCTATAATATATAATTTATGTGGATTAGTTGTGAGGTTTTTTCTAAAAAGGGAGAGTAACATCTTAATCTTAGCGTATTAATATATATATATATATATATATATATATATATATATATATATATATATATATATATATATATATATATATATATATATACGAATGATGATGGTGTTTATCTTGTGTAAAAACATTTGAAAAATTACTGAAATACGGTGTTTTATTATCCAAAAATAGAATCTCATATTCGCTCGTAACATAACCTCTTTAAATTCAAGGACGTTTATTATTTCCTGTTGATAAAATACTACACTGATTTTAATAAACATGTACTAAAAATTCTTATTTCTACCTCTATATTTCTAACCACTCACTCTTTTCCGCACAACTTTTGTGGTTGAATACTTAATGTATTTTTACGTGGGTCTCCCCATCCTATAAGTATAATCCAAAATCTGTTTTAAATAAAAAAATATTGATATAAAATGTAAGCTTACTTGAAAAAATAAGCTCAAATGCTATGTCAGGAATGTATTTCCATTGTCCGTTCTAAGACTGACGTCATTGAACTGAGGTTTCTTCATAATAGCATAAGCATTTTCATCAGATAAAATTAATGTAAGATTGGAGCACGACCAGCTTTTGCACTTTCTACATACTGCTGAACAAAATGTATCTGTATGTTGCTAAACAAAATGTACCTGAACGAAATAATTTTTTTGCAACCACGGTTATAATTGCAACTCTTGGTGCAATTACATAAAAATGTATTTCTGAAGAAAGCGGACGTAAAATTTAAATTGGCTCCAAATAATTATCTCTCTATAACTACCGCCAGTTTTCAGGGTCCAGTTTATTACCTGACTATACTTGGACTTAAAAGTAAACTCAATATAAATGTTGAACAGCAGCACTAGATGTTAAAGGAAAAAGGATAACTGCACGACTTTTTTGTTCGAGTTTTTTTCACTAAACTGAAATATCTGTATCTGTCTATAGAGTCAATATTTTTTGGGTGGAACCCCAAAATGATATATGGCAAGCAAGAGGGAAACGAATTCCATTACTAAAAATGATGTTTGGAGAAGATTTCATGTAAATTTAGATAAAGACTGACAGAAAAAAGAACATACACAAATTCCTAATGACGAAAACGTGACGCACATGGGTGCATTTCTTTCTTTTATTTAACAGTTTTTAAAATCGTTATTTCTATTCTAATTTTTAGGACAAAAGATATGCAAATCTTTTTTGTAGAAAATTACATGATCTACAGATTTAATAAAAATACTTTTACAATTAAATTTACTGTTTAAGAGATACAAGCGAAAGATTATTTTGATGACTTTTGAGGTTGAATAAAATTTTCATATCATAATGTCTGTGTAAGACACTCCTTTAATCAATATTTTAAAATTTACCGGTCCCGAAAATTATTGTACATTAATGTAGCACCCAACCAAACTATGCCGACACTGACGGAAGAAACCAGAGCAGGAACAATCAGGTACGACCCATTTTCATTTTCTAGATTCTTTGAACTCTGCTTTATGAATTTTCAGAAGCCATGTGGCTTTTAAGAGCGACATTCAACCAGTCTCAGCGCCAAAATGATGAAACAGGGCTCTCGTCGCGGGTATTTTAAATTTTTTTGTAAAATTATTTCTTTTAGAAATCAGTGATACAATTTCTCTAATTGGTTGATCTGTATAGTTTCAATAATTTGTCTTTAAGTGTTTTAACAGTTATAGTAGAAAATAAAAAAATTGTGATTTTATTAAATCATTTTCGTGTTTTAAATATTCAGAATATAATTTTTAGAAAATTGATAAAAGGTATAGTTCTGATCTGATGAAATTGGGAGTATAGTAAAATGATTTCCTATACAAATAAGATTTGGCAAATATCGAATGACCAAATAAGATAATTATCTGTTCAGGTGTATTGTTACTACTTTATAAGCGTAGATGGCCAGATAGAGCCTAGGCGTAGCCAGCGTTGGGTGCGGTCTCTCCAAAAAAATTGATCCGAAATAAATGAGGAAATATTTGAAGACTAAAGAAAAAATTGAAACAAAGCTCCCGGCACCTTCTAAACCCTCACAAGAAGCAAAGTGTAGATGTAGTGTTATTGTATAATGTTTTCACTAAATTGTATCCCAACTCCTTAACGTAACGACTTCCTTTTATTTTACAATCATGATGGCATAGCTGTCCCAACTTCCCGTGATTTCCATTGAATAATAACACTGATGTGTAGCATTTTGAAAGATGTCACATGTGTTGTTGGCCAAGTTGGGAGGTTTTTATGTAACAAAAATTTAAAAATCCATGTCATCCTTTAATGAATTACACAAAATGTCTGTAATCATATTTGCCTCGTATATTTTTATTCGTTGTGCGATGTAGATATTCGCACATGCAATGACTACATAGCAATGTACAAAGCTCTCGAATTACAGAAACCTGATTCTATTTAAGACTGTAGTTTTGAATTTATTTAAATTTTCTTTGAATGTATATTTATATAATACAATTTCCATATCTTAAATGTTATAGGAATATAATATTAACATTTTCCTTTTAATTTGTACAAACAATTTTAATAAAAAAAATTACATAAATAAAAATGATTTTTTTTCTTTAATAATGTCATCTATGAGAAATGGAGAAAGAAACATTACACCAATTACCGGCATTAATAAAGATTACATAAAGCACTGCGACCAGGGGAGTCTAGGGAGAGGGAGGGAGGCGAAGAAATTTTAATATTTATTTTAAAAAATTTTCATTTCAGTAATAATATAATGTAAAGGATCGAGATTAGACGCCTTGGCTTTAGGATTTTTGCACACTGACAAGCGACGTAGCAACAGGTGTATATTGAGTTTACTATAGCAAATATCCATTCTTGAACGGACTATTTTATACAAAAGTCCCTAAAATTTCAAATAGACAATAATAAAGGCAATACGATTTTTGAGTTTCGAGTATAATTAATAAATTTAATTATATAATACAATAGCCATAATGATCATGATGAAAAAAATTGTTTGAGGTAAACTTTCTTTTATTTTTATTCAATTTATACATTTTAAAAGTCCCACACATCTCAGCAATCTTAACAAAGTGTTTTAGTTTAAATTACTTTTCCTTTATCCTGCCGTTTTCTTTTATAATTTTCCGAGTCTAAATTTCCCTATGTTTTCCCCCTATATTCCATGAAAATCTTATTTCAATTGCGCTGGTACAATCACTTCTTTAGAATATGATTCGTATCAGCTCTTGGCATTCAGCTACTGGTATCGATATCTAATACTATATTTGTTGTCTAAATGTAAATCCGCCACATTTCTTACATTTTTCTAGATATGAAAAGAAATTTTTAGGAATGTCTTTACCGTAGATAAAAACGCTCGTGAGGCGCACATAGTATTTTGTAGATTCGATACGTGTTATACATTTTGTTAAATATTGCCGCATTTCTTCACCGACCGCTTATCTATAATGGAATATCTCCTCACAAAAGTACCATTTTTCTATGCAATAGTATTATTGGGAATAATAAATTCACCTTCAGGGATTTCCTATTACAGCAAGCATCAGAAGCACTTGCGGAGAGTTAGTTGTATCTACATACTACATTGACAGGCGTTCCTTTTCAACCTTACAAATCGATGTAATCTCTTCTTGAACTCAGAATTCATCCTGTCCTCAAACTATCATTTCATAGTCAACTCCCCACTCCTAGCTTTTTCCAACAAGATAACATTTTATTTTTATATATAAGCTTCGCAGTCTGAAAACTAGACCAAGAACCATTTTTGCTCGTAATTTTGGCCATTTAAATCTGACGTCGTTACTAGCGGATGCTAATTCTCTTAATTGGAATATTATTTCTGAATTAGATACCTACAGTAAATGATAAACTTCAGAATTTAATAAAATTATGAAACTTTACCATCTACTGTATTTGCATCCTGTGTAATTAGCACTCTTCTCGAAAACGAATTTAGCATCAAACGTAAGGCCACTTTTTGTTGTAATGATTCTATACGGAATTTTAAGACCAGAAGAGACGAAGCCAAGGTAAGAAACAAAGCCGACCCAAATCCACAGCGTTAGGAAATCTTTAGATTGTTTAGTAATAACTATTCCTAATGCACCCAAATGTATGCAAAAAAACAGCAATTTCCACTACAGTTAATCTGTAAACTCTTACAAACGTTTGGCGATTACTCTTGGTAGAGTTAAATGTGATTAGCTTGACATTAAACATCACAAATTTTTTTTGGTCCGCCACTTACAGTTTTTGATTCTCCGACTCTCATTATTTAAGGAATGAAGAATTGACTGTCAAGAGAAATCTTCTGGCGATTAAATAGAAATCTTCTGGTAGCAACGGTATTAGCATAGATGCATTAAACTCTTTTTTTAAATATCTCAAGACCAATCATTATTAAATTTTTGATACCTCTATGGCAAGTATCAATCCTACTACAAGTAAAAAAACATATATCATTCCACTGCCAAAAGTTTCTTGCCAATTAATAATGAAACTGTCTACAATTGGTAGTAATAGTAGCATTTGTTATTAAAAATTCCAAAACTATTGACGTTTGCGTATTTGGTTTACGTATAATATAGTTTCTATGGGAAGTCATTTTTTTTCATGCACAAATCGACTCAGTCAACTTTGAAATATTATCAACGAGGTACCCACTTTCTCTATACCCAATTTTTTCCTAATTGAAACAAATTGATATCCACTAAACTGTGAAACACTTAGGCCGCTTTGTAAATTCGCACATCGTTAATTGCAATTCTTCTTCAATTATTTGTTATAAAATATCCTAATAATTTACTTCTCGGATATGACATCATTTTCCGAGTCTAAATTTCTTTCCGCAAATGCTGAAACCAACGCTTTGCCATTTTCCAAAAGACCGTAATTTCCTCATTTAAGGCCTAAGTGTATGAAATTTATAAATGTATAATACGTGTGAAGTCTACAATTACAACAAATATATTTTATTTGGTAAGGACCTGCCTATAGGATGTAGGCCCTGCCTCCTCGAACCAGTTTCAGCACTGAACTTCCTGCGCTACGTGACCCTATTGTTTTCCTACAGTCGATTTTATTTCATCCCTTACCATCTGTTTCTCATTTTATCTTGAATCTACTCAAGGGTCCAACTTGTCATGTTTAGTGCATTTTGTATCATCGATGAAAGTAATAATGTATCTTGCCCTTTTCCACTTTATTTTCCGTGAGTGTTCTACTTCTATTACATGATAAACACTGTTTTATGACAGTATTTCTCACTTTATCTTTCAGTCTTAAGTTAAGTATATTTCTGTCTGCTGCTCTTTGGCGGATCATATTTTCCTTGTTGTGTAACTTCAGGTACAGGCTGGACAGGAATAAGTAGAAAAGGCCACGTAAGAATTTATTTGAATTTGTTTTTCGGGGTGCAAAATATATATATAGACTGAATATTTTTAGTAAAGTAATGCATGGAAGACCAAGTAGGTTAAAAATGTTCATATAGTAGGTTAAAAATGTTCACAATTAATTATGAACCGCATAATAGATAATAGGTAGAGCATTTCCGCCAAGGTGCTTTAAACCAGGTTTATATTAAAACCAATGCTTTAATATAGAAAATATCTGACAAACATATTACTACACGAGGAAAATTTCCCTACTTAAGAAAACGTGTAACGAGGAAAACTGCAAAAAATTGTGACAAACAAAATTAAATAAATGCGCATATCGTAGGATGCACAGTAACCCTGAAATATTTTTTGCGCATTATACAAAGCAAATATAGTTTTAATGGTAGAATAATAAGGCAAGAAATAAAACTACATAATTATTAGAATTAAAATAATGAAGGCAGATAGAAAAAATCGTTTCAAAATTCAAAATAATTAAGCCATACAGGTAACATCTATTTTGCCGTGAGGCGCATCCTAAGAAGTTTTATTTTAAAAACATTAGTAAATCAACAGGCTATAGATACTAATGAAAGTTGCCTGAAGCAAAAATGAAAAAATAACCTTCGCTATATTTTCTCTATTTATAACCGTTTATGTAAA
This sequence comes from Druceiella hillmani, assembly GCA_039881145.1. Taxonomy (NCBI): domain Eukaryota; kingdom Metazoa; phylum Arthropoda; class Insecta; order Lepidoptera; family Hepialidae; genus Druceiella; species Druceiella hillmani. The sequence continues at coordinate 25,260,207 of JAYKKI010000009.1, read as the reverse complement.
ACTATCAAAACAAAAATCACTGACTTTCCACATGATTTACAATTAAGAAAATGTAAACCTTTTTATATAATTGAAATGTAAACAATGCATCCAATATGCTCGGATAATAGCCCAAAAATTTATATATTTATCTACTTTAATGTATCTAATTGATACATATGGCGGACTTATTGCTACGAGAGCTCTTACAGCCAACCATAACACCAGTCTATCCCCGCGCGACGAACAGCCGGGAATCGAACCCGGGTCCCCGCAGTGTGCCACATCGTCAAAAGCCGTATGCCTGTGATCAAACCAACACACTGCGGCAACTACAAAATTCAGAATAGTCAAATATACTATTGTGAGCACAAGCGCCCACGTATTTGTGGGCGCGTGGTAAAATTCTACATGCAGTGCTCTTGATAGTACTAATCCTTCAAACCAAATAATTCCCTGCGCTTGTAGGTCATTAAATTTTTCCGATATCAGCATTATGTATCAAACCGTATTAGATCGGAACTCTCCGCTTTCCTAGAATATTTAGCTAGTCATTCGCATCGCAATGGCATCGGATGGAATATTAATTACGAATAAAAATATTTTTTTTGATATATATCGTCGTTTCGTATATAGTCTTATAGAATTTATTAAGATAATTGTCGTGTGATAGTAAGATCCAAAAATTATATAAAATTGTTTAGTGAAAATTATTTTTTTCCCAACTATTAAATATAAACATGATTTTAACAGTTTGTAAAGAAAATAATTTTTACGTTTTTTGTTACCTTTTTTAAAACAAATATATAAACCTTGTACTTTTCTTGTAATGTTAATTGTATAATTTTTGATAGCGATTTTTACCAAAACCAAATGACAAATTTTTTTATCAAAAATGTTAATATAGTATGATTTTAAATTAGCTTCATTTTTCACACAAATCGCTCAAAGTATTTTAAAAAGGTGAAAAAATATGTGTGGTGGAATTACTATTTTTCCTGTAATATGAACTTATAATTTTTGAGAAATATTTTTACCAACAATAAACGGTAAATATTTTGTTTTTATAATATAGCATCATTTTACATTGATTTACTTTTTTATACGGCTCGCTCGACGCGTTTTTTAAATAAAATGAAAAGTGTGGTGAAATTACTACTTTTGCATGTACCTGTAATGATGATTATACAATTTTTGAGAGCAATTTTTAATTAAAGTAAACGATAAATATTTTGTTTTCAAAATGTAACATCATCTAACAAATACAACATCATTTTACATTGACTTAGTTTTTTAGATATATCGCTCGACTGTTTTTTCTAAATAAAATTAAAAGTGTGGTGAAATGACAACTTTTCTAGTATTGTCGATTGTACCATTTTTGAGAGCAATTTTTACCAAAACTAAACTGTAAATCATTTCTAAAATTTTAAATAAATTAGATATTTATAGATCGAATAACGTATAAAAAATTTGGTGAATTTCGGTGAATTCGGTGAATTCGTCGACAACGTGTTTTACACGAAAACTACCTTAATATTGTATGTATCATAACTCGATAGGTCCTCTTTTGTTATTGAAATGTATATATATGCACAATAAATTTGATTAACATGAAAGTTTAAAAAGTGCAATATATGTCTATATAACAAATAGTATCACTATCTGTTGCGTAGATGACAATTTATTTCGAACCAAGCAACGATTCCATCTATGCATCACTACCCGGAGTGCTGTAACTAGGACGCAATCCAATGCGCCTCAAAAGGTTAGATGTTCTAACTAACAGTCCTGATAGAGTAAATGGAATTTTTTTTCTCTAAAACAAACGATACGCATGTTCTTGTCCAACTCTTATTAATTAAAGTAACTAATACTTAATTTTTCGGGAGTTGATGTTCTCATTTCGTTTAATATGTTCATGTATATATAGATAAGAGACCAAGTAGATCTTTTATACGTAAACGAATAAAAAAAGAAAGTTCCAAAAAGAAACCGGGCACAATTACACATAAACTGTCACACAGACATAATAACAAGAACACAAACATAGTTATATTGACACGGACACACACCACACACCCACAGAGACAGCAAAGTCACAAACACACACATACACACGCAGAAAGAGAGATAGAGAGGGAGAGAAAGAACAGACAAAGTCATAGCAACAAAGACAGTCACATAGACACAGTCACACGGAAGCAGTTACATGAACATACAAACACAATCAAGTGGACCTAGGCATACGAACACACGCGGACATAGACACAGTCACATGGGCACATGCACAGTCGCTATCGCATGGGCACAGCAGTGAAATGGACTCAAACCGACACCGAGTTACAAACGCGGGTACAGAGGTAGTCACATGGAAAAAGTTACACGTACACAGTCTCTTAGTCCTCTATAATACAATAACATTAATAAATATTATACAACATATATTACAAAAAAAATAGTGTATAATATAGCTTGCTTAACGCACGAGATTTATTATTTTCGAAAGTTTCACCATAAATAATATTATAATTATTACATCATTATTTTACTAATACAAATTGTGAAATTTGCAGGGTAAAAATGGACAACCCTCAATTTTTATTAAGGAAAAATCACACGTTTGAAACATTTCGTGAATGTACTCGAAATTTCGACGCTGAAAACTTTTAGACCGTATACGCGATTCATTAATTTTATAAGTCGTTAAGAGTGAGATAGCTACAATATGTCAGCTTACACTGCTATATTTCTAGCTTTTATTGCATTAAATACAAATATACCAATATTACATTACGTTTAGTCTACCAAAAATGCATACGTGAGGAGGATTTCTTTTATAAGAAGAATTGTACGTAAGTATTTATACATATTATAGACACTAAATATAGTGCACTTTAATGGTTTTGCAAAAAAGTTTTACAAGAGGCAGTGTACTAAGCGGGAAATAATATAATAATTGAAGCTTTATTCTGAACAAAAGCCATATATCTATGTTTGTAGCTTCGTACGAGTAGTTTAAAAAATAATAAATAGATGTCGACGGCTATAAAAAATATAATGTTTGCGTCATCTCGAAATTTTCGACAAATCATTAAATATTTATTTCAAATTGACATCTCTTTACGTATTTTTATACTGCTTGTATAACCTGAAAAACGTTTAAATAGACATTAGAAAATGGAGACATGCAAAAATGTATTTTAATGATCAATACACTTTGAGACTTAGTTAATAACGTTATTTTAACACCGTACTTTCATCAGACTGTCATAAAATCATCAGTTTATCAGATAAATGCCTATTTACGCTTATGAATTTTGCGGGGCAATTAATGAATTTTACTGGCGAAAATAATTAAAAATTTATTTAATTTTGTTTTGCCAATTGCTAACAGATGGCTGTAATTGATTAAACGGTGTGGACGTAAAGCAAAACGTGACCCGAATGTCATAACAGGACCGCTAAAAAAATAGTATACAGGATTGCACTACACTAAGTTTTATTCTCCATTCGGATATATGTTTGGTATAACTAAATTATTAGTTATTTTTTTGAAAATAACCAACACGACGGCCATCTGTTTGTCTGCCTGTTGCACAACCTAAAAACCTCAAAAACTCAAAACCTCAAAAAACTCAAAAACCTATAAAATGAATCGATATGGGAAATTACAATTAGTGAGGATTGGTATAATTAAGAGAGAACGTTAAAATATTTAGTCTATAGTAACATTGCCCCTTCTGTATATATATCCATGTAGTCTACGGTGAAACGCCGTACAGCCATTCCTCTTTTACACATTCTGTTCGGTGACGTCAAGAGTTATACTGACTATTTGTCCGGATTTTATATTAAAAAATATCTTAACAATCATCCACGCGGTTCCATGAGTGGAACATTAATTCAACAAAATATTTTCAAAATCTAAGACTAATTTCACACTTTATCTATCTTCTTCGGTATCTCTCAGACTGGAAAATCTAAACGCCATATAGTGCACACATAAAAAGTGAAGAAAATTCCTAATAGTTTGTAATAAAATTATTATAAATACACATTGTTAAAATTCACGTTAGTCATATGGTGTATACTATATTTTAATATTATAAGACAATCGTTACTCAAACATACATACATTCGGGGTGCTTATTTGCAACAGTCCCAATAAACATATTTATCTTTTCATGGGCTAGCAAGTTCACTGGATTGTTGCTCACATAGCAAAATATTACGTCGTCCCAACCCACCGTTCGCACGATGATCACCAACACCCTCAGCCTTTTCATCCATGTCCACGCAAAATGTACAGCAACTTTCGGATTATGACAGAATCACAACTCAAACCGATTGCGCAACTATCAGGCTACGCAATCACACAGCACAAAATAACAAAATACATTTCCAGTTAAGTGGAACAAATATTTGAACACTCAACCAAATGCGAGTGTTTATCTTGGACAGCACATATTATAGACACGCTATAGGTATTCGCAGTCACACAATTATTAACGAGATTAGGACAGGGATCCGCTTAGTTCGGTACACTACACGGCGGAGGTAGTAACATTTCAAATCGATTGTGCTATATATATATACATACATATATATATATATATATATATATATATATATATATATATATATATATATATATATATATATAGCCTATAGCAGGTATTATAATAGTCTCAAAGTATTAATGAGACATGATCGTAAAAATTTAATAAAGAAATAGAATCAACTTTAAAACAGTTTTCTGAATGATTTTAAATCCTTAAGTTGGATCAATTATATGATATTAAAAATTCAATTCAATTAAGGCAGCAGAAGGCAGAACCATGTTTACATGTACATTTTATTTTTTAAGGTTCCGTAACAAAGAATCATTATAACTTCGTCTTCTCTATTTGTTCATCTGTCTGCTAAAGCTTGTTTTAGAACCAAATGCATAAAATTTGGAATTAGATGGTTCATATAAACCTCTACAATACAGCCAAACATTGGAATTGATTGGCCAGATTCAATTTAACTGAACTCCAATTTAAGTTTTTTTTCCATTTTTAAACTCCATTCGAACCCATATCAAATATTTTAAGTATGTAATGAAAGGTACCTTAACGTCGTTGGAAATGTATGAGTAAATATGTACTTTGTATTAGCCTTATTTGTGTAAATGTGAGAGAGATGGTTATACTTTCAATTTCTAAGCTATGAATTGCAACTTATATTTAATAAAACAAAAGCAACGTAATCATCGCGAAACAAACATACCCAGTAGATCTTCCCCAGTCGATGATTTCCGCGAACGTTTCCGAACCGGTATTTATGTTAGAAAATTACATATATATTTATTTTTTTAAGTAGGATTTTGTCAAACATTTTGCATTGTACTTATTTGTACAATACAAAAGAATGGAAGGGAGAATACAAATAAATTAAACGCAAATAAATAATTTGGTCTCACGTAACAAACGAAGCGAGACTCACGTAACAAGTTACTTTTAAGCTTGCTCTGTCAACAGGTTGTTTATAACTCTATCCGGCAACAAACTGTGAAGTTGATCGGACACTAAAAACCTGCCGTATATAAAAAATGTCTCCTTCAAATGCTGTCACATTTTCATTAAGCTTTTTCTATCGGAACCACCAACGCAAGTTCACTCAATAGAACTACGGGGATGATTTAAAAACAGATGAATTCCTGTATTCGATTTCCTATTTTATAGCTGACATAATTGTGGATCAATAATTTTTTATTTCCACCGAGCAAATTTTAAAAACATGGAAGTACCAGATTTTTTTATTACGTGTTTAAAATTGCATGGCGAAAAAAACCACGGAGCTACGGATAAAACATATCAAAATTTAATCGCTTTCAGAGATTTGTTCAAAGAGAGTGATGTTATAAAATATTGTATATTGTGACAATTATGTAATTAAATAATATTCCAAATTGGATAAATTTACACGTGGAAACGATCTCCTAAATAATGAATAAACCGACAAATGTTTCAAACTTTAACAACGCTTAAAAGTGGACTCTTTTAAGACTTAAACGCTTTCTTGTATAGATCTATATTTACTCGCTTACGCCTGTCATTTCCCTCACAACACCGCGCAACCTTGGTGAACAGCGGATGTTTGTTACATTTTGTTTGAATCAGCCGACAGTTCCACCTGTGGGATTTGCCATCAAAAACAACTATATTTCCTTATAGAAGGACGAAAAAGTTTAGTTTTGTTTCCGGATCAGACATGAACTACACATGACTATTAAATTTATTTATATTAAGCGAATGTTTTTTCCTCTATTCGTTCTAACACAAAGAGAAGTTGTCATCAAAGGGAACGACATTACTTTGAAAAACAAAAAATGAAACATCCCTAAGAGCCAATATGCAATTCGTCGTCTACGGATCGATAAGTCAATGGCATCACCCGACCATCAACCTATGCAAAAAGCCACAATTGATCTAGTCATTAATCGGGCGCAAACGACGAATCACTGGTACAATCGTCGACAACTTTCTTTACTATTGTTATCGGTTCAAACGCGCTTTTCAATACGTTTGCTGGCTACATTGGTTAATTAATTGTGCACAATGAGGAAGAAAAAAACAATATTTAATAATGAAAATATATTAAAACTGCTTGGAACTATATATAGAAAATAATCGAACATATAAAAAGCAAAAAACGGTGCCCTCATAAAAATGAAGAGTATCTTAGATATGCGTAGTCACTTTAGTCGATCTGAGAAGTTAGTTTTAGCTATCTCTCTCTCTCTCTCACCCTCTCTCTCCCTCTCTCTCCCTATCTCTCCCTCTCTCTCTCTCCCTCTCTTCTGTTTTACCCTTAATATATCCTATATATTTACAAATCGAGGTTTAAATTGCCGAAGATGTTTCACTTCTATCACGTGTACTGAGTTGCACGCGATTAATTTTCTATTAAATTGTTTTTATTTGGATTGGATTTATTGCAGTAGCATCTTTAGCAAATGGGTTATAGAAATATTCAACGTAATGATTTGGTATAAATCTACATAAAAGGCAATAACTACAGACAAAAACCATAAAATTAAAATGACCCATAGCCTTCGCCGCTGATAAACCTTTAGTTGTAACAAGTTATTTTAAAGCATTTTAACGGTTTTTTGGTTTTAAAAATATCTAAAGCAATTTCTTCAGCCAATCTATAGCTAAAGAAAATGAAAATATGAAAGAAAATAAATCATCATTCTCACTGAGATCGATTCAGGAGGTCAAGCTGTAGCCTCGGTAATTACAATTGAAAATTATTTTAAACCTTTATTTCCACACTTTTATTAAATTTAAAAATCAGAATAATTACATATTCTGATTCTGAGTGGTTGTCTAGAAAGTAGTGGCCACTGAAGTTTTCAGCGGAAAACATTTTAACCAGGTTGTGTTGTCGGATCGGGGTATTTGTAGATAAAGTAAGTATGCAACGAGTACAATAAAATTGTATGTCTTTTATTTTATTTATTTCTCATAATTCTTAATAATTTGTAGACTAATCTCGAAGACATGACAATGGTATGAATGGTTCGGTATGTAAGACTTACATATCACTATGATTAACACCAATCTGAACTTGTTCTGACCGCTCGACTTTCCAATATAAAATTCAAAGTTAAGTAGAAGCCGTTCTTGTAAATTGCAGGGTCATTCTTATCTGTGTATATTTATAAGTTCTTCCATTAAAATTACTTTCGGTATTTTATTTGAGTTTTTAGTACATGTTGAAATATGTTAAATAACACCTATAAATATGTTAATAACATTTTGTACTGGCGAGTGACGTTAATGCGGCGTGACGATCATCCGTCCTATTTTAAAGGATGTATTCGTTATTTAGATATGCATTATAATTTTAAACTTATTGGTATTTGTGTGGTCAATAAAAAATTGCAACACCAACTTAAATAATTCAACCCAAATCGGATTTGTGATTAAAAAGGTTTGTCGTCAAAAATACTTAAAAGTTATAACAGAAACTTTCCTTAATTGTAATTTCAATAATCATCGAAACCATCCTTCGATTAAACTTCACCAACGTATATTTGTCAAATCACACAGTAAGAATTCAATATTTTTTTTTATAATTAGAGTTCGACTCAACGAACCTCAAAAAGAAAAAAAACAAAAGCTTATAAGATCACCCCGTCTGTCTGTCACAGTAGTTTTTTTCGGAAACCTCTTGACCGACTTGACATTTGGCGACTTTACATGTAATAAAACATGTTAACTCGCACACATCTTCTCAAAAGCTAACACTCAAAAATACTATAAACTTCAGCGTTAACGAATTAAATACACGATTTTTTTTAATTTCATAAATAGTGGGGGATTAAAAATTTCATATATCGTTTGGACTGACTATAATGGCCTGAAAAAGATATAATACCTAAAATTCTTTCATTATTTTAGGTATTATATCTTCAAAGACACACTACAAAATACGCAAAAAAATACTTTCCCCTATTTAGGCTACTGAAACAAAATTTATGGAAAAAATAGAGCTATTAAAAAAACACGCAAAGGCTATAGAAACACTGTAGCGATGATTTTCCACGTGCAATGTTTTACGCCTGTAAAAGATATAGTAGGCTATATATATATATATATATATATATATATATATATATAAATATATATATATGTGTATATATATATATATATATATATAAATATATATATATATAAATATATATATATATGTGTGTATATATATATATATATATCTACGTAGTGAAAAATTAATATTAGTAAATAGTTTAATGGAAATACTATTTACCCTTAAACGTTTATAAGTCCCTAAAAGTATACGGAACACTCGTATTGCGAGTTCTACTTGTTTTATTTTTTTAAAGAGTCTTCTTCTAAAGTCGAAAATACTTAACAACTCGTATTAAGATACTTAACAACTCATAATGTAAATTAGTCTTTTTTGGTAGATTAAATATTTAGCAACAAGTTGTAGCGAAGTTTATAATATAATTAATTTTTATCATTAATAATATCATTAATTTTCATCAATATATACAAACAGCATGAGTATGAAATAAGTTTACTCTTGAAATCGAAAATCCAACAATTTTCATATAGATATGATTAATTTAGACTTCGATCTATTGAATTCATTCCTAAATAATATAATGGCAACTTGCCAGAAATGAAACATTGAAATAATCTTAATATAGTTGAATTTATTCAGTTCAACTTATAAATTGATTATATTTGAATAACACGCGAAAAAGTATGGACATATGCATACATCAACCCAAATACTATTATTGCATTTTATACTGTAAAGGAAAAATATTAGTTTAATTTTAATGAAAAACAATATTGTTACAGTACTACAAATTAAATGCAAAACAATTTGTACTTTCGACGCTGCTCCTCCAATCATCTATTCTCGCTCTCCCGAGAATTGCTTTTCACTATTTTACTCATTATAATTTTATTCAACTATACATTTTAAAATAATAAAATCGCGTTTCGTCACCGACCACCTCCCTCTCCCTCTCTCCGTTGCTCCTCCTAAATACACATCCGGAATATTCAACAAACTTAAAACAACACTGAGAATATTATCAAATGATCCCGGCTCCATTTTCATGGCTGAATTAAATATGATTCAGTACCCAATTAAATTTGTCAGTCAACAGTACCAATAGCTAGGTCAAATGCTGCATCAAGGGCTATTCAGATGGCAAATTCCGTGGTCTAGTATTTAAAGTTGATTTTAATAGATAATTTATGGGAATATTCCAAATGTTTCACTCAAAACGTAGAACTATTTTAACAGAAAAAGAATTTAATTTTCGCTCGCAAGTCAGTCAAAATTCCTTAATGAATTACTTCATTTCTCAAAGTCTATTGACACAGCTTTGCATTTCTCTTCGGTTTTACATATTAAATGGAATTAATTTGGCCTTATGTTAATATGGCGCTCCGACAATTTAAATTTATGAAACGTAAGTATTAAAAGTTTCATTTGATTCATTTACCTATGTATCTCTGTTTCTTACTCTCTCTATCCCATCGAATGAGCGGATAAACATCAACGTGACAACAGAGAGAATTTAGACAATTCCTCACATTTCACCGAGATCTGGTAGCTAACGTATATCATAAGGGTTATTCTTTCGCACAACAAAATCTACCCTTAGAAAACCTAAATTTTGTCACATATCCAACTTACTCCCATACTAGAGTCAGAAACGATTTTAGGATGGGTAAGCTTACAACTTCTATATTCTAAGTCCCATTCGCATGAATACATATCTACTTGGTCACAAACCGGATTACAGTATATATTTACTTTTTTTTTAATACAATCAAATTAATTAATATACTTTTCGTTCAAAATGATAGGCTCTTTCAAGCTATAACTTTATATTTTCGGCATGCACATCCGTCCGTCTTTCCGTCATTGTTTCAAAGAAAAAAAAAATTTAAGATGTGGGGGAAATTTCGCAAGCATGTGCTTCATATGTAAATTTCTAGTAAGTGTAGCAAAATGATAAGACAAGACTTTTAATAAACTTAGATTAATGTAAACTTACTATCTCGAGTGGCATTGAGTTGGATGGAGCTTTCAAAATGAAATTGTGCTTTCACTTACAATATATAATTTCTAAGCTCCCATTTGTGAAATATTAAGTTTTAAAATAACGTGTAATGTTTGCCTCCTTCGAAATTTCGAACGGAAACCCTACTTTGAGCTTGCCCAGATACACACCTGACCGATGTTATCAATTATATTTCACTGTTTACGATTCCACTTTGCTGCCTTTTGTTTGCTTTCTATTGGTATTATTTCCTTACAGATAGATAAGAAAACAGGGGTATGATTCGAAGATAAATCTACTTTATCCTCAATTAACATGACTACTCGATATATTTTAAGGATAAATGATCGATTAGTTTTGCAATTTTTTTTTGTCTGAGGGCCAAACTAAACTGGGCTGAGGGTCATTCTGAACAAGAAAAACGTTGTCAATCTTGATCCCCATTCTTTAATTTTTGGATGTAAGAAAATCAATAGTCATATTTTAAGGTCTCGTACGCGAGAAGTTCAAACCGAATTCAATTGTTGTGGCAAATAAGAAGATTCTAACTTGTGAACAAAATGAGTATTTGGAGATCTCCAGTGTAACCGACACACTGAATGGTATTCAAACTGCCCAATAATTTTCAATTTCGCATTTGAAATTTTAGTAGAATTAATTTCATATTTTTTAAATATTTCTTTTTCTCCACGTGACGTTTGAACTTCCACTACTTTGCTTAAATATGCATAATCGAGTGTTACCCCCAGACTATAGTAAAGTAATGTCCTTAAATCATTAGTTATTTAAATTAATTTTGGCTTGAAATAATTTAAAAGTAACAGATAGAGCTGTTACGTTTTAATTATTCACACTAACAGCCAGAACTTGAAATAATTCACTACTTTTATAGAATCATTATTCCTTTAAAACGAAACCATTAATCGTGTAGCGAAAGACGGGAAAATACCAAATTTGTTTAAACTAAGCCACAAAATACAAACGTCAATTCCTTTATCATTGGCAGCATTTAAAACAAAACTGTGCCAAGTTACATGAAAGACTCGGATTAGTTTAATATCTTATATAATTACTCATAACAGCTTATATGATCTAAACAGTAACCATATCGCGCTAATGGAACTCATTAAAGGATTAAACAACCCTTTAAAATACCCTAATGTGACCGTTGGAATACTATATCGGCTTTTAAGTTCAGACCCTTAAGACTTGGGTTTAAGCTATTTTATATATACGACAAGAGAACGATAAACTTCTCGACAATGAGGAGTAGATTCATTATATTTGAGCTCATTTAATTTTTTTTATTAGTCTTTTAATCTAGTTTGATTATAGAGCTGTAAGGCGGTGACATGAACTCCTCAGTCTACTCCGAACAAGTAGATTCACAGAGTTTACGCTCTCTTAAATTATCTATAGAGTTCTTTGTTTCGTCATAAGTGATGACCAGGGCCCAATAATGGAATTGGAAGGTAGTAACAGGAATTTTTCACTAGTGAGGAATAATAAATTCGAGTTTTGACTCGTCAGACTTGTCTTGACGGAGAAGAAAAGTAACAAAGTAAACTGGTAGATAAGTACGTACACGTATGAATCAACTAATACATTAATATATAGGCAGTTTAGTAAGTAGAAACACGAAGTAACTAGAAAAATAGTAGCCAGATAGATTTAGATGAAAGACTATGGAATATATTTATACAGCGAAAAACAAAAGTGATACTTGCAATTTAATAGAAAAATTACGCCTAAATATGTGTATATGCTTAAGTGTGTACTAAACCCTTTAGTGCGTGTTCTACTTAGATTTATTTATGACTGATTTGCACTCATTGAACCATTTTGTTGCATTTGGTTAAATCGCTATTAGCCAATGAAGTTGCTTTAGTAGTAAAAATTAATGCTTTGTTACATTTATTTCCAACCACAGCAAGTGAATCCTTCAGTGTCATTTTTTTATTTATCTGACGCACATTTCATGCATGTAATAGATGCATAATTTACATTTCATCCCTTTTCCCCAGAGGATTAGAATTTTCTGATAAGAAATTTGAGTCTGTCCTATTTTGCTATTACTGTCATTATTATATAAATCAGCATGTCTTCAAGCAATTCTTGCCTTTTGTTTTTTATTTGTTTTTATATTTATATTCATTCATCATTCAATTATCTATTGGGTAACAAATGCAATATATGAAATCTTTAAAACAAAACTATTTCATGTGTTGCATTTGTCACTCAATAGACTATTGAATGATTGTACAACTATTAAATACAAATTTATTGTAGAAATAAACATTTTTAAATAATTGTTTTGAACGTTAAACTAAACGAGACGATTTCGAATTGATACACTGAGGTGTAATTCTTGAAATTATGTGTAATTGTACTTCTTGAATTTTCATAATTCACTCAGATATTTTCAGTGGTGAATACAACATCTAACTCTCTTCAATTTCGTGATTTCGTAGTTTTATTGTTCGTTTGGTTTATTTTTTGAATAGTAATAATAACATAAATAAGTTAAATATATTCTTTTCTGCAAAACTTTTCTGCATTTTTTTTTAAATATCTGTCACTTTTTATTCCATTGAATGTTCGTAAAATTATGCATACTAATAATATAATTGTGAAATATACTTATTTTATTCAATAAATGTGTAATTAAAAAATCTTAAATAATTGTTTTTTATACACGTAAATGTAGAAAAATGTGTAGGTTTCGGACTCATCGAGATATAATTACCTTCTTGAATCTGTTATCGATTGTTTTTGAATTGTTATCGATTTATATATAGATGTCTCGATTCGTTTGGATAAATAATGAACGAACTGTGTACAAGTCTATTAGTTTAGTTATTGTTTAATTTAATTTTTTCACAACTAAATGAAATTACGTGATATAGTATTATTTCTACTTTATTTAAATTCTATACCACGACCTTGGTTTCGTTGTATGACAACCTCTTCAGGTGCGCAATTTGTAAAGAGTCATCTTTCAATCTTTCTATCTTTACAATTGCCCACCAGAAGTACAAGAAGAAATCTAGACCGTGGTGAAGAATTTAAGTAAAGTAGAAATAATACTACATGACGTAATTTCATTTAGTTGTGAACAATTAAATTATAATGAATTTCCACAAAATTAACGATAAATATATTCAATATTGTTTATTGTTGTTAACATATAACTATGTGTCGTATTAAGTACTCAATATTCTGCTCGGCGATTGTATAATATTTCGCATAGAATTGTGTTGTATACGTGTTTAAATAAATCAATAACTAAAAAGCCTTAAAAAATTCTCACAAATATAACATTTTTAATAGCTATCTATGACACATAACTTTCCCCAATATTAGCCCTTAATCCTTCAGTATTCCACGGCTGCAAAATTGTATAATAAACATTTTAAAAAATATTGAAATCTTTTGAACCGTTTGGCTAATTACAATAAAATAAATATATATTGTAGTTATATCTAAGACATTTTTTTAAACTTTTGTGATGTGAAAATGATGATAAAATAACTAAAAATTTTTTTATGAAAACTTCCAATTACGTTTTACAAAATTGATAAAGAGATAATAAAAAATAAAATAAGCATTTTTAATTTGTTAAAATATCTTACTACGTTGATATGTACGACAATTGATTTTTTTAGAATAGTTAGGCGCTAGGAAAAATAAAATTCAGAAAGAAACTAGAGAAAAAAATAAATAAAAGCAAACAAAAAACAAAAGGCAATGGTTTGGATACGAGTTGCTTTATGTAATAATGATAGTAATAGTGAAATATGACAAAAGACTCAAATTTATTACGCAGGGATTCGGGCCGCCTGGGAAAAGAAACGAAATGTTAATTAAGCGTCTATTACGTGCATGAATTATGGGTCAGGCGAATCAAATATGACACTAAAAGATTCACTTATTGTGATTGAAAACAAATAACTTCAATGGCTAATAAAAGTTATTTGTCTCTCTCCTCCTCCTAAAATAACTTCAATGGCTAATAGCGATTTAACCAAATGAAACAAAATGGCTGATTAAGTTCAAATCAGTCATAAATAAACCTGAGTAGGACTTAATAACTTAAGCATATACGAGTATATAACTTTAGACATAGTATTTCTGTTAAATTTTAAGTATCATCTACTTCTATTTTTCGCTGTGTTAATATATTCAATAGACTTTCGGAGACGCATAATATTGTGAATTTACCAATAACACTTTAATATTTTTAATTGTAACTTTTTAAATATTTAATATTTAGCTTTTTTAATTTAAATAAAGCATATATGAAACTAAAAGCCGAATCACAACTTCCTACGCAAGGCCGTTTTTGAGATGAGCCTGGTAACAAAGTGGGTCTAAAAATGGTAAGTATGGTGGTCCACTATATTGTTTTTCATACATACTCTCTTATATATTCCGGATCTCATTTCGTTCACAAGTTAGAAGCTGAGCTTATTTGCCACAACAATCAACTTTGAGCTTATTTGCCACAACAATTGAATTCCGTTTGAACTACTCGCGTACGAGACCTTTTAATATGACTATTGATTTTCTTACATCCAAAAATTAAAGAATGGGGAACAAGATTGATAACGAGCAAAATCAACTAACTATACCTTGCAGGGAAAAATATGAATCTGATTTTTCCTTGTTTAGACTGGCCCTCAGACCAAAAAATATTGCGGCCCTAATCGAACTTTTATCATTAAAGAAATATCGAGTAATCATGGTAATTGAGGATAAAGTAGATTTATTTTCGAATCATACCCCTGTCTTCTTATCTATCTCCGAGGAAATAATACCAATAGAAAGCGAACTAAAAGTTTTCAGTAAGAATATCGGTTGCCATAAATTCTAATAATTTGGAACAACTAACCGACCTAGAACTTCCAATTGATGCAGTAAACCAGATGAATAGACAAATTCGACAAACAAATAATGAACGTGTAATTAGCAGCGAATGTAAGCACACCTTCCAAGTAAGGCCCTTTCTGTCGTTAAATGCACAGCTGAAACAAGGTAGACGTGCCGAATAACTAGATACCAGGATGAAACAGTAGTATTTCAAAGGCGAAATATCCTACTTAAGAAAAGTCAGAAAATCTAAAAAGTCAGAAAAGTTAAAGAAACTATTAGTTGCTAAACGACTCTCTCTAATGACGAACCTCTAAAGAACCGACTATTTATTGGGAAATTTACCAAAAGATTAAAAAGAGCTCGGGTACAAGACTCACTCCTGAAATCTCAAGGCAGCACGTGGATTAGGTGACCTCTTCGCAGAATACTTCGCTTAGGTTTTTAAACCTTTTCCCCAAAAAACAATGAGTGATAATTATGCTTTAGTGAAATAATAGAAAATATCACCTGTCCAAAGTAAAATTAATGGTATAAAAATCAACACAAAGAAAACAAATAATCATGTAGGAAGTGCAGAGAAATTGGAGCTATAACAATAACAAATTTTTGCGTAACGTTGACAATGGATATAGCAAAGCATTACAGAAACTATGCGAAAAAATCCCAGCGATGATCTCAATATATAGAAGAAAGAGTACGTTAGTCACGTAAAGAAAGTGAGCACCAGACTACGAAAAGTGAATTGATTAGGTATTACGATATAACAACTCATGGAAATCCAAATTCAATGGAGGAATAGAATATGGATGACTTTCTACCATAAAAGTTAATAAAAAAAAATCACAGGCAATCGCAACAAATGAACTACCACTGTTCCAAAGAATTGGTGCAAATGATGCAGATCAGAGACTACCGAAACTTTAAAAAAATTTAAACATTATCAACTTAAAATGGAAGATTTCCGACAGTACTTAAAATAATTTATGAAGGTTTCTCATAACAAAAGTGTTCCAAAGATACCACGGTGCCCATATACTAAGTCGTTAAATTGTCTCATTTTCACAAATATTCCTAAATATGTGAATATTGAGGCAAATTTTGAAATTGCAACGTGGTCGTGTGGCGTGTTAATGGAACGTGTCAATGGACGTCCTACTGTGGTCGTGGTTAAAGTAGATTACATACTTCTCCTACATGTTATACACGCATTGGGTCATAACGCCGAGCTGCAAGCCGAAAACTACACCATGTCACATAAGGCGGAATGAATAGACAGATCGCAGCAACAGGTTAGTGACGGCTCGCAGCACAAAAAGCAAGAGTCGAACAAAGGAAAAGATACTCTGTATGGGTTCGATATAGCAGAATATTTGCAACTAATCTTTTTATCTACGTGAAAATAACTTTTAAAAGTTTGAACACAGGTTTCCCAAAATCATATTTCTCGAAATTCGGATTACGCTTTTTCAAAAATAGTTAATCCGGTTGGGCTAAAATTTTAGGATATCTTCAGCACACATATCACTATCGTTTCTATCAGATTTAGATAAAAAAATAATACTTTTTGCAACCAAAAAGTGTTCAGAAAATTGAATTTTTTTAATGTCTTTTTGTGCGTCAAGTCTGGAAGAAACCATAGCCAATGAAGAAATGAATAAATGATTTTGTCCTTTCGATCATCCGGGGGGTTGCAATCGTGCTCCCAAGTAAGTTCATCAAGGGACCATCACCGCGAATTCCAGAAATCTATCGTTTTCGATACAACGAGATTGGTCGACTCTTCGTTCATTTCTACTCATTTTGGTTAATAAAGGAACCACTGTTTATATAAATTATATATTTATATTTGTATATTCACCTTTTCTCCATTAAAGGTTTAAATAATAAAATTACCAACAAAAACTGGTGAAAGGGGAGGAAAAATAGTTATGTAGGTGAATCTTTGGTGAAAGAATACAAACAAAATTCGCTGTAGTGTGTTGGGTTGATCACAATGCATACAGCCTTTGGCGGCGCGGCGCACCGCGGGGACCCTGGTTTGATTCCAAGTCTCCCATCGAGCGAGGCTGGACTGGTGTTCTGATTGGCTGTAAGAGATCGCTCGCATAGCAATAAGTCCACCATATTTATCAATCGAGTATATCAATCAAGTACTTTAAAGTAAATGAATTAGTCTGTCTGTCTGTCAAGATTCTTTCTCTCAAGAACGAGTGGAGGTATCAAGTTGAAATTAATAGGTTCATAGGAATATTGTTTATGTTTCTGAATATGTTATTATTTATGTTTCATTAAATGTTTATAAATGCCCTAATATGTACAGAACAGAAAAACTTATCGGATACAAAAACAAAACTAATATGTACAACCAAACAAAACTAATATGTACCGAAAAAGTTATCGGATACAAAAACAAAACAAAGTCAGGTTCCCATTTCGCACGGGTTTAACTGGGACTAACAGCTAATGTTATATAATCTATATTCACAATAAAAAGTATTTTATAGAGATAAACAGAGAAACTTTAACATCAAAAGCTCAGTAAGCAATAATCCACTTGGAAAATCATAAAAGTAATAAACTTGGATCAAGAAAATATTAAATAATAAGAAAAACTTTGTAATCAAATATACCCCTAATTTTATGGCATTTAATAATATATTGTTACAAAGCAGGCTCCACAAAGATCGAGCTGGGCTCATAATCAGGTTATTGATTTGCTCGCCCTTGTATTCGGAGAGCAAAACACAAACAAAATCTGATGAAGCCTTGCTCGAACTTGAAAGTACTCATTAATTGAGTTGTCTCTGTTACGTATATTTTGGAAGAAAATCATGAAAGTTTCATTCGTTGTCGGTATGAGCGACGAATTCCAAAACATCTCGTTGACAAACTGAACGAAATAGAAAATAACATACTGTATAATATAACCTAATATACTTGATAATAATTAAAATATAATTCTCCCTATGTGGAAATTAGGCGGTAAATACCTAAGTTTTAATTGAAAATATAATTAAAATGTTCGGGACGAGCTTAGAAAAGAAGAGAAATGTTAAGTAGAGAAATGTTAAGTTGTTAGAAATGTTAAGTACGGAGTCAATAAACTGAGCATTTGCTCCGTGATTAATTGATTTGTAAATATTATTTAATGGTAAGCTATTATTGCTACTATAATTGCTATTTAGTATTCACTGATATTCCTCTATGGTCCATATATTTCCATCCCCACCAACCTCCTAAAAACCATGAACAGCTTTTAAATATATATATATATATATATATACATATATATATATATATATATATATATATATATATATATATATATATATGTATATATAGTATATATAAGTGTGTATAATAAATTGACATTTTCTTTGACGTCATTTATTTTTACCTTAACAAAGATGACAAGCCAAAAAATAAACGGTGTATTATTGATGTATTTTTATCCTAATATTTACCTCTTGTTTTTCTTATTTTATACAGAAGGAATACGCAACAATTATGAGACATAATATAATTTAAGGTGAAAAGAGAGGGAAAGACACAAAACAGGGACAGAACACGCTTTCAAATGCAAAACGCTTTCCTTTTTGACAGGCATGCACCTTATTTCTTCACCACTGTTCGCGGATAGAAATGGGGGTAGGCGTAGCTTTTTTCACTTGCTAATCTCGGCCCAAGTGCTTGTCGCTTTCAGGAACATTGGGGAAATAATTTAACAAGTTCCCCAGGAATCAATGTATGTATATGTGTGTACGTGTGTATATTGGTGAGAGTGGATGGTGAAAATGTGTAACGTTTACTAAGAATAATCCGGTATTTTCTAGAATGTTTCAGGGTTTTCTAGAAGGTTGCGTAATGTCATAGAACATCGTTGATTTCTCACACACACCGCCTTTCTCAATCCAGCTCCATTCTTCGCCGATCTGCACTCTCAATGGACACCGAATGTGTCTAAGTATTCAAAAATATTCTGAGCTGGAC
This sequence comes from Druceiella hillmani, assembly GCA_039881145.1. Lineage (NCBI taxonomy): Eukaryota > Metazoa > Arthropoda > Insecta > Lepidoptera > Hepialidae > Druceiella > Druceiella hillmani. The sequence goes on along the minus strand of JAYKKI010000009.1, from coordinate 25,240,760 downwards.
ATTGTACTTGGTACATTCTGGAAAAATCGATTCTCGAAGGTGTATCGTCAGCAACTAGAGCAACAATGTGGCGATCTTTGCAGTGATCAGCGATGACGAAATAATACAGTATCAAATAGGTCATTACATTAATAGCAATCAACGAATTTAGTGAATTTTAAGTTTCCCGATACGCGATCCAGATCCAGTGGTTGCCCATTTAACCATTCACCTGGAAAATTGACACCAGAAAAACGATAGAAAAAATCGCTACGATACCACCAGCACAATCGAATTTAATTGCCTTTTCTAGAGTAATGTCAAGATGAGCCATTTTCCAGAACTTTACCGGGTAAGTGCTAAACTAATACATATGGAACGTACTGACTAAAAAAATTGACCGACGAATGCACGGAACGCCAGTGCAAAGACATGAAGAGTGTTCAAGAGTGAGACAACAAGGCGAATCTACACGGTGCACCCAAGAAATGCTGAATGTTTCTATTGATGTTTACTGTCCACACTATTTGTGGCTCTAGATGTTTTGAAGACCAGAAAAAGTCGATGGCTATATTTGTGAAACATATTCGAGAAGCATGTCAGCGATTAGGCCTGTTACAGAATAGGAGTTTTTATGAGAGAAGCAGTGCAAACGGCAACAGCAGACCGAATTCGAGAATCATTTGCAAGTATATTATATAGCTGTTAACAGCACATAATCCATAAAAGCATAATCAACTATGGCTATGATAAAAAAACATAATGTGGCGAAAGTATAAGCGACGATATTTTGGCTGAACTACGATGACGAAATCTGGACTTGGAAACCAATATCAAAGACGAAATTTTTAACAAAGCTCTAATTCTACTGGAAGATAACTGTTCAGCAATGCCCAAGCAAACGCTAATACAACTGGGTACTCAGCCACCACAACGAAGTGAATTTGACGCTACAAACAGTGAACTGTTGAGGGAAGATAGTTACAATAAGTTACAGCGCTGATGAGTTACGACGAGATGAGTTACGTTGTTACGTTCAAAACAGCAAAACCTTACTATTTCAGAATCGAAAACAGGTCTATGTCAAAACAATAGACTACATAAAAAAACAACAAGACAGCATAATATTTCTGAATGCATCTGAAAGCACAAGGAAAAACAAGTTTAAAGAAATAATACTAGCTCTGGCATCATCAAGAATAGCGACTACACTTATGAATGGTGGAGGAACAGCACGCTCCGGTCTAAAATTACTGTTAAATATAAATTCCCGGTATATGACATCACAAGATTATTGACACGTTGACAATCGTTAAGAGTAGGGCCATCATATGAGACGAATGTACAATGGAACATAAAAAGTCCTTCGAAGCACTGAATAAAACGCTCCAAGACTTACGAGACAACATGAGTCTAATATAACATTGGGCGATTTTCAAATGCTGCCTATAATTGCGAAATTGACACTAATCGACAAAATAAAGACGGGTTAAAACACTCAAGCATCTGGCGACAAATAACAAAGTCAAATTAACAACAAATATTAGAGCACAAATCTCGGGAGACGAAAGAGCGCAAGTATTTGCTGAGAAACTCCTACAAACAGGAGAAGGCATCCAATAGACAAAAATTCCGAACTAATCGTGTTAATAAAATAGTGTATGTATGTGTGTGTGTGTATATATATATATATATCTATATATATATATATATATATATATATATATATATATGTCTATATACATACAATTTCAAAATATTATTTACTATTTAGCAAAGCTAATATTTAGTAATTAATATTGTATCAAGTTCTAGGCGTCTATGGCATTCACCGTTTACGTTAATATTTACTTGTCAGTGTTGATCGTAACATTTGATTGCCTTAGCTTTTTATTTCCAAAACAACATTTTAAAACACAGATTTTCGAATTTTTGTCTGTTTATATATTCACAAAAAACACAAATTAGTTTTGAAACAAAAAAAACTCGCTTCACGTAAATACCACTGACACAATTAAGATGATATTTTAAATAACATAGCAGTTGACTGGAAGTAACGTTTACTTTTAATTTCATCGGAATCGATCCACTCAATTAGAAGATATGCGAATTTAATATTTTATAAAATTAATTGAACTGCATTAGTATAACAACATGGAAGTGCGTAGCTACTCAATGTGGTACTGCAATATCATCATTTAAAAATTTCTTCGCTATATGATGCTACTCAGCGTGGTAATTATACAATGTATATAGTATCTAGGTATATCAATAGATGGCGCTACATATAATTTAAATAGCGCAATGAATTTTTTCACCCAAGTAAACATTGCTCATATGTACGTGGTGAGAAGTAAAAAGTATACGTCGTTATTAGTCGTTTTCCGTACATAACATTTTTTGTGGTTGTATGTATTCGTTGTAAACTAACTTTGTTTCCTAAATTTGTTCAAAATATAAATCTGTGTAAATAATTTCTCAGTATTTGTAATTTACTCACATGGTAGGTTTAGTTTGGCTGTATAAATTTTATTTTATCATAAATATTAACCGACTTCGAAGAAGGGGTAGGTCCTCAATTCTGCTTTTTTTGTGTGTTTAGGCTGATATATCCGGCATTTATCAAGCGATGTGAATTATTATGTTCTTGTTTAGAAAAGTATACTCCCAGTATGATCAATTGATTACAAACGGAAATTTAAGATTTACTCTAGAATTCTTCAAAACTGAACAGTACAGGTATCGTAATCAAGTTTGGATTATATAGGTCTAATAATAACTGAATAAAACAAGACTAGGAACAAAATTAGAGTAATTTCATGGAGCAGGAAGGTGATGACAGTAACTCTTCAGTAACTTGGAATAAACTCGTTGAGTTTGGGCTCTTTTGACTTCTCTTGGCATAGAAAAAAAGTAACGAAGTAAATGAATATCCTATATTGTTGCAGTGGTACTATCTGCCTAAACTGTGGGACTTGGGGATTTGCTGTTTTTAATTACTATTTCGATTCTCAAGCAAAGAGTCCTGTCATTAAACTCTTGTTGATGGCATACCATAGAATTTCTCAGAAATGAAAAACAATGGAGCCGTGATTGATATTTTCGAAGCAGCGCCAAATGAAACGCAGCACTCATTTGCATGTGTGGATGTGCATATACGTTAGAGAGAAAGAGATGCGTCAACTGGAACCGATTCGAAAAATCTCTACCAATAACGGTATTTTACAAATTTAAACGATATTGTAATACAAAAATTCCATCTAACTACTCGTATTTTCATTATTTTATACTTTTCAGTGCGCTTCTTCTTCGGTAGTTATTTAAAGTCCGTTCAATTTTATTGTAAAAAAATTGTTGTAAATACGTATAATAAAATTGCGGAATTAGCTAGTCTTTATATTAAAGGTATTTAAAAAAAATTAATTAGAAAACACAACCAAAATAAAAAACAAACATTTTGTTTTTGAATTTTTTGTTTGTCGATTTGTATGTTTGCTTGAATACCCTTCACGTTAAAACTACAGTGCTATATTTCAGATGGTCACTATATTTCTTGTATAGAAATCAACTAGAAATAATATTTCCTTTTCGCCACTGGTTCACTCCACCAGAAAACATGTAAAATTTTATATATATTGCATTATTATTTATTGTGTATTTACGAAAAAAAATATTTAAGGGAACATAACAAAAGTAATAGAATAGAAACATATTTGGTATGAAATGTTTGTTCATTGATCTGCAAGCTGTTTATTTTTTCACACACCATGCAAAAACAGTTAAAAAATTTCGATGAAGTTTTTATTTGTGGATTCTGTTGGGTCTAAGGTAATATATGAGCTGTATTTTATCGTAAACCACCAGCTAAAATATGTGTCAATTTAACGTTTAGTATAAAGTTAAATTGACACTTATTTTAGCTGGTGGTTTGCGATAAAATACCGAAAAAAGTTTACATATATACATTGCGTACGTGTATTGATATATAGTTAACCCAGTAATATTTATTGAAGGTCTGCACGCGAATGAAGTCGCGCGCACAGCTAGTATTAAATAAAGTTCATTTTTACAACTAACTAATTTGTGTAATAAATAAGAGTAATCTAAACTCGATATACATACTCATATTCTTAATTTAAACATATGATTAGATAACATTTATCTGAATAAACTAGAAATTGCATTTAATTTAAAATGGTACAACCCAAAATAAGTATTACATGATACAATAAACATTTTTATTTTCCGAAATTTAAATTGTGGCAAACAAATAATTTATTTCTTTCACGTAATGGCTCTTCTCTAATAACCAATAAGTAGTGCTTTTGCTAGCATACTTATTAAGCAAAATTCTACTATATCGTTGACATAGTTTAAATTATTTTTTTATTGTCAGTATGTTAGTATTTTTAAAAGCTTTCCTCGTGTACTATGAAAATAAAGAGGACAGGCAAAAATACCTTAAAAATTGTGATTAATTCCACTACCTTTCAGAAACAACATATATGCTGAACAACATATATATTGTCTCTAAAAAGTAGTGGTTCAAAAACAACTTATTTAAAGAAAAAAGCAGTAAAGGTGACAACATTTTTGTTAAAGATAGAAATACTTTTTTTTAAATATCTGTCTGCACATATTAGCAGAGACATTTTGTTTTATCGAAAACATTTTGATTTCCACCAATAAATATTTTTCGGAAGCCATTGGTTTGACGAGCCTTAGGTCATAGGAATATTACCAATAAACGTTTGCGACTGTACTAAAAATTCAATATTTAATGTGTATTGAATTCAAGGATATACGTGATGCCAAGCGCACAACAGTCCTATCGCATTCAGAAACGAGTTTCGGAACGTGACGGGAAGCAATACGGTCGATTTTTTTTCGTATCTTAAGTTTTAGCCCTTTGTCTGTTTTTAGCTACCAATCCTGGATTTTCTCCAATATTACCCATTTGATCTAGCAACGTTAAATATATTAAATAAACAAATCAATTGTTTGTTGCGTCTTCTTTCAAAAATTATATAAAGCAAGAGTAGATTGAACAAAAAATGTCATTAATAATATGAAACTGTATACACTTTAAAAATCAGCATATCGTCAGCTTCCATTTTACACACGTAACGCTTATTTAGATACAAATTAGTATCACAAAATTGTGTAAACTATATTTAGGAAACATAATAATTTACCCTACGATAAACAAAAATAACTAACAATTAGAATCCTGCTTTTACCTTCCAGAATCTTACATGTGATGAAATGAGGATAATTCGAAATGGACAATATTACGAAACTAAATTTAATATGAATGAAAAATAACATTCTTTCCCATATTAATGAAATCAATTATTTATTCTTACTAGTAACTAAAATATAAACCAAGCTTTTACTACTGGGTCAATATGATATCCGCACGATAAAATAACACGTAATATCCGCAACAGCATTACCTTTCATTAATCTTCCCGATACCAATCTAATTCTAATAAATTTTTAACACTAAAATTTAAGTTATAGCTTAATTTATAATTATCCAATCTAAAATTAAATAGAGCGTTTCGTGATAATTAAGAGATTAAAAAAACAATTTCTAGACTTGTCCATTAGGGAATTAAACGGATATGTAATTAAGACTCAAACGTTTTAAGTAAACTCGTGTGTAAGTCCGAAAATTAAAACAACTTCCACTTATCCCGTAGAATAAAATGACATTAAGGCCTTGGCTTTAAAGATTTGTATTACTTAATTTATATAATATTGATGGTTAATCACTTCAGAAGAAGCAACAACAGATGCTTGTAATATTTTAAAAATATGTTTTGTTTATGCACGTATGGAGAATTTGTGACGGTTTTTAAAGCTATGAATTTTCGTTTAAACACATGGATAAATTCGAGAAATTATTCAGACGTCTATTCAAAGTATTTTCATCTAATATATGCAAATTTGCATATCAAACATACATCAAATATCATCTAAATGCCAGCTTTACTAAAGATACGCATAAGGTCATTTATAGTTTCCGAATGAAATAAATATTCTAATTTATTAAATTTTCACAAATATACACGAAAATACGGCGGAGAAAATCTCTTGGGCGTTAATTTAACCTAATTGCGTGTGAACAATATTATCACAACGTCAGAAACTAACAGAATACAGAATAATGGCACATGTCAAAGCCGCCCACACGAAAATTGTTATCAAAATATGTCAAACGCTCGGCTTCGCCGGAATAAAAAACGTCTACAATATGCGCTTCGTTACGTTGTATTGTTCAAAATGTACGTCGCTGGACAACAAATATTATAATTTTACAATAAACAAAAGACGAAAAAAATACCCTCAGTCAGCGCCCCGATACAATTTAAAGCAAATATTACTGTCAGGGAAAACAACTCACCTTTATTTTGAGCCGCCATTTTCGTATTCGCCAGTTGACAGGGAGTGGCACATAATTCCAAACTACGACAGTTTAAAAATTATATTTACGTCATTGTTTGTGATTTTATTATTTTTAAATTTGTTCGCTATGATATTTGAGCTGTCACAAAGTTAAATTGTTGTTTTTAAGGAAAACGTAGTAAAATCGATGAAGCTCCGTTCATCCAACCGTCGCTTTCCGCGCACGCCTAACCTTAAATGATAAGGGCGAGCAGTCTCCCGCCATACTATACAAGCGTACTGAAATGTAGATACACTCGTATACTAAAGTATGGAACTAGACATATGTATGTTATTATAGGTGTACAGTTGAGCTCGAGTTGCACGTAGATGTGCTAACATAAATGCTATTAAGTAGTTGGGTTTATTACAATATATTGTAATTAAAATGCATTATTAATAGATTAATATTATTATTATTTGACGTGTTAAGAGCCACGGCTAATGAATCATTGTATCTATAACTTTAAGAACCACGCTTAATAAATTAGAATTTGAATTTGGAGTTATAATTTTTTTATGAAATGTGGCTAGGAAAAAAATGGTACTGAATTTTGTAGAGCCATAAAAGTTCCCCCAATCGCTAATTACAATTTGAGCTTCATAATTATTTTCACAGAGATTATTTAAAAAGTATGAAATTAATATTTTGAAACTTTTTTGTTATTTAACCCTTTTTATTTATTCTTACTAACAACTCTATATTTTTACAGTTTAGTACTGTGTAAACAAAGATAATATAAACAAAACTAAACGTCAATTATATTGGTTTTAGATATTAATCGATAGCCAATCAAGTATAAAAAAATTGCGTGTGTTTAAGACCACACAATAAAAGTGAAAACTTTAATAACCAAAATAATATCGTAATGTGTCTAACGAAAATTTTGAATATGTGAATTAAAAAAAACAATTAAAATTAATTAAAGTGTTAAAATCACAATAAATATGATATATTAATTCAGACAAACATACTCAATTAATTTATAAACTATATGAAATTACATGAAAATATGTTGTATATAATCAATTTGTATAAAGTGAAAATATACGTATTTATTATAAACCTGGATTTTGTATACTGAGTATAGCCCGAACACGGGAGAGGGGAAGTTTTATTTGAATTAAAATTCAAATAAATAATATTTTTGTAAACACAATAACATAGAAAAAAATCACGAGAAATGTGATTCGAAAAAAACCGCCGATAATCCAAATTTTAGACGTATTAATGACAATGAAGAAATGTTACTTCTTGAAATAAAATGAAAGAAAAAGGAACGAAATTTGAACTCTGCATTATATATAAATATATATATATGTATATATATATATATATATATGTATGTATTTATTACTGAAAAAAAAATCCTTGTCAACATTTTTTGCTTACAGTGTTTTTTGAATTTTAATTATATTTTAAAGTTTCATTGTTTTTATTGGTTTTAATACTCTCACTTTGGACTTAGGAACCCACAAATTTAACTGACAATACCAATTTTAAACATCTGTATTATAGGAGATCATTCAGTTCACTCAACGAAAATTTAACAGTGTTGTTTTCAATAGTTTTGGGCTCACTTAAGTCAATAAGTTATATATATATATATATATATATATATATATATATATATATATATATGTATATATTTATATGTATGTATATATACACGATGTCCGGGAATAAATGTTGGACAAAGAAAGACGTTAATCGTTAACTTAAAAATAGTTGATTGTCGTTAAAATAAAATTTAAAAGATGACTTTTTTTGAGAAAATTCAAAATAATATGTATAATTATTTGTCATACTTTCGCACGTCGATCAACGCCGCTCGTTAAAATAACCGTGAACCTGCCACGCGAGACATTGTATATTATAATAAATAATTTATACGTAGCGAATATTTTGATTGATCGATTGGTTAAATAACACGAAATATTACTATCAAAAACTTAATAAATATTGTTACTAATGTTCTCATTCATATTAGTGTAGTTCTGCGGAAACCACTCAAACCATGACTTTTTTTCATGTTTGTAAAGTATTGCACAGAAAAGAATATCCAGTAACAATTATTTCACAAAAAAATTATTAATTTAAAGGTCATATAAAATTATTTCACTTATTTGTTTAAGAAGTCTTAAAGGAGACGTTCAAAATGGTTTCCGTTTTGTTCTACACACAATCGGGCTCTCCTTATAATTGAATTAGTAACATTATTTACCATTTGTATTTCCTTTAATTTGATTAAAACTGCTGGTAAGCCTTTCTCGCAAAATTTGTTTGTTTGCGTCCAGGCATTCAGTTAAGTATACATCAGATTTTACCCTAGCATTGCAAACATCGCATGCACCTAAACACATCAACATGTCATAATATTCTGAATTAGAATAGCGCACAGTAAACATTATAACAGTTATCAAAATAATAATTAACAGAAACAAACGCCAATAATCCAGAAAATCGAAATATATCGAATATAAATTTAAAAACGACACGATACATGCAGAACGCGGTGTTTAACTGATTGCTGTTCGCAAATTGCAGATAATAAACTAATATAATCTGCACCAAACACTATTCTTTCTCAACCTGGGGGTCACGTTTTTTATTAAAGGGGGTTGCAATCTGTCCCAAAAATATGCATACAAAACTTTCGTTTATTCAATTTTTTAGAATGAACTGTTACAAAATTGAATATTAACAGGTAATAACAACATGAAAAAATAAACTTATAGCTTAATAATTAAGCCTTAATTTCTTTAAAATTATTAACGTTAAATTAATTGAAATATTATTTTAATTTTATAGTATAGTAGAAAGGTCCCAAGGCTTTCTACTTAACTTTTTGTTTTTTTTCGTGGCTCACGACATAAAAATGGTTGAGAAAAAATAGCTTACACTGTTCATTGTTTTGTCAGATGAATCGCCAAATTTGTAGCTAGAACTTTGTTTTTTCAAAATACATTCAACTTTTATTTGTTACGATATTTATGAAATATCCATTGCGTTTATTTTAATTAAATTACTTCTTTTTAAAAAGTATTATGTCACTGTAGTTAATAAGGTAGAAATAGAACATTAGAATATAACACTAAACACGTGTTTGAGAAAAAAAAATGTATAATTTACGAAATTTGTAGGCCGTTGCTGATACGTAACTTGTTAGTAAATAAAAAAAACTGTGACCACAATAAAATAAAAATAATTCAATACAGGTTTAATTTATCGTATGATCCAAAAACCGATGTATAATTATCGATTACAGTTTTAATTAGCAAAAAATGTTTCTATTAGCAAGACAAAACAAAACAAATATAAAATTATTCTTTAAAAATTACAACTTTATATTTTTTCTTGAAATCAACGAGATACTTCCATAATTTTACGAAATAAATGTTGCACAGTATAAAGACAGCTTCTTACAATTGTTTTATGTAACATTCAAAGCTACATTCCGTATAGATAGTAGCGAAACTTATTAAAGAATTATTTTTTCTAAGTATTTTCTTTGTAGGATTCCTTCCAGTAGTATTGATAAAAACCACATGTAGTATTAGCTAATGGAAATCGTTGCCGGTATTATTATGCACCGCCCCTTTCTATAGCGCCATACTTTTTAAAGTAACCTTCTCTCAGTAAAGATGCAGATCATTGCTGAAAACGCATGTGTTGTTCTCATATTTGAAGTACGAAAACCTTTTAATTAGTAAAATAAACTACATAACTAAATGGTAAAAATGTAATACCTTCGTCTGTTACACTATTTAAATGAATTTGAAATTATTATTTTATCGATGTTGTAGTTCACCATGTATAGGCGAGGAGTTAATTGGGGATAAATATTTTCACTCCTTTTATAATTCAGACTTTAATTTTATTGTATCTATCGATCGACCTATGAAGAGAATTTACGCGAAAAGATTAGGAAAATGTTAGTACGATTAATAGAAATACTCAACTGATTGAGGAAATGGTTTACTCGATAATTAGGAGAGTGCGATTGTGTTTACGGTAAGACGGTTAATATTACATATTTAAGGCTAATCAAACATTAAAGTGAAGTAATTTTTCAGTGTACATTAAGTAAATAAAATTTAATTGAAATATTGTTTCTGTGCAATATTTTACAAAATATTTAAGTCATGTGATAAGTGTTTTCCGCATAACTACAACATGAGTGAGTACATTAGTAATTAATTTATTATGTTTTTAATAGTCATGTTTCATGTCATTTAACAAGTAAATTCAATTAAATTTTTAGGAATGTAATGACGCGGGTATAGTGAAATAAAAATCAACTGTTCGGTAAATTGTATAAAAGAGATTATGTATTGGTTACGTACGGCTAGCGTAAGCATGTGTGCGTGCGTTAGCTGCTTGCCAAATCTCCAGGCAAACACCGTACTCTCGGGGCAAGTATTCGGTGTGTTAAAAGGATTTATGTGTAATTTTTTTTTGCACTCAATTAGAAAAAGGACGTCTTTTACATTTTGTTTCAACGACAATTTATTCCTTTATAACCAATGAATAGCGTCTTTCTTTGTCCGATATCTATTCCTGGAATATACATATATATATATATATATATATATATATATATATATATATATATATATATATATAATTTATATTAATTTAAATCAAAGCAAAAGACAAAAATATCATCTTATGATAGCTGTCTCAAATGTTAATATATTTTTTTACGTAGCTTTGCTGGTATATTTCATTTATTTATCTTTCATAATCTAGTATTTTTGAATCAACATAACTTGATTTTTCCGATACAAAAAACACTGAGATTTATATAAATAATAAGTTACAATTTCATGATCCGAAATATTCAAACAACAAAAGTACCGGTCTGCTTTAGTACTAAAAATCGATATTTAGAAGGGCGAAATGTCTACCTGAAATTTAAATTTAAAAATGCCAGTAAAATACATTGACGAAAAGTGAACACGATTATACAGAAAATCCTAATTTTTTCGTGGTCATTGACCTTGCTCGAAAACTTAAATACTCTTTAAATACAATGTACTGAGCTCTAAAAACTTTCAAATTCTTCAAAGTACCAACAGGAGTTTCCATTATTTCGTTGATGAACGGTCGTAATATCAAGTACCGACAGCTGTAATTCCGTAATTTATGCAATCCTTAAGTAATCCTTAAGTCTTCCCAAAATCCGCCTTTTTATGGTGATGAGCGCTTTAAAAAATATTTTAGTATTTTAGTTGAAGGTCCTCAAGTAATTATTGTAAATAGTGGACTAATTTTTGGAACTATTTCTTTATTTTATACCTGTGTATATATTGGACCTGGTTCGTTGTCTTTCAGTTACCCATAAATTATAAATTAAAAGTATTTAGTCTTGTGGAAAATGTACTAAAAATTTCCACATTCATAAAATTAAATATAAATAAAATTTAAAAGAAAAAATACAATGGCAAAAGTAGTTATAATATATATATATATATATATATATATATATATATATATATATATATATATATATATATATATATATATAATAGGATGATAATATACATAAAAATAAATGTTTATATCTTAAAATTATTTAAAACATAATTTGTTGAATTTGTGCCGGGTGGAATTAAAATGTAATGCGAATTAGAAGGTGAAGTTTTTTCTTACTGCCCATGGAAACACTTATTGAAGATGAGTTCTTGATGCAGCAGTTTGAGTGATTACGAAATTTTGCAGTTGGGACAATTCTTCTTGGACAATGATTTCGAATAGAAATGGAAATATTTTCGGTAGAAAATAATATGTTTGAAAATGATCAGATAAGTAAAACATAGTCATTACTATTTGGATTGTTCAAACTGTCGAAGAAAAGTGAAAATATGCGTGGGTAGGTGGTGTCTGTTACGGATTTCCATCGATCCTATTTAGACATATGACCATGATTTATTAATAGTATACATACAATAATATTGGTACGGAAAAAAATATTTTACGATAATAATGAACAATACACAAATAAACGAGTTTTAACTTTGGATCATTTCACAAGGCGATTTGTTTATAGAAATGAGAAGCGAGAATGGATAGGCATAGTGAATGACAAGCAGATTTTAAAAAATACAATTCGCAATACATGATGCTCGTGCTAACAATTAGTTACGAAAGTGAATCGCGGATTTTTTTTTCATGTCATGAAAATCATGACTTCGGTTGATATAATAATTAAATGAGGATATAAGACTGAAATAACAAAGGGCCGAGTTCTAAATGTGAAGAAAAGTTTTTTAATATAATTTTATAATTTGGGAAGGAACTCATGGGTATATATAAAAATTCGTAGGTATAATATTTTTATCGTATACCACTTAAAGGATTAAACGGAAGTTGCTAAAATATGATTAAAAATAAAAGCTGTTGAAGGATAATGGAGAACTACTCCATTGTCATCTTGACATTTTTATAAAAATGGAGACTAGTTAAAATTCAGAAGTTTGTATAAAAAAACGTACGTTAGTGAATAAATTGGGAGAAGTATAATATAATTCACATGCATGTTATCGCTGCTACTGTACCACGCAGTGATTGAACATGGCGGCATATCATTGACTGATATACAAAAATATATCTATTTTAAAATATTTTCTGTAATTCAAACTTGATCAGATATAGATATGTTCAACTAACAACTTACGTAATTGTATATATTTATGCACAATCAAACGATTTACAAAATTATTGCCAAAATTATTGAGACTAGTGGACACTACAAAAAAATTAAGTATGCTGAGCTTTAATGGATGATAATTTTCATATAAGAAACTTGGGCCTTTGAATAAGAACCTAAATAAAATCACATTAATGAGTGTTATTGTTAAAACCGGAAGTGAATTTCTTTTGGTTTCTTAACATTTTTCGTAGAAACAGAAAAACCGGTAATATTTTAATTTTGTTAGCGCGATATGAAACAGATAACTCCGAATTTTCTGCAATTTTTCACTTTACATTTTAAATATATTATTTCGTTAAAATAATTTATAAATAGAAATTAATTTAAAATTTGCTGTAAAAATAAATTCATATGTAAAAAGAAAATTAAAATAAAAATTACATATTAAATGTACAACGGGGCTATAAAATAAGTTTAATATCTAAAAATGTGAGCACGTGTTAATCAGTAGAATAACATCAAGGAATATTCGGTAAATAAGTTAGAACATCACTTGGTTTAAATGCAATCATGGTGGCATAGTTTGTCTAGGAAATCTTAGATTTGTACGAAATACACTTATTAAGTGTTTTATTTGAAAAAACAATTTATATGTTGTAGCAAACTGGAACCACTAGCAATCATTTTTTTATTTGAAAGTCTATGTTGTTTACTATTATTTTGCTGATCTGTGGAAGAACACAAAGCTGTAAATTGTTTGCAACTTTGAAGTGTGAAATCACATACTTGATTTTGGTCGATTTTGCTCCTATCCAGTAACGAAGTACAAATATCCAAGAATAAATTTTCGGGCAAATTTAAAAACAATTCATCAAATTATCAACAATTCATCAAATTATATGTATTGTTTTCAAATCATCAATTTAAAAACAATACATAAATAAAAACGTATGTGTGTATACATATACAGCGGCCTCAAAATTAGAAAAAAATTATGAAACTCTCAATCTTCATTTTAGTTGCGAACCAGATAAAATATGCGAATTCATTTTAATAATCGTCAGTAAATGGTTTTATCATTGACAAGAAATTCACTCATAAAAGAAAGTTATTTCTTCAAAAGTGAAAAAACTTTATTTATAAGTGAATTTCTCTCATAATATTTATCTACAGAAATGTTGCCTTTTTATAAAATATTAAGTTGGCAATTCTTAACAAAATATTTGGGTCGAAGATAAGATCATCTGTAAAAATCTATCCCTTACTTCTAAAGAAATGAAAAAAATATTAAACCCCAAATATTATATTAATTATAACACTTAACTTCTTCTTTTTAGAGCAGTCGTGGTCATCTTGTCAAGCGTGGTGCAGATTATTGATGCCCCAAATCCACAGGTGACAAAACCACAGGATTTATAATGCAAGACAATGGTGTAAATGCAGCACACTATATCAGCGGTTCACCGAACTCACTTGTAAAGGGGAACATGCATGACTACCTTGACTGATCTATACATATCATCGGTGCTCTCTCACGTGATCTCATACCTTCCACTTGGCCTTGTACCAAAAGACGTTCGATAATATTGTTGTAACGCGACGTATTTCCGAAGAATGTAATTATGCGACTTTGTATAATATTGGACAAATGATGGCTGATACAGATCTCTTGGAGTATGAATGCATTAGTACGGAACCCAATCCACGGTACTCAAACCATTCTTCTCCGACACCACATTTCCAGGGCGTTTATCATTTTTCTTTCGCCTTTACTTAATGACCACGTCCACGCGGCGTAAAATAAAATCTGAAACACTCTGAAACGCTCGAACGAGTCGGATCTTGTTGTTTTCGTGATGTTACTGTTCTTTCATATCTTTCTCAGCTTATCCACAGCAATCGTAATACACCTTTCAATTTCATAAAAACAACCGCCTTTATTACAAATGAAGGTACCCAAAGAGACCACCTCGCAAATTGCTACTTGTGTGATTTCAGGCAAGATATCCATAGTTAGCATTGTCAACAGTCATCATCTTATAGCAATTAATTTTAAATCCGATTTCAAGGCTGATGTTTTTCGTAGACTTTCCATATAAGCTACAAGATGATATCCGCATATCGAATATTCGAAATTGTTGAGCCACTGATCCCAATTTCATCCAGTCAGTTCTCGAAAGTAATTACCGTTAATCTCTCCGCATAGAAATTAAATAAGAGCGGCGAGATTATACATCCTTGAAGAACTCCTGCACTAGGGTGGACGTGACTCAATAATACATCGTCTGTTCTGAGTGAGGCTGTTCTATTTCCATAAAGACGCCGTGGTGTTTCAGCAATTAATCTCCAGTAGCGATTCCCGAAATTTTGCTGTAATTATGACTCGCCTGTTCAATAAAATTTGCTGTTAAACTAAGAAATTAAATCTTATTTTTATAATATCATTTTTTTCCAAAGTTTTACAAATACTTATTAAATCGTAACTAATTTAATAAAAGTGAAATATTGTCTGTTTATTGGTTTGTTTGTCTTTCTTACATGCTTAAAGCGTCCAGTGGATTTCAATGAAAATTTGGATATAAATAATGCATATTCTTGATTAAAAGACAGGCTATGTATATTAATACTATCATGGAAACAAGCATAGCAGTTAATTTAAATGAAAAATATACTCGAATACGCTCGGGCACGAAACACTGAATGTGATGTTATAAATTGAATTTTTAATAGTAATAGAACATGTATCAATTAAGTTCATTATTTAGTAGTGAAACACATTCCAAATTCATGGTTTAATTATTGCAGACCAACAACGCGTAACTCGCTTAGCGCGCCGCACTACTCTCCACACCAGATGTTAAAAGTCAGATCTGACAAATTATGTTCAAAATTATACTCTTACCTCGTAACGCGCTGGCAAAGCCGCCGGTAAGAAATAGTGTAAATTAAATCTAATTTCAAGAATCGCTTGGATATTTTCGTTATATTTCTAACATATAATTATATTATGCTTATAATGTAAAACGAAGGTCTATAAATAATCCTACTTGTTTTTAGGTATTCACGCAAAAATCACTAATCCTATTGACATACGACTTTCAAAATAGGATAACCTAAAGATTCTAGATTGCCATAGGATAACAATGTCAACGAAATCGGAAAAAAACCGCCAATCTGCTTTCGTGATAATTTGGATTAAAGGTTTAAGAGAAATAATAAGGTTTTTGAAAGTAAATAAAAGTATATATGACAATTTTAGTAACGTTCGGTGCGGTGTATTGGAAAGAAAAAGGGACGAAAAGGGAACAAGGGCATTAAGTCGCGTGGTACATATTAATCTTTTTTTAATTAATGGCACGCAGGACTATTTTATATATATAGGGTCGGACTGGGCCGGTGGGCCCGGGTGGCTCTTCACAAGCCTGGGATAAGTATAGATGGGATATTATCGGATAAAAATTAAATGTACATATTATTAATTTTAAATCTAGCCAATCACAATTTTTTTAAAGAAGAGAAATTTCAGCTAAGCTGTCAATAACTCGATATTAAAAGTTGCTAATTTTGTCATCCTTGATTAAATCTAATTCTGTGTTTAAGATAATCAATGAATCCAATAGTTCTTACCGCAGTAAATGCCGAAGTCTCGTTTTGATGTGCTTGAGTGCAGAAAATCGTTTCTTACAAGTCACTTGCGTGAACAAAATTGTGAGGATTACACAATAAGCAACGTGTAAGTTGAAGTACGTACTGAAGTGCGTGATAAAAATTTACTTGCATATGGTATGCAACTTCGACAGGCGTCTGAGCCGCTTAGGGAAAACAAATGGTCTCCTTTTGCAGTTTGATCGAAGATATCTTCGTCGTCTTTTTCCTCGCTCTAAGAACCTAATCCATCCAAGTCTTGCTGCCTAGGTGGAACGTGTTCATACCAAAGAGTTGTAGACAGTCCATTAAAACTTTTTGCAAAAGATTCTAATTCTTTTAAGAGCAATTCTTGATCGACATATGCAATTGATGCGAGAGACTTTAATGCGTCATTAGGTTAGTTTTTGTTAATTTCCTTGAAGTTTTTCGGGTCCAAAGAAGCTGCATCCTTCATTAAATATTTGTTGTAATTGAATTTTTTATCCATTTTAACTAAAGCTGAGTTGATAATACCTTTAAATAGAACAGAATTTTTAAATACAGAACAGAATTTTTAATAAATAATAATAAAAAGGAAATAGAATAGAATTTTTTTGGGTCCGCAGACAGTAGTGCCACTTCATCTTGGCATAACTCATAATGCTTCTTCGGTTTTTTTTAGATAATCTTCGTAACGATAGCGTGGTCTGTATGTCGATATCGGATGGCATTAATCCTTGAACTTAATCCTTGGAATACGTCGTCAAAATTATCTAATTGTTTTTACAAATTTAAAAAAGTTTTTATCAACGCAACGTATCGAATTTTCTCCATTATAGTCAAGTGGTCAAGGCTCTGTCTTTAGCACACCATCTCCTTTTTCTGATTTTCCGTAATAGTCTTAATTTGTCTTGACCAGCTGTTATTTCCGAAATTTTGTCCACCCATAAAGATGCTCATGATTCATGAAGGCTACCTCTACCGTTACCTTTTTCTTCTCTTTTTTTGCTTTCAATAATTGCCTCGGATATGTGGGTTTTAAGAACTGGATAATACTTTGACAATAAGACAAATAAATTTAGAAAGCTTTCGTGATTCTGCTACTGGCCGTCGGCGATACCCGTCAATGAGTACTATAAGGTTTCACTTTTTTCACGATAAGTGATACCATGTTTAGATGAAAATATTATTATATCAATGATTCTTTTCAAAACTGGCCTATTAGAAATCTCTCGCATATTTTTTTACCTTAGATGTTGTTCAACATTTCCTCTTTTTTTCGCTGTTAGCAAGGCGACCACGGCTAATTGATGACTGTGGCTTTTCTCGTGTTTGACAAGATGTATATAAATATGTTTTTTGGAGGGAGTAACACCATCAATAAATAGACTTCTTCCTCTTTCTTCTTTCTATGTATTGTCAGACGCAAGCTGTTTTTATCACTCGAGGGCTGGATAGGATGGACGATAAGAAACTCAATTTGTCTGCAGTGGTGGCATTTTTTCCTAGCAGACCAAATTCAAAAAGTTTTTGAATTTCACTCTAACGTCGTTTATTAATGTAAAGACTCGTATAGACTACGACATTAATTTTGACACAAACATCGACTATATCTGTCAGTTCACACATAAGGCGGTTTCGATGTCGCGACACTAACAAAGTGCCGTAATAAATGTCGCAAGCACAGATAATGGTGTTCACACACAAGCACTCGATGTATGCACTGAGTGTATTCACCAAAGTGTCGTAGGCTAAACGTAGCTTTAGTTGCGCTGATACGACGCTGTCAATATTTTCACTAGCTCCGGTATCGCTAGAAACTGAGAGAATTGTTTCTTTAGGATTAGAAATGCATGCATTTGTTTCTTATGCAGTTTCATAATTGATTTGTACATGGGCTGCTGCCACACTCTGTTCTGAATTACTTCCATGCCAAACAGTATCCAATTTTTGTTTGATCGCAAGATTTATGATGATGATCCTGTAAAAAGAAATATGTATATATATATATATATATATATATATATATATATATATATATATATAATCTTAGGTATTTCACACAACGTTACAACGTTTTTCAATACGATAACGAGAAATAAGGTAGGGCCACTTCAGGATTTACGAAGTCAAAAAATTCCTATTATTAGACCAATGATGTTCATCCGTCCATCTGTAACGAGTCTCTACTTTCAATACGAAGTAAGATAAGAAATTGAATACATATTGAATTAATAAATTGTTTAATTTGTTGGGTTTAGAGTCACCTTTACATGGAAATGAAGATAAAAAAATCCAACTTCTTATGTTTTATAATGAAACTCAAACATTTTTATGCCCGCTTACAGTTATTGTGCTTAGTGCTCAGACAGAGTGTTTGCGTGGTGCGGCGCAGGTGCGGACGCGCGTTGTCCAATTTCATATTCATCCCCGTGCAACCACTTAGGGCAATCATGTCGATGTTCTTATGTTTTAATACATCGTTCTGTCACTCCAGTCGAGCACTTAGACAATTTTTTTACATGGTCTCAACAGAAATGAGCTATATCAACTATTTACAAAAATTATACATTAGCTATAAATAGTCTATCAGCTATCTAATAGCTTGAAATTCATAGTTACTCGTAAAAAATATAAAAAAAAGTAAAAAAGCCATTCAATGGTTTTAACAACCGTAGAAACTACGTTTTTCATAATTTTATTATATGTTTTCATACTATTATTATGAAAAGTAAAACAAGAAATAACTAATAAATCCGCCCAACCCAAATACGAAAAAGTCTCAAACCATAAGGGTACCGCATTTTGCTTGTTAAATTTCTCGACTAATCATGTATTCGATACGTGGATACAGTATAAAATTAATCGCAAATATAATTTGTTCCATATTAATTCTACCATCTTACAAAAAACAATGTAAATCGGCATTTTCATTATTTGTTGCTTAAATACACTATATGGGACATAATATAATAAAAATTCCAATTCCTGAATAGTTTATCTTAGATATACGTAACTTTGGTCTAAAACAGACAATTTCAACAAATTCCAATAGCTAATTTTTTAAATAAAAAAAAATCAAAAAGTAAAACCACGGGCAAATTCCTTGCTATCAAACTATAAATTGAACTAGTTAAATTAGAAAAAAGCAACTGTATTAAAAATATAATTTATTAACCTGGTTGCGTTTCGTTCAGATTTTGAGAATCTTCAGTTTCTTGAAATGTACGTTTAAACGCCACTATATGGCCAGTCCGACACTGTATATTATAAATATATATATATATATATATATATATATATATGTGTGTGTGTATATATATATATATATATATATATATATATATATATATATATATATATATATATATAGATATATACATATATATACATATAGATATCTTAATTATACCTGTACGAAATCACCGTGCTCATCGTTTTGACGCCTGGGGAAAAGGCTGTCTTTGCTACTTTAGAATATACACGTGTCAAGCCGAGGCGGGTCGTTAATTAAATATAAAAATATATTGTGTATGTTTTAGAATTGCAATTAAAAAATTAAATTGTACGTCCGTACGGTCACAGAAATAAATGAAATTCTTATTTTATTACAATTAGACGTAACGTGAAAACTTAAATATTAAGTTAATAATTTAACAAGATCATATGTATTAGTGCAGAAATCGTCGTCAATATACCTCTTCACGATTTGATCTTAAAAATGCGCGAGTCATTGGCGCAGCGGTAATCCAGTGGATTACATATGAAACGCGACGGAAGTCTGTTTGAATCTCGATGCTTGTTTTCTTCTTTGATTTTATTTTAGGAAGTGTTACGACCAACGACAAATTTTGGTCGTGTCGTGTAGAGATTCTTCAGCAGAAATTAAATTCGATTTGTTGAATTTTTTTATCTTTTTTTTATGAATTTTATTTGTATTCGAGGTCTCCTCGTAAGAATGCAAATGCGAACATTAATGTTGGTTTTTTATACTACAGTGTAAGCAACTTTATCTTTAACATACGGGTGACTTGTTTCCACATGATTTCGTAAAATCGACTGATGAAAAAGTAAAAAAAAAAAAAATTTTCAGATATTTTTATCCAAAGAAAGTTCTTGTCTCCTTACGCGCATGAGTTAATTAATAATGTTTGGTTTTGGACCATGTCGAAATATTAAATGAGTGTTTATCTATATAATACGCAACTTAGATACATAACACCTTAGAGTAAACAATAAATTTCAGTAAAATTGTTGACTTATTAAAAGTTACAATTATGAATAAAATCGATTACAAATAAAAATTTTCAATGGATTATAATTAATTACACATAATATAATAAGTAAATGATTTACATTCAAATTAATACAATTGGTTACAATTCATCATAACAACTGAATTAGTTAAATCGATTAAATTAATATTAACAGTCACAGTCAATAATTTAATGAAGATGTTTAGAAAAAACTAATTATGATACATGTGTTTTTAAACATGAAATTTTGAAAATGGATTACTTTTATTTTCAAATGATTTTAAATTTGTGTTTTTTTACATTACTTTAATTATTTAAATCGTAAGAATACTTCATCTGTGAGTCAAGTCTCGACGACCGTTGTACTCGTAATGACTGTCTTTTATTACCATCTGCTTCTTCTCCTGAATTAGAGTTACTTACATACATTTGTATTGCGGGCTCATCTTCTTTTATTATAATACTGATTAAGTATATATTTGAATACAACAATTTCGATCTTTGTGGTTAAAGAAACAATATGTGGTATTCTATAAATTTTAGTAATTTTACGAAATTGATATGTGATAAATGCTATAATTAATATATACAAGGAATAAATAATTAAATATACGTGATTGGATGGATGAAATATGATAAAAGATTGTTTTTGCTCTTTTCTAATAACTTTTTTGTTCTATTTGTAATGGTTTCAAATTATATTAAGTTATGTTTATTTTACCTTTGGTATAACAGTCGTCCTTTGAAATGTCAAAGTTAATTGCTGGAGTAGACCAATTAGTTACTAAATTAATGGTGGCCATGATTTTTATAAGACGGCAAAACCTTTGCATCCTTTGTCTAATTCTATATTCCAGTTTTAAATCATTTATACTCAATTACACCTTTATTCGTACAATCAACTGTAAGTTAGGCTGGTTTCGAGTAAATATAAATCCATCTATTATTAACAAATTTCTGCCAGATTTCAAAGTTGCATTAAAGTAGTCTGTTGCTACAATCTGACGGTAATGTTCTAACTACTTTGGTTAGCAATTGGGATTCACGTGTAGGATTTTAAATAATCGAAAATTTATTTAGGTCTCTGCAAATGAAGTGTTCTGTTGTGTTATAGATTTCAGAAGCGTTTAATGGGACGGATGTAATTACAATAAAGCATTTACTTGGCTATACTAGTGCGTAGACATCATGATCATGTGTATGAGGTGTTGTAAAGACATTACGTGAAACAATTCAAATTAACTAGGATGTGAATAAGGGAAAGTTTAAAATACAAAACAGTTTATGATTTATATAGAAAACATTTAAAGTTGTCAATTAATAAATGTACCTCCTATAAACTCAGGGGAAAAGGAAATTCTTTATTTTGTTTGAGGTATTGGAGGTCATCGATGAGTTCCTTGTAAACTTGATTAGGCGTAATTGTATAAGGGTCTAAGAAGTTTTGTTTTGAAAAGAAGATTGAATTAATTATCCTATCTATCGTTTCATATAATTCCTCGGAGTTTAAAATTCTAAACTCAGTGTCTAAGGTGCTTTTAATGTCTAAAAGTGTTTTGCTACCATTCGTGTTACTTAGGAATCAATTTATTTTATTGAAATTTTTTATAATGATTTTCACACTGTTGTTTAGTTCCTTAAGAGTGTTATTAAAATTATTAATGGCTGACTGTTACTTGAATTTGGTTCTTCGTTAAATTTAAAAGTTCTTTATTTGTCAATAGCATTGTCATAATATTGAGCAGTATATTAGACAGTAGCGATGTCTAAAGTTCAAAAATTGTTTTGAAAACAGATCTGATACCAGCCTCTTTTAGTTCTTCGAGATTATGTTAGGTGCAATAGTGGACTGTATAGGGATTCGACTGTATAGGATTTCACCTTGGCTTAAAATAGCTCCATTTGCATAATCACTGGTATCTGTAATAAGTGTGAACTCTTTTATAAAATCAGGATATATAATAATTATAGGCGAGATACTACATAATATTGTAGAGCATGAACTATTGAATGGTTGTATAATGCCCTACTTTAGCATTTTGCTTATTTGGATTTTAACTTCCTCTTCATGAACTTCAGCATATCTGTACGTTTTACTATTTAATGGACCTTTCAATGGATCGGTACTGATGACATGAACAATAAAATTTTTGAAGGTTAGTTCATCTTCTTCTAAATAAAACATTAAGTTAATTTCTTACAAAATTTTAATGAAGAATATTTTTCTTTGTAGTTTAGGTAGGAAGTTCGTAATTCATCTTTCAACCTTCTTATTTTATTTATATTATAAATAGTCACGAAAATAGATTCACTTCGATTTCGAATTTTATTTTTATTTTGTTCCATTTTAAAATCTAAAGATTTTTATTTCGATTCTAGGTTTTTAATATCAACTTTTCATTCTAACGTATTTACAAGTGATAGGTACATAAGTTTTATTCTCTTCATTTACTTTAGAGATGTAACTCGAGAAGTTTACACCATCTATAGTTTCTTTATTTCCAGTTAATCCTTTCTTAGCTTGAGGATTTAATATATTAGCCTTGACCATTGTTTCGGTTCTATGTTCATATATAAATATAAGCATGGCCGGCTATCATTACAAGCCGCCCTGCATAGCAGTTTAGCAACGTAGTAGCGGTCCGGTTCACTCGCTATTTACTTGTGAATATACGCAGATCTCAGTATACAGAACACGTCAGCAAGTTTATATAAACAGGCTCATGTTTCCGCGTGCATTTTTTATCTCAAAACTTAATTTTCTTTCATTGAAAATGTGATAAGTGTTTTAAAAAGTTGTTTATCTTATCCAATATTAGTCGTTCATTCGCAAACTGCCCTCGAGTAGGAAGGAAATTAACACAATCTTCAATTAAAATAACCTCAAACAATGTCCATGGCAATATCGTGACACTAGGATATTTGTGTATTCTTCAGTGAAAAACAACATTTTTTCTTTAGATGAATACAGCTAGTTCTTATTTCAAAAAACTTCTCAAATTTTATAAAAAGAACAAGTTTAGTTTAGCAAAAATGTGTTTTTTTTTTTTAGTTTTAAATGAAAATATATAGGTAAAAAATGAAGTATAAACTAAAAGTAGGGCTTGGTCGTGATTATTTTACTAAAAAAAGTAATTTGAAAAAGTTCCCATACAAAAAAGCACTTCGCAAAAGAAGTATAAGTTTTTCGACTTAATTGTCAATCTTAGCAATTGTACGAGTATATTAACACTGAATTTGCAAATACAAAGAGAAATTTATATAAATAAAAACAAACCCAAAAATAAAAATGCGCTAACGGGACCACGTAAAGAAAGGTTATAAAGTTTACGTTTGACAGCCATTTCTTCATAGAAACAGTATTTGTCAAGTGAATATTTATAATAAAATAATCGTGACCGAGCCCTAATTTTTTTAAATACGTCGTTTTCATTTTTTTTCATTTAAAACAAAAAAAAACTGGGAAATTTAAATTTTCGCTAAACTGAACTTATGCCTTAAAAAACGTTTTCAAGTATTAAGAAAATTGGTTTAGGTTCCTTTTTGCTGACTCTTAATATTTGAATACAAATTTTGAATTTTTTTCCAGATGCCGAGACACTGTAGTACTCATGGCTGTAATTAAAATTATGATAGTAGTAGTGAAGACTAAGGGAGCAATAAGTACCTTTTTTTCTTTTTTTAAAGACGAAAAGTGAGATGTCAGTGGATGAGGACTATAACTAGATTCAATTGGACACCTTTGTCATCAGCAGTAGTTGGCTACAAACATTTTAGTGAAAGTGATATTATTAAAAGATTGAAACAAGTGACTCCTGAAGGATCGATAGACGTACCAATAAAACATCCGCAGTTAGTTAAATGTGCCGTGCCACGAATATTTCTAAACTTTCCAGCGTACCTTTCCCAGAAAGCTTCTTTACTAAGGCAAGTGATCGTAGATAGAACATAATTAATAGACTTAACCAACAAGTGGAATATTTTCACGCAGTAATTAAATATCAGACTACGATCAGTAAGTGAAAAACTTTTAATGCCTGATTCACACACTCGACCGAACCTTTTGGCCATAGACAAGCACAGAATCGGCGGGAATTGTCTCTCATCAAGAATATATACTGATGAATACAATGGCGTGCAGTGCTTTTTAGGAAGGGCAAACTGTGAAGTAATACATATATAAAAAAATATGTACGCGTGCAAGCGTCCGCCGACCGCCCCTGATAGCGCTGAAATCGGCATTGAAGATGTAATAGATTGATAGTGTGTCTCGATAAATTAATCTTGGACACTCAGAATCAATAAACTCTCGGCGTAATTCTCGGACTTATCAAATTATTACCTTAATCATGACCATGAAAAGATAATTCTTGCTGCCTAAAAATAAAATATAATTTAAAAAAACATATATTTTATTTAATGCAACTTCCGATTAGCCACCAATACGTTTTTTTGTCTTAAATGAAAGCATACACATAAAAAACGACGTATTGAAAAGAATTACGGCTCGAACACGATTATTTCATTATTAAAAATTTATTTCAAAAATGCTTTTCTATGAGGAAACAATTTCATTTTTTATTTTGTTCTTTATTTCTTTTTTTTCTAATATCAATTCTTCTTTGTATTTACAAATTCTTTGTATAGTGTTACTAAAATGGCAAATAAGTAGATAAACTTATAACTAAAAGTTCCTTCACAAAGTGTAGTTTTGTATGAGTACTTTTTCTAATCACTCGTTTTTAAAAAAATAATCGCGACCGAGTCCTACTTTTGGTTATAACTTCATTTTTTAACCATTTTAACTCATCAAAACAAAACATATGAAAATTCACATTTTTGCTAAACTGAAGTTGTTTCAACCCATTCTAATCATAAGAATTACTATGAAAATGCCGTACACTAGATTTATTACCAACGTATAATATAAAAATTGACTTTGATCTACCATTCTCAATTGTACTGTTTTTATCACTAAAAGAAAAATTTAAAAATCCTAACTTAATCACGAAATAAACAGCGACCTTTGGTAGTCACCGTTGTTTACTTTCACACCGAAAATCTACGTCAAAAATTAAACTAATAAAATATTCACTCAATACACAAAGAAAATTTCACTGCTAAAATATATTTCAAAACTATTAATATCATAACACTATTTTCAAAAGAAGACGATGATTGACAGCGAGTTATAACAACACAATGATTCATTGTTTTTATGCAAATGTCATAATTACGGTATTGTTTCAATCTGAATATAGCCGATAATCTAACAAACTACTGCGTGCCTTGAGATTACGAACTAACGTTTTGAAATGAAGTAATCAATTTTAATTTCGTATGAACCATTCCTCATTCGAAAAATATTTGTAATCTCATACAATATGGGTGTGAAGTTTATACGTTTTATCTAAAATTCCAGCAACCAAAAACGTTTGCTTTGTTTGTGCGTACTACAAATCATATATCGAAGTGCGGTTTTCGCTTGAATAGTTTCAATTTTTGTAAATATGTTATGTATATATACTAAATGTTCGTGGGTAAGCTACGTGCAATTGCTTAGAAGGCACAGCGCGATACTGGAATGCATCCAGTGCCTTCAATAACTCAAAAACTTCTAAACCGATAAACTTAAAATTTGAAATACAAGTATTAAATGTTCATAGGTTTCAGTTATTTAGTGACTAAATATAGCCAACGCATATATTTTTTGACACATCCAATACATGAAAGACACACATGAGTACACACACATTGTATTTTTAATTATTGAGAGCAATTTCTACTATGTAGTAGGTTATTAAAATCATTTTCCCAGTTTGTCTAGTATGAGTAGTGCAAAAGGGTTTTCGCAAACTAAAGAAAACAGCAGTAACGGTTGAAAATTTTAAGCGTGCTACTGTATTTACTTCTTTTACTGTAGTATTGACAAATCTTCTAAATAGTTAACCTTCCAAATTATAATTATCTATACTATTAATAAAATTGTAACAGAGTGAATTCTGTATATGGAAAATATTTATGGAAATATTGATTTAGCGTATAGAATGATGATAAAAGACAGAAAAACTATTTCATAATTTTTATCTGTTTTCTGTCTGTTACTTTGTGCGTCAATCGTGCAAAATCTATCGCACTGATTTTGATGAAATTATGATAGTTTATACCAAAGAGCAAAATATGAGAAAAACAATTCTAATAACTTTTCTTACTCCGAATTTTACGCCAACGTAGTCGTCGGCACAGCCGGTTTAAAATAATTGCCAACAACTCGACATTGTTTTATCGCTCTCCAAAACAAATTTAAATTGATTTTCATTAATTTTTAAAGCGGAGAAGAGCAATTAGAAAGGGAATTTCTTTTGTAAAGATAAATAAATCAGGAAAGCACAACGTAATTGAAAATGATTTAATAATATTCGGTTTTCATTATATCAAATATTCGGCTTTGAATTGCTTTGAATTGACAGAGTTGTCGAAAATTCGCGTTTTCTTATGTGGTCAAATAAAATGTAAACGTGATACTGAATGAGTTGGTATCTTTCTATACATTAGTATTTTTCCATACATGCTAATTACTAATTTTATACTAAAGTAATAAACAAATATTTTAAATTAAATAATATAAAATACGAGAACAGGTGAACTATTATTGAAAACAAGCCGTAGATGTAAACCTCTATGTAGATGGAAAGTATTATAACATTATCATTTCTTTAAGATAATAAAAAAATTAAGATTAAGAAAAGGTTAGGATATAAAAAAATAAGATCTATTAAGATTTTATTTTTTTATATCTTAACCTTTTTATCACTGATATATATCGATATATATCGGCTCTTGCATAATCGTCTTGCCGACGCCAATACCTATAAGTATGCAAACTCCCAATACAGTGAATAAATTAAAACTGATTGACACAGAATATATTAAACCACTTTAATTTTGAATCATTTCTAACATATCTATGTAGTATAGTGTCCTGGTATTTACTTATTATAATTGCCTTTTATTATATAAAAATAACTTTTTTTTCTCATATCAATACATCTATAGTCAATCATTTCATCTACAGTCGCATACAGTCGGTCATATGACTGACGAAGTAGTTTCGTTTAATGGTAATAAATGGCCACATGAATTGGTGTTGTCATTTTCTATTTGGTTTAATATCCCTTTGATCATATCTTGATATTTAGATCAATGAATAGAATAAGTTTTTTGCCTAAGCAAGATAAACTTGTATCTTATAATAGATGAAATATCTCATAGTAGATGACATAAATAATAAGATTGATTATCAGTGCATTTGTCAAGTTTTGCAGAAAATGGGCTTCTCCGGTTGCGAAATAAATTTTCACTTTTAATTTAGATAGAATGTCATGTCCTAAAATTCCATCGTATTTTAGAGTGGGAATTTGGTTATCACGTGCTAAAAAAACTAAAGGTAAAAAAGGCATAACATTTTCATTGCTAAATTTCAAATCGAGATTGGTGTAACCTAGGGATTTACATGGTAGTTGATTTAGTTATACCATATATGTTTAAAATCTTCTCTACGTGGACCATTAATTTAGGGTAGGCATTCGCCTTTTGTGATAGATATATCAGCACCAGTATCTATTAAAAACTCCAACGGTCTACTGCTGTTCCTAGGCTCGTTCACTGGGTTTTCAACATTTATCATATTAATAGGGATTTGAAATGTAACTGGGGCAGTAGTAGTGTTTTATGTGTCTGATTTTTTATTGCCTAAGCTCATTAGACCGGCACCACTCACGAGCTCTTCAGAGTTTAAAAACTATTTGAGTTTAGATTGTTGATATAAGAGTTGCTTCTACAGGGATAATTTCGATTATTATACGAGTGTTATTATTTTGCCTATTCGTATTGCCGTTGCTATGATGCGCGCTATTACGCGATGTATTATTTTATAGACGCGGCGGGTAATTATATCTCCCTATTTGAACTTGATTATTATTATTTATTCTAAGCTAGGGTCAGAGGTACAGTATCTATGTTGTGCGACGCGCCGCACTCCACTGCCCATTGTGCAATGGTAACCTTGACGAAAAAGTCGTGCAATAATTAATATTTTAAATGAATTTCTCTCCTTTCAAAAATAAAATTGATTGCACCGCAATCTTTTAGCGTTAAATCTACTGCTTTTCTCCTATAAATAACGCAATTATACATATACATTCTATATATGTATTAACTTAAGACATTTATTATTTATATAAGAAATTTCATTGAAATCTGTTGGGTCGTTCAGCGGAAAATAAAGAAAAACCCACAAAAACAGGCACCATTTAGTTTTATAAACATAATAAGTATAATTTCATATAGCCTATCTTCTAATTTAGTATCTATGTTACATGTGTGACAAATTTGATTCAAATCCTTTAGATAGTTTAAGCGTTAAAAAAAGACAAACAAACAAACAACAGACAACGTTTCACTTTGATGTACCTAATTATAAATAGCACATCGTTTAACCAAGTGTGTACATTATCTATGCAAAAAAAATCATTTAAATCAGGTGAACCATTTAAGCGTAAAAGGAAGATAAATAAATAGACAAGTTCCCTTTTATAAGCATAAAAAACGTAGCTATATATAGCATATCGTTTAATCTAAAACGTATATTATCTTATTGAATAGTTCATTGCAATTAATCGGGCCGTTTAATAATGAAAGAGAGACAAGTAAATCGACCAGGTTACAGTTTAATTTTATTATTAAGGATTTATAACTGTAAGATTAACTCCCGTTAGGTCATCTATTATAGTAGTTATGAAAGTAAACTTTTTTAAGGCGCTTTATGTCGAAATGTTAATATATAAATTATCATACCTTTAGTTCATCGATTGGGAAGAAAATTTACATATATGTTACTCAAGATAACCGCCAGTGAAAACTTCACCGAATTCGTTTTAGCGGTTCTTGCGTGATGTAAAAACAGTTAAAGAGATTTCAAGATAAACAAAGAGACAAAATATGAAAAATAAGATTTTTGTGTTCTATGACTTTTGTTAGATTCCCCTAGGTCATTATTTTATAAATAACTTTAATATACATATAAACTAATTCTATATATATATATATATATATATATATATATATATATATATATATATATATATATATATAGTATAGTTATATTTATGTATAGACAAGAAAGTACACAACAACCAAATTTATACAACTTAATACTAAACCTGTCAAAGTTATCAATTTAGAAATATTAACAACAGATACAAATTTTCAACAAATTGGGAAAACAAAGTAAGTTTATATTTTATATCGAATACATACAACACCGTAATAGGTGTTGAAAATGACCGACAACGACCTCTGTACACATTCATATTGCTTACTTACGAATCTACTCCTCCCTCAGCAGCGCTCCACACTTCACATCTTACCATGTACATTTTGCCTAAGTATGCCCGGATTAAAAATTTCATTGCGAGATTTAAAATATACGTAGCGCCACATATTGATACACCTTGATACATAAAGCATTTGAGTAACTAGGCACTTCCTTTTCGTTGTTACACTAAAGCTACGTATATTTTAAATGTTTATTTAATCTGAATTTTTTAAATTATTAAGATTGCATATCGTCTGATTGAGTGAACCTGGTCCAGTTACATAAAAACCACATGTGTCTTCAAGTCAACCCCTATAATTTTCGAATAGTCAGTAATATTTACGTGAGGCGTGTTCAAATAAACACACAAACAAACGGACAAAAATTTTGGAAACACTATTTTATTGGTTCTATTACTTTTAATATATCGGCCTAAATATTTTTTCCTTATACAAACACGTCAATTCTACAGTTTTATTATATGTATTCAGGTCTACTTCATAGATAAAGTATAGAATATGAAGGAAATCGTCTTGTTAACATTCTGTGATCATTTTTTGAAACCTTAAGATGTAATTTTGGAATTACCTACATTTTTTAATATCGTTCATCTTTTATTTGCCATTGCTCATAACTGGTTTTTTACCGGAAATAATTTGTCGTTCTGAGTTAATTATCGAAATACCGCACTAGTCATTTTCTTCAAGGGCATTTAAAAATATTAACTTTCTACACAAAAATGACATTCACGCGTAAACTGCCCAAGCTTTTTTTCTTATTTTTTAGAATTAATGAAGAAAAAACAAATGCCAAAAATCAGGTCGATTCGTTAAAATGTGAAAGGAGCACAAACAAACATCCTTTTGCATTTATAACATATTTAATAAGATTAGATTTCCTGAGATAAAAAGCAACCTGTCATTTCGCGGCTCGTCATATCAATACATTGAGTCTCAAAGCGACCTTAGAAAAACTAAAATTAAATATATTTTCTTGTATCTCTTATGTTCTTATGGCTATACAGATGGTCCAAGAAGTGACGCCCCAAAAGCAACACAGAGATTAAGAGTCTTATATGGATCAATTTTGTGTATGGGGTCACGCCTCTAGCCTTCAAGGTTAAAAAGTTATCTTGACTTTATTATGTTTCTTTAAAATGCTAATTTAATGTAACAGAAATAAAAATAGTTATCAAAAGTAAACTGAAGGGGCCATTTTCTTTCTTTTTGGGTACTTAAGAGATAAGACCTTTATGACCAAAACACGGACACTTATTGAATATATTTGGCGTTAATATTGTAGCAATTCATTATTCACAATTAAATGAAACTACGTGATGTAGTATTATTTCTACTTTATTTAAGTTCTTTACCACAACCTAGGTTTCGTTGTATTACAACATCTTCAGGTGAGGATGTCGTAATACAACGAAACCTAGGTCGTGGTAAAGATCTTAAATAAAGTAGAAATAATACTACATCACGTAGTTTGATTTAATTGTGAACACGAAGACTTATTTAACTCTCATGGGGCAGTCATAAAAAACGAAGTTTAAATACTCGTGTAAATCGAAATCGTTAAAACTATGTATAAATTGTATATAAGATATAAGTACTTAGAATTTTGAGCTGCATAATGTAGTAAAATAATATTTTATTTCAATATAATATGCTAAAAATAAAGTTCCTATACACTAATGAAAATGAACATACATTTATTTTACACCTCAAAAAATAGCTGCTGCGCAGACGTACTTAACTTAGGGTGTAACTGCCAACTTATGAGATATCATTAAGCAATACGTAGTGTAACGGACAATTTATTTAATATTTATCTATACTATATATGGTTGTAAGAGACTTTTTAAATTAATGAATATATTCATCCATATTTATTTACTATTACTTTCGAATTATTTATTGCAGTAATGTTATCGCTGAGTTGTTGCTCGCCGCTGTTAATTCGATAGTTTCTATTTGAAGCCCCGTTTCAAGGTATTGTTTGAGGGACAGTACGTTTTCATAATAATACGACGACCTTTCCTATAATATCATAGAGTATGTTAATTCTGTTACCATAACTGACTAATTTATATCGTAGAATTACATATTATACTACGCCAAGAACCTACAGTGCCCGGTAATTATGAAAAAAGTTATATTTCCATTTTTTTATAGAAAATTCTGCGACTTTTTAATAAATGATGCCAGCTATTTCGGATCAAAAATATAATTCTTTTTAATGTACGACTCGCGGGAAAATTTATGAGGCGTTCAATGTTATATTTTCATCTATAGAAAAGATTGTTTTTCCAGATTTTAACTACGGGATCACTTTTGATCACATCGATATATATATTAACAGAAAATAGTCACTTGCATTTAATGAATTATTACTCCTTCGTGGAAATTGCTGGAACACAATTAAATTATATGACAAATAATATTATATTGCCGTCCACAGGAGTGGATGGGGTTTCCAATTGTTTACCATCAGAGTAGCTTTTGACCAAAACAATATATACATTAATAAGAAATACTAATAAATACATATAACTCATTCAAAAAAGGTCAACAATTGCATGAAATTGAACATTGTTCTCTAAGAAAGGGGGTTTTTACCGCTTTCTGTTGTTCTTTTACCGCTTTCTGATCATCGAATCACCTTGGATCATAATAAACCAAATGACATGAATTAAATATAGCAAATGACGGTAAGGAATGAATGAATGAAATAAAGCAAATGACGGTAAGGTAATTAAACTGCATAGTGAATTTATAAAGACACTAATATTACACTTACGTTTTGATCGGTTTTTGATCATCAGAATTACCTTTAATCACAGCGACGCATATATTCAAAGAAAATACTAATCAATACGCGTCTAATGGTCTTCAAGTCGTCAACTGAAAATTTCGGATATTTCATATAATCGTAAGGAAAAAATGAGAATTCTACCCTTAGATTTAATTATTCGCTTTAAAAAGTCCCCTAGAATATAAATTTCGAAATCGTTATGTTATGAAACATTGGTAAAACATGCTTCCATTGAAACATTTAGAAAAAAAAAAGACAGAAATTTTAAAATATATGACTGATGCCACAAGTGCCCATTATATATTCTTTACCGAGACAATAGGCATAGTCAAAGTTAGTAACAGTACGTAGTAGGCAAAAAAAACAGTCTTGCGCTTGCATGTAGTGGATTATATTTTATTATATAAGCTCTATTCATAACTTTAGTAAGGGTAATGGAATATTATAATAGGTCGTATGAGTCACATTTGTCTGTTTTCGCGTAGGTGTTGTAAAAATGAAAAATTGGAAAAAAAGTGTCGTACGTCCCACTATTCTTTTATGACTGTCGTTTTCCTCCTATTAAATTTTGCGAAATCAAGTTCATCGCGGACACGATATAAATTAATAAGAAGTTATGTTTAGCGGTTCAAAAATGTTGAGCTGTATACACCAGTTCTATAAGAATTACGAGATTTTAAATATTTATTTGGTTATTTAAAGTTTCAAAATTCGATAGAGGGCGGAACATTTAACAAGACTATTTTAAAATCTCATACTCTACTTTGCGAAATCAAGTTCATTGCGGGTACAACATGAATTAAGTTATGTTTTATGGTTCAAAAATTATGAGCTGTATACATCATTTTTTAAGAATTTCGGGACTTTAAATATTCATTTCTTTATTTAAAAGTTTCGAAATTCGATAGAGGGCGGAACATTTAACAAGACTATTTTAAAATCTCATACTCTACTTTGCGAAATTAAGTTCATTGCGAGTATAACATGAATTAATAAGTTATGTTTTACGGTTCAAAAATTATGAGCTGTATACATAATTTTTTTAAGAATTTCGGGACTTTAAATATTCATTTGTTTATTTAATGTTTCGAAATTCGATAGAGGGCGGAAAATTTGATAAGATTACTTTAAAACCTCATACTCTACTTTGCGAAATCAAATTCATTGCGGGTACAACATGAATTAATAAGTTATGTTTTACGATTCAAAAATTATGAGCTGTATACATCATTTTTTTAATAATTTCGGGACTTTAAATATTCATTTGTTTATTTAAAGTTTCGAAATTCGATAGACGGCGGAAAATTTGATAAGATTACTTTAAAATCTCATACTCTTCTTCGCGAAATCAAGTTCATTGCGGGTATGACATGAATTAATAAGAAATTATATTTAGCCATTCAAAATTGATGAGCGGTATACACCATTTTTTTTAAGACTTTAAATATTTATTTCTTTATTTAAAATTTTGAAATTCGATAGAGGGCGGAAAATTTAATAAGACCATTATAAAATCTCATTTTCGCCAAAATTTTGAGACTCAACTCGAATATGTTTTCGTTCGTTACTCCGTTGCGACGTGAAAGAAAAACAAAGAAGCATATCTCAGCATTTATAATATTAGTTAGGATCCTGTATTCACAATACATAAGTTCTATTAACTTGTCCTTCTGGACTAATCTTCATTTTTCCTTGCACACTTTCTCACCCTTTTTTTTGCTTACATTTTTATCTTTACAATCTCTGTTTCTTCATGTTTAAAGAGAATTTAAATAACTGTATATAATGAGCTTGTTAAATTTTATAGTACTTTTTCATGATTTTTGGCTCAGTAGTTTTGTAAATAAAGGGATGAATACTCACTCTATTTTTGCATATTTTCTAGAAAAACTTTTTAAATGTTATATTTATAATTATGAAAAAAAATTATTTTATATTCCTCATAACCCTTCAAATTATAACAACGCGTTATATATATCTAAAATTTAAAAATATAATTACTTAAGACCTTTATTTATGCCTCATTATTTTTTTTGTGTATATATTAATAAGTTAGGTAGTGTCAAGTATGCGGGGTTATAAGATGTATTACTATGCCAAAGTTCGAGTTCTACATCGCATAGTTAAAGAAAAAATCTGCTATAAGTACAGAAAAAAGTAGATATATTGCGCAACATACATTTCATAGGCGTAAAGACGTAGTGCATTTTAAGAAATTATGATATCTAAAATCAAAACTGTTGTTTCCCTACAACCTCTGTATTGGCTTTTAAAAAAACATATTTTTCGCAATTTTGGATTAAATTGTTCCAAAAATAATGTTACGAACATATTTTTTGCATATTTTACAGCATATCCCTAAATATACAATACCTAAAATTGTGATAAAGTACATATATTTGAGACCCTTATGACTATATCTTTCAAACGTTACTCCACACTATTTATAAAATTTAAAAAGTAGTATAAAAGTATACATATATATATATGTATATATATATATACATACATACATATATATATATATATATATATATATATATATATATATATATATATATATAAAATTAAGAGTAGTTATTTAATGATGCGATGCTCACCAGCAAGCTAATCTAAGTCTAACGGCTCGCAGACAAGTTTTACTTTGCATTGACAGTATCAGCCATATGCTCCACGTGTAATTGGTGGAACTGTGTGTAGAGTTAATTAGCTCTACAATAATATGTATATATCGGAAAATGAATATCAAACCTACCAAACGTGTTAGAATGTAATTACATTATGTAAATTTTTAATTTAACAGTACTGAGGGATTAACATTTATTAACCCTTAATTACTCACGTCAACAAAGTTACACTGGTATTGCATGGGGTATATATAACCCCAATTTTAAAGGTAAAATAAAAACACTCTTAATAACTTTGTATTATTATATATTAGTTATAAAAAATAGACAGTATCAACGTTGTAGACATAATCAACAGTTGTAGACATAATCAGAGTAACAGTCTTCATAATCAACGTGTTTGTTAAACTAGTAAACAGATCAATCGATATATCTAGAAACTTTTTAATCAGTACATTCATCACTTATCATGATGGAGTGATCATGACAGATGTGCTGTTGGCATTTAGCGCACACAAATTTTAATTTTTTGTATGGCCCGGAGTAGTAGTAGGATTATAGATTGAGTTTGTTGGTGTACTTTTGTCAAATCAACAGCAAGGTGTTTGGGAACTCCCATCCCGATATTTTGTGGTCAATTTTGTTTTTATAAATGACAAGCATTGACACCAGCAACGTTGAGAAGGTGGTAAACTATAACTATTGGCCATCTTTTTGTGCGCCTTCTGACGTTATAGTTAGCACACATTTGGTCGTTAGTATCTACCCCACCTTTTATACGCATATAATACAAAATAATATCCGGTTTATTCTTTTCACTTTGTCTTTGTTTGATTATTCAGCCACAGCATTGTCATGATGCATAGACGAAATCAGTAGTACAGCCTTGAATTTTTTTGGAACATAAGAGCTAAGAGTTACGTCTTCTCTAACCCAAACCCTGTTTCTTGTAACATAAACCAAAACTGGCTTGTTCAACACGGTTCGTTAGGACAGGAAGCAAAGTGAGATTTCTAGCTTGTTCTTACGAATAGTTTCAACCGTAGTGAGCTAGTAATCTTTCAGAAGTGTATTTGCAAGAGGAACGCTAGTAAACTAATTGTCCATCGTGATATTTCGCCCAGTACCCGAGATGAGGTCGATCATCCGTTTCACCAAAGTCACTATATCAT
The DNA here is from genome assembly GCA_039881145.1 of Druceiella hillmani. Lineage (NCBI taxonomy): Eukaryota > Metazoa > Arthropoda > Insecta > Lepidoptera > Hepialidae > Druceiella > Druceiella hillmani. The sequence goes on along the minus strand of JAYKKI010000009.1, from coordinate 25,203,800 downwards.
TAGCCATTCGATACGGACCTTCGGGTTGTACTCCAGCATAAATTTCGAATTTCAATAGGTAAAATGTTTCCAAATTGACGAGTGCGTAATTCTTTATGCCGTACTTGGTGGGCTCATTAGGCATATAAACAACACTAGAAAATCTGCCTGTTCTTGTTAGGTAATTGTTCATCGTGTTCAGGGTGACATATTCAGACGCAAAATAATTTGGGTTGAAATTATTATTCTCTAGTCATTTCTGTTCTAGTATTTTTACCGTCAAAGCAAATACATGTTGTTATAAAACGAAATCTGTTGAATGACATTGTATTTTGAAAAAAATCAATGCCTGTTCCGTCGGTAGCCCATAGATCTTTGAAATTCAAGTGAGAAGAATGGTGCACACCGGACATGAAAGCAAACCTAAATAAGCCAGAAATTCTTCATATTCTAGCATTTTACAATCACGCTCGCGTTGAAACTTTCCTTGAATTGATTTTATGTAATCTTTGATGTGGTGTAATACTAAATTTATATTATCCTTTGAAAACATAAAAAATAATAAATACATACAGATATTATACTATTTGCTCTGGCTGTTCCCTGAGGCCCGGATGTTTCCCTCAAAATATCGTGTCTTCGAACTTGGACGCTGGTACGCGGTGGCTCTTTTTCCCACTTTGGGCTTTTATTTTTTGATATGTAAAATTGATTACATTCTCTTACATGACTAGCCAGTGGCTCAATATCATCACTAATCTATTTCGAGGCCATTTCATTGGAATTTTCTTGAAATTCTGACTCGTGGTCACTCTTTGAATCACTTCAACTTCAACTTCGTCTTCGTCGGAATCGTCTATGATGCTTTCTTCCTCTTATTCTAATAAATTTTGAGCAATTTGGTGATGAGATAGCCGCTGACGTGCCATTATTGTGTTTCTAACCAAAAAAACATATAATTAAGGATAAGCAAAGAACACAACGTTTCAACCCATTATTATCCATTACAAAAAAACAAACAGTGGTAATACTCACTTGTCAGAAAAAGTCGCATTAGCACTCGCGTGGCGCAATATCAGACGCGATCTTCTGACACAACCACATGATGCGGAGCGACGCTCGCTACTGAACCGAGGGGGGGGGAAGTATTTATATATCTACTGGGAACGCCATTACGTTAAATTTAAAAAAGGCGGAGTTACAACGTTTAAAAATGCATGTAATTAAGGGTTAAGAAACAATTAATTATTACAAATGTTTCACCTTTAAATTTTTTATGACTCATTAGCAGATTTCCCAAAAACAACTTCATGAACAACAGAATGAAGCCATTGCACATTTAAAAGATGCAGCTGCAAAACGTTCCCTATAATTCCATGTTCACACACTCGCCGACACAGGCCGAGCACGAGTTCGTAAACAGCATGTTCGTGCCAGAGGCTACTTTCGTCTCGGACGCTCGCCCGAATTAGGTTTGACTGCGTGGCAAAATAAAAGTAGTTATCGTTACAGTAACGGATAACTAGTTATCCTGCTCTTGAAAAATTATTTATTTCTCGAAAATATTTATCGCGCAGTAACGTGTACCGTGTTGCTATTGGTATCACGTATATGTGTATTGGAGCAGAGACCAGCGTTACCATATAATATTTACGAAGAAATATCTACGATTAACTGTGAATAACATATAGAGTAGTGAACATACGATAGCAAAAGCAGGGTGAATAAAAAAATTATAATACTAAATACCCAGAATTAAAGAGAGCACGACAATCACTTTATTGGAAAGAACGAAAACTAGTCAACGGCTGTTCTGCCTGTGGACAAACACAAAGAGACAATAGCAAAGATACGGTGCTAGTTAAGAGAATTCCCACACTTTACTGGCAAATAGTGGCATCATATCTATTTGAATTCAAAGAAAAAAACCACTTGGTGATCTGCGATAGTCAATCAGGATACTTAGACTTTCAGCAACTAAAAAGTAAATCATCCTATGAACAGTCAACGGTACGCAATACATGTCCAAAGAATTCAAAGCCTTTCAAAAAGAATGGCGTTTTAATTATGTCACCTCCAGTTCACATCACCGTCAAGGTAAAGGTCTAGCTGAGAAAGCAGTTCAAATTGCAAAGAATCTACTAAAGAAATGCAGTATCGACAAGTCTTAAAAATACAGTATCAACACATTGCAAAAAATCCACAACTTTTATATGCATTTCACATCTACATAGTTATAAACAGTTCAACATTAGCATGTTTCTTAAATTAAATACTAAAGTGGCGAAAACGTATGTACGTAACGATACCAACATTCAACGATAACAATATTCTTATTTTAGTCACCTCATATAACTAAATTCATCTCGATGTCTGAAATAGAATTGTTCTCATTCTTCCCTATTTTTTCCTTTTTTTTGTATCATCATTGTATCTGGATAAAATAAGAGCTCTTACTTCCGTATTCACTCAGAATTAAAACACAGCTAAACAGTCTGCACGTCTAGCATAAAGAGAAATGGCGAAATCAACCCGAGAACCAAATACTCGTACCAATTTCGTAGTTTATTACAACTTTAATCTAGTCTAGTCACAGACACGTTATCCATTATAAATATAATGGGATTACTTTCCATTCAGTGCCCAAAATTGAAGATGATATTCTAAAGCTCACGTCTAAACAAAAACATTTGTCTTAATAGCTTATTGGAAATTACAATTTTAGAAGCACTTTTTAAAAAACATCGACTGAATATTTATGCTAATCACTTTAGTTACAAGAATGTTTTAAATATTCGTGTGCGGATACGCGTTCTGCTGCGGATACACACACAATACAGCAGTATGCGCGTACATACACCCACATACCCGTAGCATTGGTGTGTGTATGTAGTTTACTTTGTAAAATACTATTCATTTTCCCTTCACTGTTTTTCCGGGTTTAGGACCATTATAACGATCACATTCTTAATTTTTTTATTAAAATCAATAAAACATATTACTACCCACATACCTAATTAACCTCCGTTTAAATATTTTTAGGTCGTTCTCTTTAATAATGTTTCATTAAGTTTAAAAATCGAAAAGTTACTAGCCTTCTCTCAGTCAGACTTGAAGATTTCAAAAAGTAGTACCATATCATATAGAGTGTGAATCTGAAAACGAGGAGGACACATTAGTTGAAGCGACAGAAAGTGACTAGGTGACATGAAAGTAAAATTATTATCATTTTACTTTATTAAATTTGTATTTCCGAAAAAAAATAGAAAGTTCAAATTGAATAAAATTCCTAAATTAGAAGGTAATATTTTTAAAATATTCATTAGGATTAAGCAATATTAGATATGAAAACCGATTATTGTTAGGCCTGTGAAAAAAGAAATGAATTGATGGGGTGAAATTTATGGTTGTAATTATAAAAATAATTTTTGAAACACATGCTTAGACGATAATGAAAACTAAACATTGAAGATGCAATTAATCATTTTTATCAAAGGTTATTTTTAAAAAATCTAACTAATAGAGTAAACTAAAATTTATTAAGAGTTAAAAATATGTGAGATTAAAAATATAGGTTTATAATTTGCAAGATTTCGCTTGCTTTGTTATCTGTTGTTGAGTAATGATCAATAAATAAATGAATTTATAATATTATTCTTATTTTATAACCAAAATAAATTTCTTCTTAATCAGAATCTTCATTTGACTTTTTCAGTAACAACAAGGGATCACATCTTAAATTATAAGATATATATAATATCTTTTATTACCAATACGCAACTAAATTAAATTAAGTTGATTATAGAATGTTCCTGATTAAATTCAAAGTGTTTCGGTCCCAAAACATTTCGACATAATTTCTATACATTAAAATGTTGTCTTAAAAACAGAAGGTCGAATCAAAAAGATATTCCCAGCTCCGCTTCAGAAAATTTATTTCTTTTTTATTTTACGCCACCAAACTTATTTAAAACTCATGGACAGATAATAAAGAAAAATTTAATGTCAATCTGACATATGTCAGACCACAGATTACAAATGTACTAATGTCAATGTAACGGATTCATATAAACATTAGATTCTTTTTTATTTAAACACATTGAAATAATCAATGCTGGAATCAAAAATGAATTCCCACTTATCAGGTGGGCGAGTCAACGTAGCTTTACTTCAAGAATCATCACGTAAAGAACTTCTAAATCTGTTGCAACAATACGAAGGCCCTAAGGTACGTATGATTTTTCATCTTACAAAGGCGATCTCCAACAAGATATTCGCGCATATCATGCAGGTTTAACTGTGGTGTTCTCGTCGATCGCTTCTTGTTGATTGGCTCTTGTCAATCAATAAGATCGTGATGATACCACACATATGCGAGACATGAGCAAATATGTTGTTAGCGGTTAAGAAAAAACATTTGTAGTTCTTTTAAGTTTACAGAAAAACTCCTTTCAATTATTTTTTTATATAGATAGAAAAAATTAAATCTTATGAGTGTCACGGTCTCGTCACGATTCCATAAATTAGGGAAGTTTTGCAATAAGAAATAAAAAGAATTCACGATAAAGGTAGCTTAAGTTATTTCTTAAGTAAAATCGTGCCATGTTCTTTTTCCTTTTAAACTTTTTAATTTTGAAATTCATCATTTATAAAAATGCTTGAGACCCGTGGTACTAACCAGATTTAATTAAAGATAAAATTTGGTATAGAATAATTGCATTTTACTGAGATGAATCATTAGAAAAATAAAAAGAAATCATTTGTTCTTGAAATACCTCAAATCAAATAATTATGAGGACAGCAAATATAACTTACAACTGAAAATAAAGCATATAAATAATCAATCTCGGCTCATACTATGTATGTTAAATTTTTAACAACTATAAAAGAAAAACAAATTAAAACATTATTGATTGATCACATGTTAACTCATGTTTTCACTTGCAATTAGCTTTTCAATTTTTAAAGCCTAGAATTTGTAAAATCTTACTTTATTATGTTCAATTTATTATAAAATTTATTACTTTTCCTAATATTTAAGATTTTACTGCAACTTTTGTATTACAGAAATTTAAACTATGATGGGATCATGACAGTGAAAATTATTTATATGACTAATTATATACAGATGCTGTATGTGGTTGTCCAAGTGATTTTGAAATACATGTTGATCTGAAAATTGATAATTTATCAAAAGGCAGTTATGACCACCAAAACAACTAAAAAGACATGTAATAGAATCTGATAGTGAAAATAATTTTAAACCTAAAAAAATTTAAAATATGACACCAATTTTGAAGGATTTATCAAAGAATTCTCATGTAACTGTTGAATTTAGTAATGATATCAAAAATGAAGTATAGCAAAACGTAATATATTTATAAAATTTGTAGTGTGATTGCTTCAAATTTGTCATGCCAAAAAAATTTATTAAAAATATATAAAATTTCAACGGAATTATAGATGTTTATATAAACTATATTGAAATTTATTTAAATTGTGTTACTTCATACTCTATTATGAATTAATAGTTGGCGATGTGAAATACCTTCTTAGTGAAATTGCCAATCAACTATGTGTTAAGTGGAAAAACAATTATAACATATTATTTGTAGCAAAAGATACATTGTTTGGGAAAATTTCTTAACATAAACCATGAGCAACATTTAAAAATGTCCAAAATAGTACTAAAATAAATTGTCTTTCAATTAAATACAGAAAGCTAGTGAAAAATTCCCTTTTGGTGAAGTGTGAAGACTCAACCTTTATAAGAATATTATATGAAATACTTCCTGTTTCAGGCAACCTTTTGGGATGAGTGGCTTGCTGGTCCGGTGGGTTTAGTAGCACAGTATGCCCTATTAAAAGAGCATGAAGCAACCAATATGTACCCACTCAAGAATGCCAACTTCCCAACAGTAAATGTTAAACATATTATATTTATAACTCGCCCTAAAATAGAATTGATGGAACTTGTGGCTAAGTTTGTATTCTCAGCACAAGCATCAAACTCAAAGACAGAGTGTCATCTGTTTTTTGTACCACGGAAAAGTGATCTATGTGAAAAGCACTTGGCTAACAAAGGTGTATTGGGAAGCCTATCTGTGGAAGAATTTAAATGTGATATATTTCCGTTTGATAGTGATGTTATGTCATTAGAATTGCAAAATGACTTCAGGTAAGCATTTCAATCACAAGACATGTTTATGGCTACCATTTTATCAGTATTCTCCACGAGTATCACAATTATTTTTACTTTTATCACATTGCCTGATTAATGTGGAACACACACAAAAAATTATCATAAACATAATAGTATTTAATAATATATTCAATATTATTCAATAAATGCATCAATATTATTCAATAAATATTCAATAAATGCATGTGATTTTCAGAAAAGGTGTAGAGAAATGAAAATTTAAATGAGAAATATTCATTAAAGAGAATTTTTTGTGGCTTGTTGTACTTTTGTCACATTTAATAATTATCAACTATTCGAAACTACCTCTTTCAATCTTTGCAGCAAATATTCAAACTGCCTCAATTCATTGAATAATTTGAATAAATATTCAATTTCAATATTAAATGATGTCTTATTCAAATTTAAAATTAATTTAAATACGTATTTAAAATAAACTTAAAACCCTAAATAATGCCTGGTTACTGAACTTATATCTTTTTACTTGTAACATTGAAATAATTATTTATTTTAGTCTGTTTAGACTTTTTAGTTTGTGATTGCTTCGTCTTTGCGACTTTTAAAAATTAAACCTCTTTTTATAGACCAGTGTTGAAGCCTTCAAAAAAGGTAAAAAGTACAAAAAAATCGTAGTAGAATGAAACCTATTGGAAAATGTTGAGAATATTACAAAAATGAAAGGAAAAATAAATTAAGGTCGATTCGAGGTCGGGAAGTGGGAGAGGGTGGGTTTTTAAGGGTTAAAATCGGTTTATCTCGATTTCCGGCAAAACTACAAGTCTTATGGAAAAAAGTTAAATAGCAAAGTTGTAGGTAATAAAAAGATCTACAACTTTTGTATTTACACTTTTTTCCCATAACCTCAAAATTCACATGAAAAACTCAAAAAACCACGTTTTTGGTTTTTTATTCTTATCTTTTACAAAAATATTTTTTTTTCATGAAATTTGGTGAGAACTTACATTTGTATATACCAAACACACAAGAATTTTTTGGATTTGAAAAATTAATTTTTTCTCCTTATTTTTATTCAATACCGAAAAAGCACCCTAATTTGCAATCGAAAATTCACGCGTCTAAATATTAGCTTTTTTAAAAAAGTTAGTGGGCTTTTTATTCGTTGGAATCTCTACTTTCTGATAGTGTAATAAAAAATATACGTCACTATGGAAAATATTTTCAAAAAATTTAAAAAACGAAAAAAAGTCGAATCGAAAAATTATTTTTCTATCATTATGTACAAATTTGAGCTATTTATTAATATTAACGCTGTAATTACTCATTTAACGTATGATTCTAAGTTACATTGATGAACAAACAAATTTTCAATTAAAAGATACTACTATAATTAACAAACAACTAAGTTAATAATGTGTATATTTGATAAAACATCTACAATATTATAAGAAAGTCATAAAATTTTCTTTAAATTAAATGCGTAGATGCTTAGTTATTACTATTTGAAGATAATTTATATACCTGAGTGACCTTCAGAAAATGTTAGTCCATGAATAGATATTTCGTAAAGAAGTGGGGAAGGGACTAGGAGGGTCGGACTTATTACTATACTTGAAAATATTTTCCATAGTGACGTATATTTTTATTACACTATCAGAAAGTAGAGATTCCAACGAATAAAAAGCCCACTAACTTTTTTAAAAAAGCTAATATTTTGACACGTGAATTTTCGATTGAAAATTAGGGTGCTTTTCCGGTATTGAATAAATATAAGGAGAAAAAATTAATTATTCAAATTCAAAAAATTCTTGTGTGTTTGGTATATACAAAGGTAAGTTCTCACCAAATTTCATGAAAAAAAAAATATTTTTGTAAAAGATAAAAATAAAAACCAAAAACGTGGTTTTTTGAGTTTTTCATGTGAATTTTGAGGTTATGAGAAAAAAGTGTAAATACAAAAGTTGTAGATCTTTTTATTACCTACAACTTTCCTATTTAACTTTTTTCCATAAGACTTGTAGTTTCGAGATAAACCAATTTTAACCCTTAAAAACCCACCCTCTCCCACTTCCCGACCTCGAATCGACCGTAATTTATTTTTCCTTTCATTTTTGTAATATTCTCAACATTTTCCAATAGGTTTCATTCTACTACGATTTTGTTTGGTTTCAAAAATTATCGACCCTGGTCTATTAGTAAAAGATTATTATCTAAAAAAACTTGAGACAATTTAATATCTATGGATAATTTTTCCAAAGTCAATTTAATTATTTCAGATGTAAATACATGTTATCAGAATCAACTTAGTTTTATTCTGTAGAAATCATCTCTTCTCTCAAAAGAGCTTCATGACCTGTCTGTGTTAATGTTATATCATCTAAAGTTTCTTTGGAAAAATTAACTGACCACAGTTTTTCCCACAAGCTTCTAGCATTTCCATTTTTCCAATTACTTTTTAATAAAACAATATACTCAGCAATATCAAATTTTTTCCATAATTGATTTAAACCTTCTGTATCATTACTCTGAATAACGTTCAAAATGTGTGTCTAAGATAGAAAATTTTAAAAAGCCTTAATGATTTCCTTATCTATAGGCTGGAGTAGTAAATAAGAAAAATTATGAATAACAATCTTTTAAATTTTAAAATAAGCCTATCATTATCTGATGTATGTGCTGCATGCTGCAGCACATATGTATATGATATCTCAAAAAAAGAAATTTATAATTAGATCACTTATATTTTACTTACACATAAAATTATAGAATATTACATTGCAAATATTTGATTAACGTTGTTAATTATTTACACATTACATAATTAATTTAGTGAAATATCACAAAAACTTCACGATTAACAACAAATATAGTAATCCAGAATATTAATAAAGGTGTGATTTGAAAAAAAAAATTTTCATTTTATGCAGCATTTACGTAACACAGGCTAATTTAACCTAAACTTACCTACATTCCTAATCTCTAGTCTCTTCTTAAAATAAATCATAAACAAATCTGGTATTGTATGGAAAGCAAATGCGTTTAGAACTTTGTCCAGAAGAATTCACTTGACTCACTCATCTATATTATCATCCATTGAATCAATATTACATGCAAAACTGGACATTGAAAAATATCACAATTTTTGTAGGCTGGACACCAAATTGAGAGCTACATGAAACCCTTAATTAAATATTTTTTCCCATAGATTAAACCAGCAGGAGAATAAAATGTAGACAGGGCCTTTCACCTACTCACTTCACTTTAGTCACTTTATTAATTTCACATAATGTAATGAACATTAAAGGAGGCCAATATACCCCTTCGAAGAAAAGTTTCACTTTTCAACTCTAATAACTTCATTATTGTTATTATGCATAGTTGTCTTCCTTTATATTTTTTTAAATTATTGATTTAATTTCTGTTAATTAGAGAATATCATCTGCAAGGTGACCCGTCATGTTTATACAATGCTGCCCAAGCTTTAAAAATTATAGAGAAATTGTATGGCATCATTCCACGAGTCTTGGGAAAGGGTCAAGCTGCTAAGCAAGTGTGGGATCTGTTCTGCAGACTTAATAAAGAGGAACAAGAGACTCCATTACGAGGGGTCAATAACGGCTGCATCGATCAATTGCTCATACTTGATCGAACTGTTGATTTCACAAGTGTGCTGGTATCACAATTGACCTATGAAGGTCTGATTGGTAAGTTCTATTTTAATTTTCTGTTAATATTTTTTAAAAAGGTAAGACAATATTTATTATCATCTCTGGATAATCTTGGAAGATAAGATAAACTTCAATGTATATAAAACTTTCAATTGTGTCTATTAATTAAAGGAGACAATAAGCTCAAATAACATCATTTTGAATTGAAATCTTGTCAATACTTGTAGAGATCAGATAGACTTTCTTAATGGCACCAAAATCAATAGGGATAAGTTTTAGTATTAGAAATTACCATGGATGTCCCTTGTTAGCGATGATCGGCCCTTCTATTTAACACTTGGTGACATTGATCATTTTATTTGTTTTAATTATACTTTAAATTTTCTTCAGATGAGCTCTTTGGAATAAGAAATACAACAGCTTCATTCCCAGCCACCAAATTCCGTAATAGTGATGAACCAACAACGGCAGCAAATGATGCAGTGGAGAAAGAGAGGATTATTTTAAATTCAAGTGAAGAATTATTTGTTGAGTTGAGAGATAAAAGTTTTACAAATGTATGTATCAAAATTACCTTTTAGTAAATATGTGAATGTTTAATACTGTATAGATAAATGGGTGTGTATATATATATATATATATATATATATATATATATATATATATATATATATATAATGATCAATTTAAATCTTTTTGTGATATACCAAGTCAAATAAAAATCATTTTAGAATATGTTTTCGTAAACTGAACTGACATTATATTAAAATATGAAATATTTTTGAAATGCCCTTTTTTATACTTACCTTCAAATAATTACAGGTTGGTGCTGTACTGTCACGTAAAGCACGTATCATCAAAAATCAGCTTGATGAGCGACATAATGAGAAGACTGTACAAGAAATCAAGCATTTTGTTTCACGATTGCCACAAATATTGGAGAACAAGCAATCTTTAGCGCGGCATACAGCGATTGCTGAATATATCAAAGAGGTACATTAATTTTTACAACTAATTCCTTTTCACATTAATAAAATTGCTATTGTTATTCAAAGCAATGTTTTAATCAAATGACTTGATGCAAATTTGCTCGTGGAACTGTGCATTCTACTGAAATAATTTCAGGAAATAATTTTAGGAATGGAATAAATACTGACATTGAAGTGTGTAGTATGGGGTACTTTAATAAATTTAATAATTATTTTAACAATGATTTTTATGTGGTTTGAAGGTATGAGAACAGAAACTTGATCATGTATGTGGCTTAGTATTCAAGCTGTTATTTTGAATCTTATCCAGCCCAGAAATAGTTAACATGTTTCGTTTTCAAATTATAAATTCACCAACAACTAGAGGTAAACTTTATAGATCTGAGAGCAGTATATTTTGTCTGTATATTGTGTAGCAATGTATATTTTGTCTTATATGTTGTGTCCCGTGTTCGCTAACATTATATAATTGCTGTCTACATGATTAGTGAATTATTGAACTATAAATAAGTGAACTAACAATATTGTGCAATAAACCAGTCTTAATACCCTTATGTTCTCTTCCAGATTACTGATTCATTTGACTTCCATGACACAATACAATGCGAGGAGGATTTCCTCAATTGCATGGACGTGGAAAAGCCATGTCCATTCATAGAGGACCTGATAGCTCAAAAAATTCCACTGAACAAAGTGCTGAGATTGATTTGTCTGCAGTGTATCACTGGTTCAGGACTCAAACCAAAGACATTAGAATATTATAAGAGAGAACTAGTTCAGGTGTACGGTTTAAATGCTTGGCTAACTTTATCTAATCTTGAGAAATGTGGTCTTCTGAGAGTTCAAACAGGCAGTCGACAATATTCAGTGTTACGAAAGGTAAAATTTCAAATGTTTCACTAACAATCTTTTGCTTACATGATATTATTATCACTATAAACACCCTAATAAATCTATTACAAATTGAAAAAGAAATTAATTAAAATTTAATTTTTTATCAACCATTTAAGTCCCTATCTTACTTTACGTAATGTAGCCATAGGGTGCCTATAAATATTTAGGGGAACCAAATTATGATTAAAAGGAATTAAAACAAAAATCATTTAAGTTGTTTTGTAAGCTAAGCAAATTAACAACGAATGTCGTCTATATCAAGAAAATATCTACAAGTACAATATTTTAACAAAAGTTTAAGCTCGTACTAATCTATCATTACCAAAAAAACTGATATATTAAGGATTGAATTAAATCGTAAAAAAAAATATAAATTATAAATTTTACAATTAATGTATAAAGAAATTCATACATGTTGAAATTTATACATGTGTATATCATCATTAATCCTTATTTTATGTTCCCTCATAGTTTAAGAGCTGACTGTAAAAAAGTTAAATCGATAAAGCTACAGGATAAAATATTTTTAAAGTGATCACACACAGTGCCGATGAAAAAATCCCTAGGCAGAAGTTGGTAAATAACTTTTCCTGTCACTTCCGTACAATTTTTTACATAACAATAGTACTAATAGACTTACAGCTTAATATTACCACGAAAATATTAGTGTTTAAAAACGTATATCAAAAGATCTTTTTTTATTCCTTAGTAAATCTTTTTTCAATCTCTTGGCAATTTTTTATTTTTTTTGTAATTATTGTACCTATCAAATTACAGTTTCAGTTATAACCAAATGAAAGTGTATACTCATCTCTAATGATATACACAGATGGAATGTTAGAAACTGTCAAAGTGGGCTGATTTTTTCACTCTCGGTTAATTTCGTTAATTTTTTCATGGTATTCTGTCTATTACGTTACAATAAGTTATTTATTATGTTGGTTAAAATTTAAATATTTATTTATTTAGTTTAAAATCCATCAATAACTATACTCAATGTAGTCTTCTCTACAGTAAGTTTTTCTTCTTACTTTTTTCTATTTTTACTGTTATTTATTACTTCCAGATTATACATGGGTATATCATGCATGGAAGTTACAGTTTGATAAAGATAGATTTATATACTCTCCTAAACCACAAACCCTTCTAATTATTTTACTTCCCCAATTAGTTACGTAAATTTAATGTACTATCAACCTAAAGTAAAATGCAGATCGAGGAACTGTAAAAGAGCAAATTGTAAAAAATCAAAGTCTCCCTCCCTTCCACCCTTTTGACTCCTCCTTCCATCCTAAAAAATGATCACCACGATAGTATAATCCACAGCAAATTGACAGAAACAGGATATCTGTGGAATTCTCTCTGCAGACTCCACCAAAATGTTTTGTAATCCACTTCGCTTTTACAGGATAAATTGTTCACCTCCTCATTTAATGTAAGTCGTATTGGCATTGTTCGCAATGTGCCAGTTGACTGGTCTGACAATTAGATATTACAAAACAGAAGCCCCTGAAGATTGTGGTAAAGTACTTAAAGTCTGCCATTTAAACTTTAAAAAAGCATTCAATGGCCAACCCAAATATTTTCCATCGGAGACGATGGTTATCACCTTTAAAGGTCAAGTCCATCCACAAGATATATTCATAGCGTATTCCTCGCTTCCAGTTTCAAAATATGAATTCACTACGATTAATGTTTCAAATATTGTAAGTTTGGACATCTAACTGGAAAATTCCAATCTTCTATGCGTTGTTTCCAATATAGCAAAGCTCACGTCAGAAAGAACTACCTACTTCCTGTTGACAAGGCAAAATGCATTTCTTGCAGTGGGAATCATGATTCATCACTGATAGAATTTCCCGGAATTTGAAAAACAAAAAAAGATTAAATTTGAAATGTCTGAAAGAGACATATCCTATGCAGAAACATCCAAAATGATCCATTCTTCAAGGCAATGCCTTCCACCACAGCTCTAACCCCAAATTCTTCTTTCTCCAACTTCTCTGGCTGCGGTCTTAATCAGCAATCTTCGGTTAATACTGCATCAACTACAAGTATTATTCAAACTCTATTGACCACTTTGGTCAAAATTCTGAGTTTCCCCAACCAAAATACCATCCAACTTTGCCTCTCCTAGCCTTACCTTCTTACAACCCCTTATTTATAATGGCTATTCCAACAGTGGCAAAGATCTTACAGTGGGATAGTCGTTATTCAGTTGGAGTGGAATAATCATAATTTCATTTCCAATAAAGCAGATCTTCGCCACCTCCTTGTTACTTGACGAGGATTCACCACCATCCATGCCATCTCGAAGACTTGGTTGAACCCAGGATACCATTTTAAGATCCAGGGCAATGCTTGTTTATGGGATGATAAAGCGAATTGCAGGGACGGATTCACCTTATTATTTGACAAGTCCCTTACCGTCTCCCAGATTTCTCTTGGCCCCCGTAGTTGTAAATTCAACAATCATGCTTCGAGAGAGAAAGATATCACCAACTTTTCTGTGTATGTTCCCCTCATAACCTACTGCAGCATTGGAACTGTGGGATATTTTATCCTCAATTCCTGGCCCATGTATTATTCTGAGAGATTTTAATATTCATCACCCGTCTTGAGGCTCCACGCAAAGCAATTCTCTAGAAGACTCCTTGGTGATACTCTTAACTTGCTCTTTCATTTGTCCCCAATGCAAATCAACTGTCTATCAGATATAATTCTACTAAAGTCATCTACCTTTTAGAAGAATATTTCTCCGTTACTTAATTGAATTTAACCTTGCACCATCTTAAGGACTCTTCCCCTGGTATTAACGGACTCTCATATTCAATAGTGAAAAATACTTTATTATCTAACCACTGGTATCTTCTGTTCCTTATAAGCTCTTATGTTCAATTCAGGCTATATTCAAAAGCCTTGGAAAACCCAAATAATAATTCCAATACTCAAACCTCACAAAAATCCCATTGTAGGTTCATCTTATAGACCCATAGTCATTGAGAATCGGTTGAAGTAGTTTGCAGAACACAATTGCATTCTCCCAAGTAACAAATTTGGCTTCGAAAAAGTTAAAAGCATGATGGACTACCTCAGCGTCCTGACCTCCAACATCCAACTTACCCTCTATCGACAAGAGGTCCTCATAGCTACCTTTTTTAGCTATTTTCTCAGCTTATGATAAGATAAACCTCTCAATATTCAGGTAAATTCTTCATGATCTCAGGATTCCAGTCAAGATAACAAATTTCATCCTCAATTTTCTGTTAGAAAGATCTATCTCTCTCACACTCCCCGGTACCCCTCCTTTAAAAAGAACTATGTGGAGGCGTTCTATTCTGAGTCCCTTATTTTTTATTATATACTCTTATATGATCCACTCATCGGTAAAACCTTTCTTTTGTGTTTTGCAACACACTGATGATCTGCTTCTATAACTTTGCCCTTATTCACTTGAACAAATAGGTTAAATATTGTAATATGGATTTGTCCACATCGAAAAGCACTTGTACTAATATTCTCTAGAAGGAGAATTACTCCACTTATACCTATTTCTTATAACTATTCCTCAATCACTTTTCTTTCCTATACCAACTTCTTAGGTATGTTCTTAGACTCAAGATTATGCTGGAACATGCACATTGAATATGTCGTTTCCCATGTCAGGCTAATTTTAATATTCTCTACGAAGATACTGGAGTATGGTGGATTCAAACTCTTCCAAATTAAAATTAATCTAAAAGACTTTGATACGCAGTCATCTAGACTATGGATTATTTCTCCTTGATACCATATCCAAAACCCAAGTTTCAAACACCGAGATTCATAGTAGGTGCAATGAAAACCAATCCCATACATGCCCTACAAGTAGAATTTGTTGTTTCTTCTTTACACTCCTACTACTGAAGACAGCTAGGTTTCCCATCACCCAGTTTCCCCAAAACTTACCCTCCTTTTTAGGCTTACTGAAAATGTCACTTTTTGGCGTTCCAAGACTCACCCTCTCCTTACCATTAGCATCCAAAGATTCAAATCCTTCACAAACCCAGTTTGCCAAAATTGTTCATCTTTCTGTATAGTTTTCCAATTGACTTTGTAATTAAAAGTGAATCCCATCTTGACTAAATTTTGGATCAATTGGAAGCAAATATATGCAAACGCATCAAAGACCCTAAAAGATGGATATGTTAGTGCATATTTTTTCTGCTCAGCTACCTCTCATTCGGCATATTTTCACCTCTTAAAGGAGTGTGGAGTGGGCGATCTCAACCATACCATATTTTGATGCCAATTAAATAACAAAACTGTCAAAGTGAGCATATGTGCATATATATGCCGTCAAAGTGTAATTTTGACCTAAATTCAATTCATAATTTATAGAGAAATAAACAATGTCAATAAAATGGTATTTAAAACATGGAAGTTATAGGTATGCCAGATCTGAATGTAAAGGAAGTAAAAAAAATTAAAAGTTTAATATTGTAGTTGCACATGCTTACCAACACTGGTCGAAAATCAATCAACAATAAATTGTACTGAAAAGAACATCCAATAACCGAATAACAAGAAATCATTCCGAAAAAAAAACATGTGGCAATACAAGCATACCCAAAGAATGAAATACAAGCATACCCAAGAAAATCCATGAAGTGTCGACATGTGCTGTGCAATGTCTGATTTCGATTGGCCTTCTAAGCAATTCGCCACAAACACGCAAGATGGCTACAATTAGCTACCTTCTACTATGTTCTGTCTCCTTTATTATATACCTATCTCTATTCTTACTTACATATTATATTCCATCTTCTTTTTGAATTTTTATTTCTATTTTTGGCCTCACATTTCACTGTATAAAATAATGTGTCGTGCCAAGATAAAATCATTCCAATTATTTCACTCCTACACATTAAATTGTATTTTTGTTTTACTGAACCACAGTAAAGTACTAATAAAAGTATAGGCTTTGCTTCAAGATCAACTTAAATATTAAAAGTAAAAAAAATTCAAGACTCAATATAATCAGGTAGCAGTGCTGACAGTGTGTATACACAGAGGTATGTCCCAAAAATAGCTGACCTGCCTTCATTTCTCCATGCTGGTATTATTTTTCATCATCAGACTCATGGCATCCTTCAAAGTAATCCTCATTTGATTGAACGACGTGCTCCCATCAGTGTTTCCACTTCCTGAAGCAGTCCTGGAACTCAGTTTTCTGAATGGTCTTTAATACACTCGTTGTATTAGTTTCAACCGTGTCTTTGTCGTCGAACTGGTATCCGTTGAGCGGCATTTTCAATCTGAGGAACAGCCAAAAGTCGCAGGGTGTTATGTTGAAACTGTGTTGTGGTCAAGAAGACAGTCACCGCTTAACCAAGACTATGGTCACTTTCTTCTGACCGAATCACACAATCTTTTCAGAACTTCAATGTGATATTCTTTGCTGTTCGTCTAACCTCTAGGAGCATAATCAGGGTGCACAACACTTTCACCTTTGAAAAAAAATCAATATTGACTTGACATTGCTCCGACTTAGACATGTTTTTTTCCCGCCATGGTTCAGATAGAAGCTTCCACTGTGAAGGCTCTTGTTTTGTTTAAGGATCATAACTGTAAACCCACGATTTATCACCAGTAATAATCTTTTTAAGCACATTTTAATGATCAGTGACAATTTCCAAGTTGTCCTGAGCGATTTCGAAATGAAGGTTTTTCTGCTCTGCCGTGAGCAAGTTTGGAATAAATTTCATACACACAGTCAACCGACAATCTTTCAAATTCTCAAGACTTAAATTTGCAGCATTACGATTAACAGAAAAATGATAAGAAACGGAACAGAAGCTGCAGTTTTAAGCATTCCTTCGCTAACTCCATCTAATTTGGACTCCCACTGAAACCAGTCATTTCAGTACAAAGTTTTTACAGCAAGTCACTGGAATTATCATTAGTACAATCAAGAGACTCTTTCATACACCATATACATCCAGTTTAAAATCAGTCCGTATGGATTTGAAATAGTCAAAACAATTGATTCAAAATACAAATAAATGTTGATCTCAAATATACACCTTTACATATTTATCTATTGCTAGACAAACGTTAGCTATCAGTTTTGATACAATCTAAATGTATTTTGTGAACATCTATAATTGACATTAAAAATGTTATTTGTAATTTTATTTCTGCCTTTCGATGTATCATTAAGCTAAATAATTGATATTGTCTATTTAACATGTTTTCAAATCATTCAATCTACATTCTCATGCACAGGCCAAATTCTTTAGGTTCTTCAACTGCTAACTCTTTAATTAATAACGCCGATGGTACTAATAATTTATACGCCAGGCAGTTCCTTATAATATATTTAATATTTTTCGATTAATTTGATGTTTGAATGCAGAGTAGCATGTTTATTTTAAGGGATGAGTTCTAAACGGCATAATACAGAATCTAGTGGTATCTTAAATTAGAGTTCTGTTCACAAATCATGGAATAATACAACATTGTCTTGTCCTGAATATTATCCTTATGTAAACACACTTTTAACTTTCGTTTGCTTGTAATTTGAAATTGTAACTCGATGGATATAACAAACACTAAAAAATAAAAAATGTTGTGCCACAACATTGCAACAGAAGTCAATAAAACACAAAAATATATTTTCATATAACTTTTTAGACTTAAATTTTGGTGGTAATTTTGAGCTGTAAACCTATACGTGGGGGCGTTTTTAAGTTCACGCAGTGAGGAGTATCGAGGAAGTGAAAATAAAAATACAAATTTATTTTTCTTTTTTAATACATTCACCTACTACCCTAATACATTTTTCCGATCTTTCAATTAGCTTATGTAGATGTTCATAAAAAAATGTTTTATCTTTGTCCAAAAAATAAGCTAAAGCTGCATCCTTCATTTCTTCATCGCTTGAAAATTTCTTCCCACAAAGTTCTTTTTTTAATCTTGGGAATAGGCAAAATTGCTGGGACCCAGGTCAGGACTGTATGGTGGATGATCGACAATATCGAAGCCTACCTTATGCAGGGCAGCCAACGCAACACGACTCTTATAAACAGGCGCATTGTCGTGCAAGAAAGACACGTTTGGTTAATTTTTCCCTTCTTTTTTCTCTAATGAATTCTTTCAACTGCTCTATGATTGAAGCATAGTATTCTCGTATTATGGAGACGTCTTTATCTTTCTGAGTCCCAAAAGACTCTTGCCCTGATATTTCCAGGCGACTGTGACACCTTAAACTTCTTGGGTGATGGTGTGCCTTTTTTGGGCCACTGCATAGAATCCTGTTTGAACTCAGGTTCATAACAATACACCCAAGTTTTTTTCCCAATAACAATTCCATTCAATAGTTGGTCCTTGTCTTCACTACAGAGGTCCAAAAATGCAAGAGAAACTCGACGCGGTATTGTTTTTGAGATAGAGTAAGCATTCTCGCCACCCACCTTGCGCTGACCTTACTCATCCTAAGATGATCGTAAAGAATTTTAAAAATGGTTGTATCTGACATTCCAACCATTAGGGCTATTCTAGGAGCTATTTCTTCTTTAGTCTAGCATCGTCCAATATTAATTTTTCTACTTTTTGAATGATTTCCGGAGTTGTCACTTCGATTGGTTGTCCAGACCCTGGGTTACCTTCAAGTGACACCCTTGTCCAGAGTATGGGCAAGAGTCCCCGTAAAGGGATGCCAACTCTTCCAGTATGGTTTGAACAAACTTTTCTTGCTTGGTAGGGAACTTTATAACAGGTATTCGATTTTCTCCATATGTCTCACTTTCTTCCCTTGATCGGGTCGATAATTGCTTGGTCGACAATAGTTCAAAGACTAATGGCCTAGTTAAAGTAAAACTTGTTATTTATACTAACAATGACTCACTGAACTCGTTACGACTCATTAAACTACCCTCAGTAATGACCATATTACCAATCCCGCGAATTTAAAAACCCACCCTTATATTTATGTTAAAAATATACAAAAAGGAGTTGAGAAAGTTATCTATCAAAACTATTTTTTTATTGGATGCCATGTGTACTATCACTATAAAAACATTTAATCCTATAACTTTATCAAATTGACTTTTACAAAGTTCAAGAGTAGCATACCTATAAAATTACGTACAATTCTATATAAGATATTAGAATCCAATTTACTTCACAACTTAAAAATATATATATTTATACAACTATTAATCTCAAGTGACACTTCCAGAAAAGGGTAATGAAAGGTTTTGCATAGATAATATAACCATAAAACAATAAAAACCAGTACAAATCATTCGTAACAGCTGCTACGCACTTCACAATTTTAACATTTAAGGGATTGGCCACTTATATTTCTTCATTAGGCCACATGGAGTTGTTCACTTTAACTTCATAAGAATAGGCCATATATTTATTTTTTGCTTAAATTTTCGTTACAGTACCTTAGTTTTTAATTTTTACACATTGCTTTTTTCCTTGTTACTATTATTTATAGCTATCTGTTACACCTACTACACCGTTTTGCTTTTGAGGTTGTGTTTTTTAATAATGAAAATGGCTAGCAAGCAAAATATTTTCTATGGAAAATAATAAAACCTATGCGATTTTCGCAGTTGGTTTTTAGATGCAGATAATGATAATGAATTAGAGAACTACGATGAAGAAAGTTATGTTTCTAGTGATAACAGAGAAATTACGGCACCCACAAAAAAATTGTGCAGAAAATAAATGCTGTGTGCTTCTTTCAGGTTCCAGTTAATTATGACTGTTTTACAAAATATCACTATTTAAAATGTTATTAAACGTAATGTTGATTAATAAAATTGCAGTGCTTTAAAACCACACATATACATGTTTATTTAATTGCCTAAAAATGGCTGTTCACCGAAAAAGATACGAAGAAAAATTGTATGTTAAGTGTGAATATAAAATTTATGCATTATTCAGTAAAACCCTGTATTTAAAGAAATTACTTTTATTATTTATAAATAGAAAAATATTACTTTATAAACCTTTATTCATCTTGATAAATTACGAATTTCCTTTCCAAAATGTAACTGAAAGTCTAAGTAGAATTTACCAACTTTAATTTCAATAAATGTGTGATAATAATAAAATATCAGAAATATTTCATATAAACCTCAATTCAAAATGTTTGTTACAGGCTTTAGGATTGACCCTAGATGACTCTGATGCGGAGAATAAAGAGAAAAGTTATCTTACAAGCAAATATACACCACTCACTGTTCGATTAACGGAGCACGTTGCTAAAAATAAAGGCTGGGCTGGTGAAAATCAATCATTTAAATTAGCTATAATTGTACCTTTTAGTCACAGTGCTAAGGAGTATTCTTATAACAAGAAATTCCCTGTCGCTATATTGTTTTATTCATTCAAACAATACTCTTATATGATCAACCGAAAAATGTCCAAGATAATAAGAATGGAAAAATGTTTCTATGTACTGTAATAATTCTGATATGAAATACAAAACCCCACATCATTTGAAAATTTGATATGATAATTTTTCTCAACAAGTTTAGTCTTATTAATTCACCATGAATCTGTCTTAAAAAGACTACTGCCTGACAAGAAATAAGTGGCTGATAGTCAATAATAGTATTTTATTTGTGATGTACAATAATTTATTTAGCATAGGCTTCAGTATTGAAATAGGTATTACGGGTGAAAGAATATTGGATGAAAGTAAAGCTAAAATTTTGTGATATTTCAAAGTAAATATAATCATATTATGTGATATATAATAAAATATGTCACAGAAAACTCAATAAAGTAATAGACTTAAGTACATAATTTTTTTGAATTAATAGCATTTGTTATTTGCTAATATATTTTATAGTTATCTACAGTAGACAATATGAGGCAATTGATTAAAAAGAAAAACAAGACTGAAATCCTCTTACAGTTGAATACAATTTTTATTATTTTATCTCGATGGTAGTGTCTGATGTCTGTCTGATGGTAGTGTCTGTGTCGATGTAGAATTGTTTGGTTATTTGAAATTAAAACATTGGTTTTAAATTGCTATATATTCTAAAAATTATTTATTGTTAATAAATATATAAAATGATTATGATTCATTTGTTTAACTCAGAGGATGAATATCATGGACTTAATACTCAAGTCCAAATAGGATATTGGACTGATGTTGATATTTTTTGTAAAAATGTTGTAAAACTGTAGAGTAGGTTTAAAAAACCTTATGATAAAAAAATTATGCTTATGACAAACAAATAATCGAAATTTTTAAATAGGAAAGTGTCAATTTTTTTTCATTAAATAGAAAGTTATTATGAATTTAGTTTCGACACAAAAAAATGACAAAATTATAATATTCAATTTTTTAAATAAAAAACTTAAACACAACATTTAACGAGATACTAAACATATTTAATAAACTCCCTTATAATGAATGCTAAATAACTGGTCAGTGATGTCATAATCCAGTTGTATTTTATATGGGTGTTTTCGTGCGAATCGTAGTTCGTCAGTTTCTAACTCGTCATAACTTTGTAATGAAAAGTCCTAGGTATGATATATTTATTTTAACCTTTTTTAATGTTATTACTTATTCTATATTAGTAATAAAAAAATATAATCAAATACCCTATTCTTCATACCCAAGTTAAACATTTAAAGAGTTAGCAAATGTATCATTACGGAGTTACAGCTGTAAAAAAATTACTTCATATCAAGGAAAACATCACAATGTTATTGAAAATTGAATTATATTAGAATCGAAAAATAGATTTGGCAGTGCAATAAATGCCTTAAAAAACAAACTTGATTTCAGGCTTACAAGACATGTTGGGCATTATACCGGGACCTACATTTGAAGAAATACAAACATTACAAGCACGGCATATTCGCAGAAATTCAATATCAAGTGAAACATCTTCGTCTATAGAATCACCAAAAGTTGTTCTCGTCTATTTTATTGGAGGATGTACTTACAATGAAATATCGGCCCTGAGGACTATTTATCAACAAGATGACTCCAATGTCGAAATTGTGATTCTGACCACCAAACTTATTAATGGAAATTCCTTTATAGATTCCCTCACAGAACCCATAGATATGGCTTAAGTCGATTTACTTATTACAAAATAAAATAAGTTTGCAATAGGTAATTAAAACATGAAAATAATTTAATTTTGTTATATTTCAATATGTAAAAGGAAATAGACTCTGAAAGTAATAAAAGATCTTTTAAATACCCACTGATTGAAAAGTAAATGATTTCCTATATAATATTTTTCAAATTCATATTTCGTGAAAAATAATGAAGGTAGTAAATGATATAACTGGTCATATCGAAACTTTATGTTGATTTTAAAAAGAAGATGCAATTTTTCCATATACGTATATAAAAAAAAATAACCAGTTTTCACTAGATTTTTGAAAAGTGTTCAAAACCATTTTCTGAAATCTTGGAACTATGCATAAAAAAATTACCACAAATTTCAAACAGCTTTGGTTGTATTATAACACAAACATCTAAAAAAATTATAAAAATTCCATATCCAGATTTCCTATGTTCTAAGAAATATATGAAGAAATGCATAATAGTATATGAAAATAACATCTTTATTTTAATTAATATTCATAACAATATTTCTAGCCTCTATTACTACAAATACATTGTCTAATCCAGTAGGAATAATTCTACAGATATGTTGTTAAATATACATGTGTGTGTGTGTATTTATATGTATGTGTGTGTATATATATATATATATATATATATATATATATATATATATATATATACATATATATATATACATATATTTTTTATTTATTGTAATAAAATATATTGTAAAAATTAAGCGTATTTTATTGACATATGAGGGAAATGCAGTAATGCAAAACAATATATAACACCTAGTAAGTAATAATAGCTTTACAATTCTGCAGAACAAGACACATATAATCAGTTCCGTAGCTATGGCCTTTTTATACTTTTCAACCTATATAAATGTAACCTGCAAGGTTCAAAACATATTAAAAAAAAAACAATTTTTGCATATATATATATATACATTTTTTTCACTGAAGCACACCCTTGGTATATATCGACCTCCACCTCTATATTTCAATAGTTATCACTCAAAAGTATTCACACAGAGCGGGAAAATGGAGCAATAGAAAACATATTTTTTATATTTCATGTCTACTATGGGATATCAATGATAAGGATTCCTTAACTATTTTTCAGAATGTGATGTAATGTAGGAATGTTAAAATTGTCTATAAAAATATGATCACCTCTACATTTTCAGAATTACTAAAACCAAAATTATGAAAAATAAAAAATTTTACTAGAAGTTTACCGAAAAACTACAGCAATCATTCTAATTATTATAGTTTTTGACAAATTTACCATATTTTTATGCCTATGAAAGATATACTAGGCAATATACATATTTACACAACGAAAGATAATTTTTTTTTAATTAACTTTGTAGAAATTCTATGCAACCTTAAATGTTAATACGTGCCTAGGTATATGTGGAACCCTTCTATTCGTACTTAACAGGTTTTATTTATTTATTAACTTGCATTTTGTGAATAAAAACACCCTCAAATGCCAAATACAAATAAATATGTATACAGGCAGTCCTCGTTTTACTTAACAGTTTAAGATTAATTTTACATCATTCGAGCGGCACGGAGGCGAAGCGGAAGAATTGACGGAGAAACGAAGCACTCGCTTGTTTTATTTCGCATCGTTATGTTGGTATGTGTGTACGTACATATAAAAGTTACAAGCAAAAAATGCATCACATTGTGTTTGAAATTATTGAGTTATTCAAGTCCACGATTTATGTTACTTGTTAGAGACTAATTTCCTTAGTACAAGTAGTTAACATATCATAATTTAAAGTTAAAATGCCACCAGTAAAAAGTAAAGTGACCGGGAAAAACGTGAGACAGTCGATTACCCTGGAAGTAAAATCAAAAGTTTTATTAATGAATAGTAGAGGTCTTACTACATCGTCGATAACAAATCAATTAAAATTGCCGCGCATAACAGTACAAACTACTGTAAAATAAAAAAATAAAATAACCAAAGCTATAGAAAACGCTACTAGTATGAAATCAACAACAATTAGAAAACAACAAGGATTGATTCCAGAAATGGAAAAATTACTTTTTATATAGATACAAGATCAAACCCAACAACGTGTACCACTTAGTCTTGCGCTCATACAACATAAAGTACTCAGTTTGTTCAAAAAGCGATGATGATTAGAAAACTTTAAGTTTCGTGGCAAGTCATGGGTGTAAAAAAATTGCCTTCCTGTTATTTGGAAATCTAATTCAAAAGCTTGAGTCACTGCGAATCTCTTTAAAGAATGGTTAAAGGATTATTTTATCCCGACAGTAGAAGATTACTGTGCTAAAAACAATTTACCTTATAAAGCATTATTGCTAATAGATGACGCTGCGGGTCATCCAAGAAGAATCTCTGATATTGATCCTCAAATTAAAATTGTCTTCTTCCCATTTAATACTATAGCACTTCTTCAGCTAATGGATCAAGGAGTCATAGTCTCTTTTAAAGCTTATTATCTATGAAAATGTCTTTCACAAGCAGTAACAGTAAGTGATGAGAACGGGATTGATTTAAAAACATTCTGGAAAAATGTTAACATTTTAGACTGTGTTAAAAATGTCGCTACTTCATGAATTGAGATAAAGTTTAGCAATTCATAAGGTGTTTGGAAGAAAGCGTGTGTGCAATTTTTCAAAGAATCCGACCATTAAAATCTCAATTCATTTAATTCTGTAAACGAAATCACTAACAATATCGTAAGCATTGCAAACAATTTACCGGAAATTGACATTGAGAATGATGATGTTACCGTATTGTTAGCTTCACATTCTCTAGAATTATCTAATGAAGATTTAATAGAGCTAAAAGCGCAAAGCAAGGAGGATCATTAAACACGAGGAAATTAAAACAATTAACTTCAAAATTACTAATCGAAGCTTTTAATCACATCCAAACTACATTCCAAATATTTGAAGCAAACGATCCCAAGTTTGAAAGAAGTTTTGAAGTTAATAATAACATTTCTGTCGCCTATAAATGTTATAGAGAAATTCACGAAAACAGAAAGAAAGAAGCAAAATAAATGTGTTTAGAGGACTTCTTCACAAAAAAGATGTAAATGTCATACTCCTGTGTATTATAATTCTATAGCATGTCATTTTCATCATAAATAAAAGTGATTGATTTTTTAAAAGACATTTTTGCACTGTATTTTTTCATTTCTAAGAACCTAACTACATTTTTTCCATACAAATGTATGGAAAAATATATCTCATTTTTTACGTCACTAATCACTGGTACATAACATGATGTAAAAACAAGGACTGCCTGTATTCCTACTAGTATTAGCATAGCACTTAAATAAATTGATTACATTAAAAAAACAGATATATTAAAGGTTTTCCAGTCATTAAAATATATATACATAGGTTAAATCTTTTTTTCTGGAAAATCCATTTATACAGTACTAACAAAATTGTAAATACATCATAAACTATGCAAATTCATTCAATCTTATAGGAACTTACGAATAACACATATTTTTTGTGGCCATAGTTTAACAGTAACATAATGACATGACAATGATGCAAGGTAAAGAATTTTTTATGCTATATAATCTCTAGTGTAATTCTAAGTAAATATAAGATTGAAGTTATAAACTAAAGTCTGATAACCGGTTTTATCTTCCAATTACTACCTAAGTGGGAAATAAAGTTAACCGATTTAATATCACATGTTGTTAGATAGGAGTGCAGCAGGAAAACTAGCCATGCTCTAACCATGTTTCACAAAAACTAGGCTTCGCAAGTAGGATATGTGACTTCAATGTAATGTCCATTATTACCCACCCCCATCCATCCTGGATGGAAGATATGAAGATATGGATATACAAACATGTACCAAACACAAGATAGGTATAAGTTGTAATCTCAAAAAGTATTTCAATTTATTTTTTAAAGGAGTGTTATCAAAAAACATTCGCAAAGCTTTTAAAAAGCACCTCAAACAATAGTTGACAAACATTTGAATCTGCTAACCATTGATTCACTTTCACAAATACTCATTGCTAGTGTACTTGGTAATGTTTGAGGTCTGCTTTTTGGGTGCAGAGGTATTAACACCAAATTTTCGAGCTAAATTCAGCAATTTCTCATTATCATAACCAACTTCCTCCTTATATTTCCGCAACAATAATGGCATAACAATATCCAACAAGAATTTAAAATTTTTCTGCGAATAATTTGCATCATTCCCTATTGAAAGCATAAGCCGAGCATTGAATATAGCATAAATACATTCATCTAAGACATCCATCATATCTTTAGTAGCTAATATCAATCCCTCTTTCTGCATACTTATAACAGACTTTGCGAACCATATGGTACTACTGGACAAGTCAATCCAAGTTTCATTAATAACATATTTAGCCAACACCAAACCTAAGGTCTCCATTTGTTGCAAAAATTTATTTACACCTACTTTTGTATGCATATTAACTGGTGTCCACTTATCGTCAAGCACTTTAGCCTTCATTGAATCTACAATTTTCTCTTTATAATCTCGCAAGGCACGAATTATGTGGCTTCGTAATGAGCTGTCCAATTGAAAACGTAAATCTAATCCAAACTCACAAAACAGCTTGCATTGAGCGCGTAAACTTTCTGTGCATTCTGCGATTGATTCTAAGGATGATTGTGGTGTAAATATCTGTTTTATGATTTGACTCATTAAAATCCTAAGCTCAGCACTAGCCCATACCACAAATGCACTTATTTTATGTTTTGGAAATAGTGCAATAAATTCAGTCAGCACGTCACTGAGTGTACAGAAAAATACCTCCCCAACTTGCTTAACATATGTCGAAGTTGAGGCTTCTAATTGCACTCCTTTTATGTGAACTTTCATTGTGTGACTGCATATAGCTAAGAAGTGATCGCAAGCTTGACTAGTCATCTTAAATTTGTTTAATATTCGAATAGGGTTACGGACAGAACTCAAGCCACCCCGGGGGCTCCATTCTGGTGTAACTTCTAATTCTTTCATTAATATATCAATCAAATTCTTCTGCTTGAATTCAATTTTATTAAGTATGTCAGATTTCATAGGATGACCATTAAAATCATCACTCTCTAAATTCGAACGTGCCTTTACCATTAGATCATACGCTTGACCGAAATGCCTTTCTACAATCAAAACATCTAGTTCCTCAGTCACATCTACCAGCCAATCGGGCATTATCACAACTTCAACACTAGGTGTATCATCTGAAGTCAAGTTGCTTGGGGAATCTAAAGACTCTGGCCGACTTGCTGGTTTTTCTTGCACTTCTTTCTTTTTTATTTTCTGTTCCTCTTTTTCCAAATAGGTTTTTTTTGCAACGTCAAATTTTTCTAACCAATCTTTCTTACTTGTTAGATTGTTACATTGAAAAACTCTTGTATCTGGAAACGCTAAAAGTTTAAATGCTTGTTTTACATTGCCTAAATCCCTAACATTGACCACAGCCAAACTACTGATGGGATACATTGATTGGTATCTATATCTCATAGGGCCCCTACGATTTGAAATCCACGATGTAAGCATTAAGCAGTCGTTAAATAAATAAGCATGCATTCGTTGTATAGGAGTATTTTCTTCGGAATCTATTTCCAGAACATCGCCTTCATGAAGAAGCATACGATCAGAGACATCTAACAAGTTGGCACATGCTTCAACTTTTTCAGCAATTGAATTGAGTTTAGCCTTCCTTTGATCTTCCGCCCTTTCCGCTTCTCTGTTATTATTTTCAGCCTCCGATTGCTGAATAGTATTATCATTGCCTTAAAAAAATTAATTAAAAACTATCAAAGATGTTTTATTTCCTTCTTGAATATTAACATTACAATTTGTTCAGTTCATAAATAGTTTTTAATAATTTAATCTCTAAACACACACACAAAAACTGAACTCTGCACACATGGACACGCCATCATCATCATCAATAATTTAATCAGGTAAATATATAATATTCCTAAGGGTCCTTAATTTTTCTATGCAAATTCCAAGGAAATCAACTTACTAAAATGACAAGTTAGGATTTAATATCTGCACAGTTTATACTTTTCTAGAACCATTAGCTCTATGTTCAAAAGCAAGTTCTCTGATTTCTGTATATACTAAAATGAATTAAATTTTACTTTCTTTTTACGTAATTTATTATAACATAAAAAGAGAATGCTGTAAAATTAAATTTATAATTGCTATTCTCGCCATTAATAAAAATCGGATTTACTTAGATGGAATTTAATCAAACTTATAGCTTTCTCTTTCTAGAAAATTTTATTCAGAACAGGGATAATACTTGATGGTCATTTCTGATTAAATGCATCATGCTCAGTTTCAGGGGGGATATAAATTTTCCTAATAGGATTTGGGTTTTTATAATACTAAGTTTGTATATACTTTTAAGAGTTTAAACTTCAAATTTATTAAGAACTCAATTTGACATGAGATTACTAATTAGGCATCAATTTGGTCACTAGGCTTGCTACAAAGTACAGCAACTTAGATATTTACTGTAATGTTATTTAAATTTTTATCATCAGCTGATAATTGATGGATTATTGGGATCACTTCTTTGCTGTTGGTTTGCTCACAACACTTTTGCCTTCATGAGTAGTTTCCATGCAGTGTTTTTATACAATTTGTGACAAAAATAAAGCCTATAATTAAGGTACTTAATCTAACTGGTTGGTTGGTATTTCATAACATTATGATTATGGACAATGCCTACCTCGCTTATTTTACACAGTTCGTGTACAATAAATAGCATTAACTAAATATGTGTGACATCTGAAAAGTACCTACCTAGAATTGAAATATTAGCAAGTGTCGTCAATACTGTTCTCTGTTCACTGAGAAGATGTGACAACTTATACATTTCTGCTTCCAAATGTGAAATTTCGCTCGCGGTCTCAATAAACTGCATATGGTTTTCATAGACATTTTTCTTCAGTGCATTAGCAGTATCCTCCGCGAGATCCTGTATCTTCTGTTTTTGCACTTGTAGTTCTTCACCGCCAACGCATGTTCTAGCCAGTTCCTTAACATAACGTTCTGGCGCGAAGTCTGGTATCGCAAATTTTTCTAATACTACCTCAGACATGATATTTTATAAAATGGGTTATTAAAGTATATTGTTAATTCAAAAAATATTAGCCTACGTTTAGTATGTTGGTTTTTTCATTCAATCAGTGATATACTTGGTATTTATACACAATGTTATTAAAATACTTTATATTTACATTCGTTTAATAGTTTTAAAATGGATTTCAGCTACTTTTCACTGATCAAAATCATCTGTGATCAAAATATTTGTCTGCAATTAATGAACATTTGCGTTGCGATGAATGATAACAAATGGCAATACCTTACTTTTTTAATTTTGTGTCATAGTTACTCTTGATTACTTCAAGCAAAATAAAATGTTCATATAATTTAATGTGAAATTTTATTTCTAACAGAAAGATATGTAAAGTTATTGTAATTTCACAATAATAAAACGAGTAGTTAATTCATCACATTAATCAGTTAATTAAACAATTATTTTTATCAATGAATGGAAATCATTTAAGTTCACCTTTGATTACATAAAATATAAGTTTTACTAATATTTAAAATTACTTTTTAACTTTAATTGAAATAGATTGTTTTTATTACTTAAATACGTTACACTATTTTTTTTATTTACTTTTAAATTATATGTAAAATTTATATCGAGTTAAGGTTACAAATAAAATACCGGCGTTTACAATGTAACTACTTAATTCATTTGAACATTTAAGATTTTGTATTTTCGAAATTTATTAAGTATCCTAGGTATTCAATTATCAAATGTCATTTCTGTGATAATAGACAATAAATTACTGAATACCAAAAATATTACTCTTTTTACGACCTCAAAGTTTACAAATGTTAACGCCAGGTTGCGCAGTTTTTATTTTATTTCGGAAAGTGAGATAGTGTTCAAGTGCGGTACGGGAAAGTTGTGCTTATTGATGATTTGGTAAAGCTTTAAGGTTCAAGTAAACTCGTGCAGAAATGAAGTTAAAGTGGTCAACCGGTGTGTATTAGAAATAATGTGAAAATTCATTTTGTGTGCCTTACAAAACAAAAAACTATCTGCGCACGATCCGAATCGCCATTTTGAGGCGAAATTTTGTTTGTAAGTGCCAACTATTTCGCAATTTTTTAGCCTTTACTGTGTGTTTAATAAATAAAATTATGTATTCAAGTTCACTTATTACTAGAGTTGATATTTGACAGCCGCTGCGTACACTTTATGTCCATAATACGTCGGCAACCGTGCCTCTCGCGCCGCAGACAGGATGCAGTTAGGTGGGACTGGTTGCAAAGGATTCGAAATATTAATTCAATTAACGTTTAATGTCTTAAGTTCTCTAATCTTTTAGTGACCTGAATTCGCTTTGTAGATTAATAAATGAATTAATTTTTTAGTCGGATTTATGTAATCCATGTTTGTCTTTGTTCGGGGAGGGGCTTTATATGTGTATTGACATTTGGCCGATGTGACGTCCCCCCATGCTGTGTTTTGTTATCTCAGTTTATTTCCGTCTGTATGTTCCCTTATGATTATCCCTTGCTTCTCTTTATTCCATTTCCTCGTATACGCCACTGCGATAATGTTAGTACGCTCATTACATGTGATAAAAAATTTACCCCTACCTCGGGACAACTTGCCTTTTACAGTAACAATTATTGTTTCCGTATTTTTTTGTAGAGATGAAACTATACCGACACAAATAGCATTAAATTGTTTAGAAGTAAAATGTTTGTCAGTAGCACATGTTGCAATGTGATATTTTCGCGAAAACGAACTACTGTTTATTTAAATGTTATGTTATGAGAACCAATTATTGCTCAAACTTTAAATGGAATTAATAGTTTCAACTAGTACTTAAACGTGTCTAAGAACTTGCAAAGATACTTAATCTTTTAAATTGGTAATCAACATTGAAATAACTATGGAACTCTTGCAGGATTGATACCAATGATTATAAATTCAATAGTGTAATATGTAAGCCAGTTTAATCTGCATTACGTTTAACACTTATAAATCAACTGATCCAATATTAAAAGCTCTTATTGTCACTTGTTTCTGATATCACTAAAAACACAAAATAAATTTGCATACACAAATGTATTGACATCCCATGCTCTCTCGCTTATATAAACCCTTCTATACTTTAAATTATCACAATAAATCAATTATCACCAAATTATTACAATAAACTCATCAACCATTACAATTTTTCATAGAAAACTGTATAGTTTGTCTTTGGATAGTGAGTTATGTATGGTAATAAATTAATTAGTTTGAAATAGAGGAAAACAATTTTGTTTTCTCTTGAATTCGGCAATTTTGTTTTCTTTTGAGAAATTGTCTCTACGTTAACTACATATTATATATTTTTAAATTTGTTTCGATATTTCTGAACATGATTTATCATCAGCATCAAAGGTGCCACCTTAAATATTTTATATCACTTCCCTCAATGCCCTTTTCCTATTTCACGGATAATATATTTTGTTTATGATATATGCATTTCAGCTGGTTTTATTTTTAGGGATCTGTATTTCAAAAAGAAAAAACAGAATCTTTATAACATCAGTGGCATGTACGTTTGACTCTCAAAATAGCTTTTCCCAGATACCGTGAATGTAGAAATTGGAAATTGAGATAATGGTATACAAATGTTTAAGCAAATTTACACAGTGAAAAATATTTTTAAATAGCTTAATAGAAATAATATGTGTATTTATATGTTCATATGCACCTAAGTGTGTACAGAACTCTTGTAGAGCGATTTCAAATGGTATTTGACCACTTTATTCTGTAAAGACAATAATATTACATTTTTATTTAGATGTCATAGATTAATTTCAAAATTGTATGTCTTCAATTTAGAAAACTAAGAGCTCACCTTTATAAAACCATAGGGACAAGTTTACTTTAGTAAAACTGAGAATTTTTCTGGATTTTTGCGATTAATTGAAAGAATATAGAATAAAACAAAATATTTACCAAAAATATTACCTGCTTACAATTATTTTATATAATTTATTTATAATATTTTCTCACATAAACTGCGTTTTTGCAATGATCTACTTGTTATAATTTTTTTCACTTATTGTGAACAAAAATCTATCCAAAATATCAAAATTTGTAATAAGGAAAAAGGATTGTGTAAAGAGAGGCTATGAAACACTTCAAAATATTTTTTTTACTAAATTAAATGTCAAACGGTGTTTATATGCAACCTTCACACACCTGTAACACTTATTTATGTTAGGTATCCTCCTAATTCAACCAAATAAATGGAAAAACTGACTTTTTCTGCAGTAAATTTGTTCCAAAAAAATCCACTTTTGAAATCTGACTACTTTTGCCAACACTGAATAATTAGAACCAAAATCAGAATACTGTCAAAGTGAAGCTACTATTTTTTTTTAACACTTAATAACTAGAACTTAAAACTACAATAATGATTTTTAATTCTTTTTATATAATCAATTAGGTAAATGACAAGTTTTAAAATACAAATCAAGCAATAAAAAAATTTAAATATAACGAAACTTTTATTTCAGGTTACATAAAATTCCTTGTTTTAATGATAACCTGCCATTGTATTACCATTTTTATGTAAAGCAAATCCTTTTGAATGTCTATCAGCCCCAGCCCATCTTACTTTATTTTTTTCTCAAATATATTTTTTACCAAACTAGCTTATTATATATATACTACCAGTGATAAAGTATGATAATATAAACAATAGTTGGTCGCAGATAACAAATACTATGGCCACCCCACATACCATTAGAAGTAAATTGCATTCAAAGATTTGTAGTTAATTATAAACACTTACATATTTATATCTATTTTGTACCTTGACTATTTTGTAGTGTTTGTTTACTACTAAGTACACTCAGTGTGTGAAATTCCCAATATTTTAAATAGATCAATTTCAAAAAATGACATATCTATGTAAACCACAAATTTTAAATGGACTATGAATCACTCGAACAGAATGCAACTGTAATTTTAAAGTCGTTAAACTTACTGTAATTTCTAAATTTGTTTTAGTGACATGCACTTTTAGGTCTACAGTAAATTATCTACACGTTTAAATAATCATTTGGTTTCCTTAAAATCTGCAAAATTATCTAAAAGTTTAGATAAATAATCTACAATTTCTTCTTCAATTTCTTTACCACGACCTAGGTTTCGTTGTATTACAACATCTTCAGGTGGGATATTAGCAAAGATATGTGTATTTATATGTTCATATGTACCTAACCATCTTTGCTAATATCCCACCTGAAGATGTTGTAATACAACGAAACCTAGGTCGTGGTAAAGAAATTTAAAAAAGTAGAAATAATGCTACATCACGTAGTTTCATTTAATTGTGAATAACGAATTTCTACAAAATTAACGCCAAATATATTCAATAAATAACCTAGTAAAATAATGGGGTGTAGCTGTTTTATTTAATTATCTTTTGCAAGTTATTACACATAACACTTAACAACTGTGATGAGAAAGTCATTTAAAATAATATTTTTAAAGTCTGTGGACAGAAAAAATAAACTTGCATGTTCATTTTTAATACATGTATATTAGTAATGACCAAAAAGCTATTTGCGCATGGTATGAGTGTGATGGAAATGAATGGTCTGTATCAAAAATATCTACAGAAAAAAATTTAATTCTGAACCTACAATGATGTGAATTAGTTATAAAATTTTAAAATCTTTAATAAAATATGCATATTTTACATTTTAATTAGTAAAACGGTGTAAATAAATGAAGAATACTGATGGATCTTTTCAAAAATTTCTTTTACCGAATTTTCTAATTTTATAATTTTCATTGGTTAATCAGAATAGTATGAATTTTATTCCAAATTTCACTCGAGAATACAAGACAAAAATAACGTATAACATTTTTCTATTTGCGCTTTTGTCACTAAGAAATAATTTATTTTTCAATAACAAAATATTTTTATATTCAACATTTTCAGAAACTCCATGAAAAGAAACTTAGGAAAAACAATGAACTACCAGTATAATTAATTTGTTTCTGCGTTAATTGATTTGTTATTTCGTAATCTTCATTATCAAATAAGGTCTTTGATGATACTGCATGATGCATGCTCTAGAAAGCTTAACCCTCGTATTAACATTGAAACAGTGTATGTTGAGCAGGGTTTAAGATAGAAAAACAATTTATTGATTATAATTGTCTGATTTTGTACTCAGGAGCATACCAGACAGCTTTATTTATAAAATAACATTATCTTGCATTCTTTGATCGAAAATTGTGTGCTGTTTTGTGTAATAATTACAGTTACAGTGGTTGTGAAGATCTTCAAGATTTCTCATAGTGTCTATGACTTTAGTTTTTACCACTTCATAGACTACAATAATCTGTATAATTTTTTTATTACTTAATACTGTCACGGCTGCATTTACACTCCAAATTAAAAATTATATTAATACAGTTTTTTAAGTAAATCTAGACAGACCAAAAAATAAATATTTTTAAGACTTAATTATCATACTTAATTGAATATGGAAAAAGAATGAAAATAATGCAACCTGGCTTTGTACAATTGTTATTAATTTCTTCAATTTCTAGTTCATTTACGAGACTAAAATTTACTGGTATTGAATGCATTATGTTACCACCTCAGCCTAAATGTAAAACTTCTTCATTTAAGCTTGTCAAATATTGAACATTTTTGTACATCTATTAGTTCAATCCGCTATGGTAATTATTTTTCTATCCAGTACTATATATAAATAAAGAGAATAAAACTCTAAACTCTAGTAATATAAATTCTAATGTTTAATACAAAAGTTGCTATTTAATTCATACAATTTGAAGTCAAGTTTACTTAAATATATAACCTGTCTATTTGCGATCTTACATTCAGGTAAACAATTAGGAAGTGCCTTACACTTTGTTTTAAGAAAGTTGTATGTTACTTAGCTGTATTACTTGTACTTCAGTAATAATATTATTATCATGAGACTTCACACTTAAAAATTATTTTAATGCTCCCAATGAATGGTAAACAGAAAATCAACTCAAAAGTGTATATGAGAAAGAATATTCCACTTAGTTTCATGAGAATTATTATAGCTGCCGCAGCTTTGTAAGCAGTTCATATTTTGAAGGAAAAACACATTTTTTCATTGAAGAGTGTCAAATACTATTGTGGATTGGCATTTTTTTTAAATTTTGTTTTAGTTTAAAATTAAAAATAAAAACAACTTCCGTGCATAAAGTTATTATATTCTACTAGCGATGAGAAAGTTATGTATTTCAAATAGATATCCCTTTTTTTTGTACTCGGAAGGAAATAACGATATCCAATAAAGACAATCTTTCACACATTCAAAATGTTACCTACAACCATTAAATGTTCTCTGCATTTTGGAACATAAGGTTTTGAAACTTGGCTTCCACTTATTATACCAATCCTTAACTTTTCAATTTGTATATTTTTTACTCTTATATAACTTCTGTCTCTTACGATAAATCAAGAGCATTAATTTCAGTCTGAAATCACTCATAAATATTTGAAAAGTTGTATTCTTAATTACTTAGCACAACATTATTTTCTGTACAGTTTCTCCCATTCTTAACTATTTCACCTAAATGATGCACTTTCCAGACTACTTCGAACTTAAATAAAACTTTAAAGATTTTGTAACTTTTAATGTTTTACTCATTTAGCTTCAACTTGGGAGAAAAAAATCATTTTTACCAGAACTATTTAGAAAATAATAAATAAAAATGTCTCAAACAAAGGTCTTTTGTTTATACATACTAGCAACACTACTTTATATGTTAATATATGCAGTGCAATATATATTAGTATGGCAATTTTAGATTAATCAATAGTCATTCAAATAAATGTAATGATGAATAAAAATTACTAAGGATGAGATTATTAAATTTGCGAACTAAAATTATTAGTTTTTAATTTATATTATTAAATAAATACAGCACAGTGAAAACACGCAATAATAATAGTCTTACAATGAGGTTTACCTATCATATCACATATCTATGTCTTTTTTTACATGACCTCTTTGGTATATTATACTTGCTATCCTGTAACTTTGAGTCAATACATTAACTTTCACAGTTCAAAAAAACTAAGATTTATACAAAATGCTTATGTCTACAAATTTAATTACCAAATCCTGGTCTCTTGTGTTTGAAGTAGGTCTAGATGCCACGCGTGGCATCTAGATCTAGTTACACTGTCACAGTAATAACAAAGTGGTGGCAAAACCATATATGAAAATAATTTTTTCTTAAATGTTTTAACCCTGAAATTGTCATTAATTGATGCAAGTTTGAGGACTGCAATTGAGACCATTCGCAATCAATGGTGTAAAGTATTAAACAGTTTTCAACAACATTTAATTTAAAACAAAGCATTATACCTTCGTAACTGTAAGATATTTTCATCATAAATTTTGCCTATGTTTTGTTTCTGAAGGACTCGTGCTTTATGAATTCTTAAAAGTCTGAGAAATCATTACTCCTAATATCTAGTGTAATCAAATCGAATGTGTTTAGGAGAATTTGCTGCATAATAACCTGTATTAGCAACAGAAAGGAAGTTTTGTTGTTACATGAAAACACTCATCATCACGTGTGAAGGTTGATGCATGACAAGATAATGGAATTAGGTTGGGGCATTATGTCCCATCTAACATACTCGTCGAACTTGCGACTAACTGATCTCCACTTGTTTCTTCAGTCCTGGATTACTATATAAGAAACAGAAGGTTAGGTCAGGAGTAAGGGTGTGGAAAATGAAGAAGTAACACAAAGCGTAACATTTTGGGGTACCTGATATATCAGACCTTCCTTTATATATATATATATATATATATATATATACACACCCACACACACATATGAATTAATTATTATCATTACACAGTAAAGTTAGAAATTAAAAATTTAAAGGGGAGAGAAAGGCAGCTGGCTGGCTCATTTCATTGCCACTTATTCATCTTTAATATTACCGTATACATTCTATATACATAACAATTTATTGATGGAAAAGTCCTTATTAGATTTGTAATGATTCCAGACATCAGTAATGTATTCCAAAATGTATTTTGGTCTACCAAAATCAACCAAGAAAGACCAAAATATACATTTTGAAACGCATTATTGATGTGTCAAATCTAAAAAAGGACTATTCCATCAATATATTGTTTATGTACATTAAGATATAGTATAGAAAAATAGACTTATATATTGATAGAGTAAATGATTTCATGTAGCAATTTTTATAAAAATGGAGGAGGATTTCAATTGTGTTACACTTATGATGTAACGATTTTTACTAACTACATCATATAATGTTCTGCTATTAAAAAATACATTTCATATGTTCCAAAAATTGCACTAAAATGATGTATCTAAAAATATGTTGAAATTATGTACTAATATTAATCATAATAGATTTTTTCAGTATAATTCGTTTTCAGACTAATTTTTTAAAATAATTGTAGAAAATATGTACACTTATATTGATGAAGTCTTTTTTATTATCTCTATATTTTAATCACATATTACATATATTTTTTTATAAATCAGCTAAAACGAAAACTATAAAAATATTTTATAGACTATTATAAACGTAAACTATAAAAATATTTTATAGATTTTTAAATAAACTATTCATGGATTTTCACTATTTAAAATGGAATATGCCATCTTAAATAATTAACATTCTGTGGTTATTTTATATACCAGTGTCATGTGAAGTGGTCAGCCAGTGTCTATTACAATTCATATTCTTTGATGGGTAACAATATTTAAAAGTAATATGTAATTATATTACATAATTGTTGGATAAACATGAATATGTATATTTTTGCCATGTTATATATATAATATAGCAATAATCCATATTTTTAAGTTTATTGTTGCATATCATTTACATAAAAAAAACAATAAATCTTTTATCCAACTGGAATTTATTTCCACTCACTATGAAACCACAGAAACTTAATTATATTTATGTTGTAAATGTATGTAAAGTTTTATTTAAATTCTGAAATTTAAGGATAAGATTTTCATATTTATTCTTATACTTAAATTTACTTGTGTGAATAAATACAATATCTTGTTTTATATGAAATAAAAACTTTATACTTTAACCCCCTTCTTGTTTCATTTATTACAGACAGTAGTTGCAGTGAAGAATGGCAAAAAAAGCTTTCCATTTAATTATTAACTGACCAATAAGAACCAGAGGACAGAGTGGATTCACCAAGTACGTAAATATATATATATATTTTTTTTGTTGTATAGCTATTTATTAAAACGTTTTAATATATGTAACAATACATTTACACTAAATAAAACATGTCAAAAAAAACCATTTTCATCATTGTACATTTTAATAATAATATAAACTAATGACTTCAAGGATGATCATTATTGGGTAATGTTTAACTTAATAATAACCTTTCTTGGATTAAAATAAAACATAATTTATACTAATTACATTGAAACTTTTGGACCACTTTGAAAATTTGTTTGGAAAAAACAATGCGAAGGTTTACATTTTCAAAACTAATTTTTATTTGAAAATTTTGAATGACACTGTTGATAAATAAGTTTTATCTCTATCTTATTACTTACACCTTAAGGTGGTACAAAATAATGTCATTACTTAATTGCCACGGTAGAATAATTTATATCTGAATTTTTCTGAACTGGCCCAGATTAAAACACATAGTGAGATTCCATTCACTTTAGTAACATTGTGTTTATAAATTCCTCAAAGATAAATTTAATTTAATAAAATTGAAATTAAAATACGACTGAAAAAGATGAACATTTATTTCAATGCCATCATTGTTCTTTAAAAGCTCTTGTTTTTCGAAGATGGTAATCCCGATGGAACATACGAGGGTAGTACTGAAAGTTCTTAGAACTGACCATTTGTAATAATGGTAATAAAAAAACATATCACAATTTTGAAAATGGAACTCTTCGTTGATCCATTGAGGTACTTTGCTAGAATTTATCTTTTTTTTTACAAATTTATGGCAATTTGAAAATTATATGTTAATCTAATCAAGATGAATCCACAAAGGTGAAAAAAAACAAAGCGCCAAAAAATAATGCTTGTCTCATTTTTCGGACCGATGAGTTGAATGCAACAATTGTTCTGGAAAGTAAAAAAAAAATTACCGCAAATTGCTGCACCAGCAATTGTTTGCCTTTTGTTGTGGATATGTTCGAGAGCAAAGCTCTCATATTAGAATCAGCTTAATTATGATAAAGTCTGCACTCAGTCAGGTGAAATGTTGGAATATTTGAAAAGTTCAGAAGAAGTGAAGAAATACTTATGCCAAAAAGGTCACAGCGGTTTCATCGAATGAAATAATTTATATAGTGCCACAGAGACTATTTTGAAAAATGCTAAATTACAACTTGCCAGTTGGTTTAATTTTTTATATTCTAAAGACTTTTAGTGTTACCCTCATACACTTAAAACTCTATTACGTTTGAATTTCCACAGAACAAATAACAAGATAGAAGTGGCATATTCATCGAAATGTGTAAAAACATATGTCGCCAATTAAAACAAATGAATTTTAAAGGAGCCACTGACATTACAGGGCATACCCCCATCTACGCCCAAAAATTATCAAATTCTTCCTTTTCCGCGTGCTTGAGTCACATATGCTTATTTGGCTTGCAACAAACATTCCGTAGATTTAAAATTGTTCTAAACTTTTAGTTTTGCTTTTACATATTTATCGACCATTCACCACAATATTGAAATAAAGTAGAAGTAAAAATTAGCCGATACATATAAATTTAATTTTTTTAAGGAAACTTAATTTCTTTAATAATATTTACGTATGTACTGAAATATTTATTAATTTATTATCTACATACGATGCAACAAACAATAGCTACAATGTACAAACATCGTATTCAATTTTTTGAATGGAAATTAAATGATAAATGGTCCTGGTAAACAATGAAGCTATTTAGGGATACTTCCCGTACTATCTAATGTATATATGGAATAACAGTTTAATACCATAATTTAATATAATTGCCAAATGTCTAAACTAAAAGAACAATATTATGATAATTTGAATATCTAAAGTATAAACCAAATAAAATTTGTTATGATAACTTTATAATAACTATCCAGGATCTATTCTAAACAACACTAAGAAATAAGTTTTATACAAATATCTTTTTTTTCGAGATACTAGGATACATTGAGATATTATAATTATTCTTGGATCTATCCCTAAATTATGGTTAATAGTTTAGGGAAAGATTCAATAATAATTATAATATCTCAATGTATGTAGTAGTACATAAAATCTCTCATTGTTTTTAAACATTGCATATGAATGATAGACTTATGTATATATATATATATATATATATATATATATATATATATATACATATATATATACATATATATATACATATATATATACATATATATATATATACATATATATACACATATATATATATACACATATATATATACAAATATATATATACATATATATACACATATATACATATATATATATATATATATATACACCAATATACATTTTAATAAATAAGCACCTTTTTTTGTACATTCAAATGTTTTCTATTTTATTCTATCATTAATACTTACTAGATATAAATTATTTAACCAGAACATAAAAATTATATGAAGGAAACTTAAAAGAATAAAACAATATTTTACTATTCAGTGTCGTGTAAATAATGCAAAAAACTTATATTTTGTCAGTATAAAACAACATAGAAAGGACCGGTTCCCGGAAATGTATGCGAACACATCACTAATTTTGAAATCTGATCTTTTGAAGTGCTAATGATATTGTGGTTCACAATCCCACCTCCACTCAAAATCTTTATATAAGTATTCTGTAGCCTGCATATTTATCAACCACTCACTATAATATTGAGCTAAAGCAACATAATATATTAGCAATTTTGTTTTTTTATTAAGAAGATTAAGTTCTACGAAGTTGTAATGTTTACGGATGCATTTATTAATTGCATTTAATACAAGAAAATAATGTGTACACTTGAATTTATTAAAGGGGCAAGTGTTGAAGTGGCAGTTTCCTTAATTTACATCGACAAAATGTCTTTTTTTTTTTAATTAGTCACCTAATTTATAAAATAATTAAAGTTTAAATCATAATTATGTTTAAATTAACACACTATAACCTTTAGTCAGTTTGGCAATGTGGCATGCCTACTGCGAAATGTCCAGTGTCAAAATGAAATGTCACTTACCCGTTTTTCAAAAAACTAGGAAACATAGTAATTAAAATGCAAATGATTTTGTTTTAGAATGTATTTACACTTACCTAAATTTTATGTCATACGTGTCTTCCCTGTTCTCAATGCAACCAATGTCTTTCACAACCAACAACAATTACTTTGACTTATGTAATCTACAACAGCCTCTGGTGGTTGAATAATGCTCCCTTCCCTTCTAAAATGAATTAGCATGTTTTCTTCCATATTTATTGATATTGTTGGAGAATTATCACCTGACATCACTGAAATGATGGGTCTATTCTCTTTCATAATTGCATTGGTAATAACTAGACTTGGTTGTCGCCATTTCAGATAGCATTCGGCATACATTCTTAGCATATACTAATACCGTGTCCAATATATTCACCAATACCAAGAAACGACATATTCGTTATTCCACACACTCTATATCACAAATAACAAATTATTTCACAAACGTGCATATGTTTACTGCAACTGTCATGTCAAAACTAAACTTTCAAAAACATCAAACATTATTAGTCGAAGAAATGTGTGAGGGGGTTGCCATATTAAATAATAAATAATCCATAAGATTGAATTTGAAATTAGCAATTAAAATTAATATTATATTATTAATAAGAAGCAAATAATAATTTATCTAAAGGACAAATAAAAAATATTGTATTAATAGTTTTTCCCATAAGATTATTTTAAAAATCGATGATAATATTTTTTAAAATTTCTTATTTGTGGGAATAATGAATGAATGTTAAAGATTTCCAAATGGCAATAACTTTGATTTACGAAATGTAAACAAAGTTGGCCTTGAAATTAATTTTGCTATCCTTTTCTTTTTTTATCCTTTTTATGTAAAACTGTGGAAATGAAAGGGATAGACAAGTCAAATTCACCATCGATCGCTAAGAAGAGTAATATATAGTAAATATAAGACATAGGTTTTCATTTCATTTCATTTCCATGTTAATGACTTATGACAATTTTTAGATATAAAAAAAAGTGGTATGATTTAAAAAAAAATAGGTTTATTGCAATCTACCCATGATGCACTATTACAGATTAAAGTGGAAAAGTTTCCCTAATTTACATACTGTATTAATCAAGCAATGTATATTTTAGATTTTTATCATTAATAATTTTATTTATTTTTTTTTGAACTATCCTAAGAAATTAATGATAAACATATTAGTCGTTTAATTTAATATCATTATTATAGAATTATTATGTAAATTAAACTGCTTTAAAGCGTGAAACTTTTATCTCATTAAGATGACAGTCTCCAAACGTATTCACGTTATCGATACTCATACAATACTGACATCAAGTGACCGACTACTACAACAACATTGCCATTAACAGTTTTATTTAAAATCTTAAAAAATGTTCAAATTAACTTATCGATTAAAGAAAATTTTGTAATTGGTTATGTTCTTTTGCTAGCTTCTATTTTTGCATGGAATTATGGCACAAAAGTATATTTTTGGGCACTAATGGACAATACAACTGAAGTATACGTTACTGTGCAGAAAAAAATATATAATATGCAGATCATAACAGTAGTGCGCATGCCACACTTACTCACCATCTCTAGTTATATGCTCTGTACAAATTTCGATTATGAAAACAAGTCTTTCGTACTCTTAGATTTAGTCTTTATTCCTGGTTAACATACAGTAGAATTTAAGATATAGTTTTCAAAACACATAACTTTTTGCATAAAGTAAACCAAGAATCAAAATCAAAAACTGAGCCCTGACATTTTATTTAATAAACACATTTAATAGTAAAGTGACTGGATTATAACACTTTAAATTTATTTCCATAACACGTATATACTTTAATTTGACATTAGATAGTTTTACTTTTTTTGATCTTGACTTTCTTCTCTCCTCTTCCCTTGTACTCTATCCCGTAATATTAATTTATGTGGAGAAATATATTTTTTGGCTGTTTAAATTTCTCAATTTTATTTAACTTCAGAGTACAATGAAATCTGTGTAATGCTGCATAAACAAAATTTACCTATTATATTTTTTTTTCAAGAGATTCTACTATATACTGCAGAAAATTCTACTATTTGATATTTATTTTAATTTGAGTAGCCCCCATTTTAAACAACCCTCCCCTTATACACGATAATCTTTAGACAGTTATAGAATTTAAAATTGATTTGTTGCTGACCCGCAGGCTTAGAGAACTTCGAAAAATTTTATTTTTGGCTACCAGTACTCAATAGTTTAAACCAAATGTAAAATTATGGTTATTTTATTAAGAGCTTTGGAATTTTTTGTCTCTAATATACAATTCTGATTTTCTCAGTATACATTAAACAAGACAAATAATATTTTTTTATATAGATTTGACTGTAAAAAAAGAGGCTGTTAACATTCTACAACTTATTTTTCTAGTCTTCTAAAACTTGATTAAGCAATTCTCAATATCGGCTAATTTATATCTTTTCATATAGATCTCTATGCTTTGTGTTAATTATGTGTCCCTT
Source organism: Druceiella hillmani (assembly GCA_039881145.1). Classification (NCBI taxonomy): domain Eukaryota; kingdom Metazoa; phylum Arthropoda; class Insecta; order Lepidoptera; family Hepialidae; genus Druceiella; species Druceiella hillmani. Next base: position 25,159,122 of record JAYKKI010000009.1, on the reverse strand, counting down.
AATACTGTGCACAGTCCATGATGCCGGCAGTGCCTCGGCCCGGCAGTTTGAAGGACCCAGAGATTGCAGAGCTCTTCAACAAACATGACCCTGAGAAAATATTTGAGGACTTGCGAGAGATTGGCCATGGATCCTTCGGCGCGGTCTATTATGCGCGCTGCAATCTCACGAAGGAGATTGTGGCCATTAAGAAAATGTCATACCTTGGGAAGCAGAGTCTTGAGAAATGGCAAGATATCTTGAAGGAAATACGGTAAATGTGAATTGTTAATTAACTATCTGTTGTGGTAAATTTTAAACTAACATGTGAATATATTTCACATAGACCCTTTATTAAAACGTCACATCCCTTATTAATGAGTAAAACTTTTTTCTAGTCCATGTAACTTGTATGTTTATTTGGAATTTGCTTATGACAGGCAGAAAATTGTCTTTGTTCCTAATATAAACTAAATTTGGTTTACTATATTAATGGTAATGGCAATTGTTGGGACATATCCACGGAACATTGACAATGTCAGATTACAACATGTTTCTACATGAATGTTGTTCTGAGCTACTTGAAAAGTTTCATAAAGCTTTCTTTGCATATTGGTGTTGATCAAGAGTGACTTCATTTTCTTACAATTCCTACTCCAAGTGCCGAAAAGCAGCCCCAATATATTGCTGCCTGCATTATTTACTTGCTGCTTTGTGTATTTTAGATCTATTTCGCCATACATATAACGCCATACATATTATCTGTCACTGATGGAATGATATTTATCTTGGTCTCGTGTCAGAAAATAATATATTTCCACTGAGAGTAGGTCATCAATATTGTCTGAAATATAATTTTTATTTCATTTTTTGTATGTATCAACTAGTGTATTACACCGAATTTTGAGTTTTTTACACCAGTTTAGCCAAAAATAATTTGTCTTCTTCCATGCATCATTAATATTGATGCTGGAATTTTTTTTAATTATAGAGAAGCAAAGTTCTGCTCGTAAAACATACACATGACACATTAATTTTATTTCATTTTCCATATTATTGACACCTTGATCAACGTGAGGCTTGTTGTAGAAGGTATTTTGTTTGTACTAGAAAGATGAAAATATGGTACCACTAGATGACATTACCTTATTAAGACACAGGTCATATTTGATACGTGTTAGGGTTGTGAGCCATATACATGTCATGAAAACTGGGCCATTGCAACATGGCAGAGTAATGAAGTTCCATTTTTATTGTTCGTTCCATCTCGAACAGAACTAAATGATGCGAAAGTTAAAAAAATATGGTAGGCTTGTACATTGGGAACAATTGCACAATGAGTGATATGTGAAAGATGTATTCCTGTATATAAGTAGTAAGTAGCTTTTAATGGCTATAGTCTATTGGTATAAACATGGTAAAGGGAATATGAATTCAAATTCACCTCAAAAATGTGAAATATTTTCTGTGTTACAATAACGTCTTGGAGCATTGAAATTCCTGTGTAATATAGAAATAAAACATTTTAATGGAATATCTCTAAAAATCAATTTCTTTTCAATTTATCAGTATGGTGAATGTAATTTATCTGCAGACTGATGATATCTTTAATAATGGTCACTTAATTTGGCCCTACTGACAAAAATGTGCCATATGGAAAATGATACCCCATTTATATCTAGATTCTATTAATTGAAATGGAAAATGAGAATTTCTGTCTCTCGGACTATTGCTGTCAGGACTGGTTGAATACCTAAAAAACACATCGTCTTTTAGTAATATAGGATATTATTAGTATTAATTAAAACTATTATGAAAAATCTTAAATAAACAAAACTTAATTCCAGGTTTCTTCAGCAGCTTAATCATCCAAATACAATCGAATACAAAGGTTGTTACCTCCGAGAGCACACAGCATGGCTTGTCATGGAATATTGCGTTGGCTCAGCTTCCGATATCATAGAAGTAAGCATTTTCATTGTCTAATTACATTAATAAGCGTTATTTATATTATTGTCTATCATATATTTTATTTTGAAGGACAAACTTTAAAAAGAATTAATTAGTAACTAATAACTTTTGTGTACGTTCCTAGTTACTTGGATCATTCTACGAAGAATTGACTACTTTATTGATGCTGTGCATTCCGGGGATGGTAGTAAAACTGAAAAAGACCCTCGGAAGGATAAAATATTGTATTGTAAAACAATAAATTGCATATTAAAAAAAAGGGAGCTTTGAATATTTGATTAAATATTTTATTGCAACTTAAGAACATATAAGAAAAGAATTGTATTTAAGGCAACCTTTTCTCCCAAACATGTGTAACTTATGTCGATATTTGTCATTGCCTGTTATTTGTCGCTGGCACCTAGTGTATGCATATCTAAAAAATGGGCATCGCTAACATTAAAGTGATATGATATAATATGGCAACCTATGTAAGGATCCAAGATTTGTTTGTCAGTAATAGAAATAGGCCTTGTGTTTCAGAACTAGGGATATCGCATTTCATTCCCCTTGTCTACTCTTTGCTTGTTTTTCATAGTGTATTATTGTAAAAGGACAGTATAATTATATGTATTTTCATCAATTTCATACTTGTTTCGAAATATATTCAAGTTTACGTAATTAAGACTCGCTATGTTATGACTTATTTCATGCTTCCGTTATTTTCGTTTTCCACTTGACTATTATACATTATCTTTCATTATGTATTTACTCTAATTTTCTCTGTGGTTGTTTTTTTAAAAACTCTAGCAACAACTAAATCATGGTGATGTATCTAGGAGGGAGGAGCCGTAATAATGTTAGCAGTGCATCTCGTAGTTAATAAAATAAACTGTTATAAATAACTGTATAATAAAATGAATGGTTTGGACTTAGAATAATTGTTGTATGAGAAGTAGTGCTTATTTTTGAAAATATTAATTCAAATTATCATATTACAAAATTGCTTGTTGTGGATGCAAACTGCCATCAAACAAAAACAATAAAGAACGGAGAAGGAGACTAGGAACAATAGCTAGTAGATTCATACGAACTCAAATGGAATGTACATAAATTTTTTCCTAGACTAAGCAATACAACAACACAACTCTATTTAAATTTGTTTAGTAGCTTTCATGTGATACGATGAGAAATGGACTATAAAGAATAAACATTATAAGCATTATTATAAAAGATAGGCATAAGATTTCTCAACTTTTTTTGTTTTAAATTACAATGGTCATAAATAATATGTATATATGCATGAAATGCACCTTGCATAGCCCGCATATGCTTCAATTGTTCCAATATCTTTGATGGCCTATTTGTTTCCTTTATTTTCATCCCTGCAAAAGAATAGATAGCAAAATATTAAAAACCCAAAAAAATATAATTATTATTTGTCATTCATATAATATAAACAAAAATAGCCTTCCTTTTGGTTATCAGCCTCTTCATTGATATTTGATATTAGACAAGTAATATGATCGCATTGTTTAGTATAAATAATTATATATAATCAAATAATTGTCACTGACCAAATGGGAATCTGTAACAAAATAAATAGGTTAAGTAGATTATCTTCTAAATTGTTATGTAGATTTTTTATCTATTTGATCGATTTATTACTATTTTTACGTGTACTCCATCAGTTACAAAACCAATGTACTTACCTTTTTTTATAAATGCACAATGAATACATACATATAATTGTCGAAAATATAACTCAAAACAGGAGACCTTTGCTCATATTCTGGCACTGACATATGTGGTTATTTTCTTGATGGATTACACATAGTATCCTGCAAATATGTACATAATTTATAACTTTAATTTGCTTCAGATCTTGGAATTCCAAATATCTGGAATTACCAAAATTACCTTTAATTTAATATTATTTATTCCTATGATTGGTGTTGATAAGGAGTATCTCGAGAATTTGATGGTGCGAAAAGAACGTTTAATTAATTTTTATTAGGCTTTAAATAAACATTTTATAACTATCGGTATTCTGCCTATTCGGTAATTGTTTTATTTTTGGCCAGATAGTAAATCGTAGAATATTATTTGGCAGAATACGGAATATTTTAAAGTACAAATAATTATTAAATACATTCTAATGTAATTAATTTTAAATTGAAATAAAACTAATACCTAAAACTGCCATAAACATAAAAATTATTAAACTTGTCTATATTAGAAATTATTTTTTTCTTTAGTAATGCAAAAAAATAAACTTCTGGTATTGTAAATATGAATATACAGCTAAAATTATAAACTTCATCTAATAAAAATTAAGTAGAAGCCAGTCGTAGTGTAAAAATATCAATTTATCACCATTTTCAGAGAATATCTTTCCTCTTCATGCACACTGCCAGTTTCTCAGAATAGTTTTTCTAAATACAAGCTAATAACAGATGTTTTAAAAAAAGCTTCTTTAAAAAAGAAGCTTTTTTAAAAACACTTGACAAAGAATGTCAAAACTGAGTTTTGTTCATAGCCGGTACATTTCATTTTTAAATATATTTCAACCACAAACCAATTAAAAATATATTTTTTTCATTTGATGTACCGTAATTTTCATAAAAGATTTCTGCATCTACTTCATCATAACACTCCTAAAACCATTCAGTTCTTCTCATCATAGGAGTTTTTTTTATACTTTGGATCACTACTACTTTTACAAGTCCATACCAACTGAAGTAAAACATAATGTCTAGCCTTTTTACTAGTAGCTACTCAAGATAAAGTTTCATTATATTTGCGGATGATGTAACGATAGTTTTAATCGTCTCATTTTGTACTCGGGAAGCTAGCTTGCTATACAAATTAATATGTGTATAATACCACAGATGAAAGATTCATGAAGAACACAGTTGTGAATTCAGTATGATCAAATGAATTTTCTGTAACGGGGAGATATCCATAATATTCATGATTACTATGCATTTCTTTTTTCAGGAAAAAACCATTTTATTCCATATATATATATATATATATATATATATATATATATATATATCAATATGAACTGAAAAGGTTTTACAAATAACGAATATTTTTATACCATTTCAAAAATTCATTTGACTGGTATAAGATTATATTTTGTCGCATAGTTGTCATAATACTGAGCTATTTTAAGTTTATGTTTAAGGAAATAATTAACAATTAGAAAACCATTGTACTGTTGAGACAGGGCAAAAATAATAATAGAAAGCCACATTAATTAGATATATGTCTTCATATTATGCGCTCCTAAAATTGTATATACTTTATTTTGACATTAAACATTGTTTCAACGAACATCATTCTAGTAAACATGTACATCCAATATGATGAAACCATCTTGAAATTTTATTTTTCTTTATGTCCTCTGTATGTTATACTACACGACAAACATCTCATTCAATTCTCTTGAAATGTAATATATGTACATACTTATATGTATTTTATTTTAAGAGGACTATATTTCAATCTATTTAAGTGTTGTTCAATGCACAACATTTTGTTAATGATTGCCGTTTTCTATAGCTCATTCGAAATGTTTAATGACCAAATAACATATCAATTCATTTAACTTGCAAGGAACATTCGCATTTAAAACTTATTTTCACAATTTAATAAATTGTAGCAAAAAACTACGAAAAAAAACGGTTTACAAAAATAGCATTTTAGATTCACCAATCAGCAAGATGGCCAAAATCTAGTCTCAAGTGAACGTTAATTGCCATTACAGAGTATAAGGCCTTGCCATTGATAAGTAAATTGGGTTGTGTGATATTAGATTAGTAAACATTGTGAATGAATTGGCCAGCTGCTGGCTGAGAGTAAAGGTCGAATTCTTGGAGAGATTCTTGTAGTCAATAATATGTTTATTCAAGTTCATAAATTTGTTTTGGAAAATGCAAAATTGTTTTGAGAATAGTTATGATTAATGAATGATTTAACCAACGTTTGTTCGTACATGCATGTCTGGGTATCCACTTGAAATAGGACAATGCGATGACTACAAAATTATGTTTTCTCACATTTAGCATTCCTTATATTTAGTTAAAAGCGAGTTTCACATTCCTGTTATTTTATCTCAACTTCTCATATACATAATGGTAGTATAATAAAGAAAATGGGCCATGAAATTAAGTGTACACATCATCAAAGCTTAATTATTTATGTATTTGATGTAAACTACATATAAAGTGGTGTAAGAAGTTGAAATTGTATGTAAATAATAGACAGAGAAGATTTTTAAAATGTCATCCTGTTGAATTCATATATTCAACATATTTATATATTACAAGACTTATATATATATAAGACTTGACTAATGATAAGCTTCGCCAGAAAACTTGTACAGATTCTGCATTCAGACATCACTTGTCCTCGAGTTCTAATAGGCGAAGAATACCATGTATACGTACAGTCATGCTCATGTCAATTATGTAATGAAAGATAAATGATATTTGATGAATAGAAACGATGGAGCATAGTGCTGTGCCAAACTATATGTGGCATGCCAAAATTATCATTCACACAAGCTTTCCTGTATCAAAACGTTGTATGTGTTATTTTAGAACCAAATCTTTTATTGGTCTTCCTGTTGCGTAGTGTAACTCGTTTCACTCAGATTTTATGCCTAAGATTTAATAAATCTAAGGATAAACAATATAGTGTTAGTTGTTAAGGGAACTGCTGATATAGTATAAAAAAAATTAAACCTTTTTATAAAATCATAATTTTTAAATTTGAAGCAATGTGAAGAATAAGTATTTGAAAACATATTCTCATTTTACAATTCTTACATGTTTTTATGGAATTCCTCATCAGTCAAGAACTAAATTAGCACGTGCTTAAATATTTGTTTCAAATATTTTGCAATTAAATCGTTCAGTAACTTAAAAACAAATATAATTTTAATAAACGTGTTTTTTTTTATTAAAATTGACATTTTAATAAAGAAACATTCCCACTAATATATCTGTCAGAAATATAAAAATTCTTTAAATAATATATTCTCCAAAAAATGTCACTACCATTCTAGTCTGAAATGGTATTTACTATTTCTATATGTGATAAAATTTTTCATTCTTTTTCTACCATTTATTATTTTTTCTGACTCTGTGTTGACCCTTTAAAGTACATCAGGTTTTTCTTGCATATTATCATTATATTAGAGATACTATCAAAGTTCTTTTTAAACTTAATTGTACTATTAGTTATTTTCTTTGCTATTAACTATTACTTTTAATTTTATTTTGCGAAAATCGAGGTTTGTTCGCTGAATTGATTATTGTCATCGTTTACAATAACGTCATCATTTACAATATTGTCATCGTTGACAATAACGCATTACAGATCAATACCTCCATACTATAATCCCGTCCACTCTTCGTGTTACTATTTCTCTGAATATCCTTCTACATTGTTATTCATTAGAATTTGCCAAATACCTTACATCGCAACAAATGCATTTTAACATCAACGAAACTCTCACTAGTTATTAGTTTTTAAATAAAAAACAATATATTTAAGAAAAATTATTTTCACTCATGATTATTTTAAAAAAAATGGATTTGACATACAAAATGAAATTTTGCATTAAACTGCTTGTTAAAATTTTTATTGATTTAATTTCCATTCAGAGTGACACTAAACATTGAAGTAAAAGTTGTAAGTGTAAAGAGAGATTATAAATTTTAAGCTAGCAAAAAAAGAGATTTTTTACAGAGATTTATACCTAGTGTAGTGGTCAAAGATCTTATCCGCCATTCAATTAATGGAATCTAATATTGGGGATAAAAGTGTAAAAATCAAACATGTTTTAACAATCTTCATTTTCATAAACAATTTCAGTACTTTATCCAAGAAGTGAGCTGGAGGATGTCATATTTGTTTTATTTCTTGCCCAGTCCTAATATTGGAACAATCTACTGCCCTTTGACCAGCTAAACAATTACAACAATATTGTTTCATTGTTCCAAATTTTGTTGCATGCGTATCTGTTAAAATATATACAATATAAATTTTTGTAGTAATGTATCTTTTTTAAATTCGTAGCCTTATGAGAACACAATTATTGGCCATTAGGAATCCTTCTAAGAGGCTATTGTCTTTGCCTGTACACACACTTTAACAGAATAAGAGCAGCGTGCTCATATGTGTTCCCTTTAATTGGAGTGTGCTTGTTTCAAATGGTAGATCCCCTATGCGAGCAATATTAGTTCACTGTAAGAGAGTTGAGGAAGCTCACTACCTTTGTTGCAATAAAATCTGCTAAATCGTTGTTTGTATAATAAAATCTATTTATATCTCCTATTATTTATATTGCTTCATCTTTACTTACTATGCAAGGGAGAAATCTGTCTATCAAGGCAGCTGCATTAATAAAGTCAATAATTAAATATTACGAACTTCTGGTAACAAAATTTGCTTCTATGGATACCAGTGTTTCATCCTCTTTGAGAGATGAATGTGTATGAACACTACAGTTGTATCATTCTAACAATGGAACCAAGACTTTTTTTTCTAACAATGGAAAAATTCATTCAAAATAAAAACATCACCTGCCTAGAAGTATTGTCTTAAAAGACTTCATACCTTTCATTACTTGATGCTTTTATAACAATCTGCAACATCATACAGAAGTCTCATCGTTCACTACTCACATTTTATTATTTTTCAAAATAATGTCCAACACTAATAATAGACTTGTTCATACGCTCAAACCAAGCCATTGCTTCCATTTTTCCTTTGGGATAGAATGACTTTCTTCTTCTCAAGCTGCCAATTTCATCCTTTCAATAGATTTATTCAGGAGAAATTGTTGCAAAAACACAGCTATACATTATTAAACAGAAAAAAGTTTTGTTATTATATGACTATGCCGCCGCAACACTTGGGCGACGAAGTTGACACACAACAAGATAATAGAATTAGATTAATAGATTATGCCCCACCTACAATACTTACCAGATCTATCATAAATGTATTTTCTTAATTGATTAACCATATGAGAAACAAGTAGTTACATGGATAAATTACTTTTTAACTGAGTCATAGAAGATAGAGTGATAGAAGTATATACTGAGTCATAGAAGATATGAGTCATAGAGGGAGAAGAAGAGGCATATTTTGTTAAATTTTAGTTTCAAACCAAGATCTTCAAATTTTCGTTTCAAAAGTGGCAGAAACTTTTTGGGACACCTGATTTTTGTTAATTGCTTTCTTAAATTGATTTTTACTTTTCTGGTGAACTTCGTCACTTAATATGACGTACATATTTACAACAAATATCTTAGGAATGGCTTGACTGTGTTAGAATTTTGAAATTGTTTTAGAAAATAACTAAAGTAGCAACAGCCCACTTATATATGATTTGAGAAGTTCGTTACAAGAAGAAGGGGGGAAGGGAGGGGTGGACTGCGAGTAATACAATCCAATTTTCCAAAAAGTTTCCGGTTGCAAATTGTTTTTTTTCAAGTATAATTAACCGATATTTAATTTTAATATTAATTTGCCTATCGATGTTAATTAACTTTATGATAATTTAATATACTTGAAACTCATAGTAGTTTCTTGATCTGAATTTGCTATATTTTGGCATAAACTAATTTGTTCAATTTTTTAAATAAATTCAAAATCTTCATACACATCCTTATCCTAATTCACATGCCTATATTTACCAATAATGTCATCCCCATCTGATAAGTATGTCTATTATGCAGCTATACAATACTACAGGCTAAAGTGACTACATTTGTTCTTTTTAACTTGAGATTCGATAAACTGATTTTAAATTGATTTTTTTTCATTTGCAATATAGATTCTTCCTCCGTTTGTAGGTTATTTAAAATTACTCAAAATAAAATCAGAGATACTGGAATTTTGCACATTTTACATTTTTTGTATACAAGTTACTTTTTTTTCGAGTTAACGATGTAATATTGGTATCCGTCACTTTAAAATTTATGGTTTTTAAAAATTAGTTTTTCTAGAAAGTGACTCCTTTTCATTGAAATTCCTTTTTTTTCTAGTCTGAGATTTCATCTTTAAATACTCAACAAAGACGCTACAATGTAAATTATTTTACTTATTGCACAGGTCCACAAACGTCCATTGCGTGAAGAGGAGATATCAGCTATATGTGAGGGCGTACTCTGTGGTCTAAGCTACCTACATAATTTGGGCCGCATCCACCGGGATATCAAAGCAGGGAACATCCTGCTCACGGAGAATGGTACTGTGAAGCTAGCCGACTTTGGCTCTGCAGCGATCAAATGCCCTGCTAACAGTTTTGTAGGGACACCATATTGGATGGCACCAGAGGTTATATTGGCCATGGACGAAGGCCAATATGATGGAAAGGTGAGGAGGTTGGAGAAGAATGACATTAAAAGTGTAATGAATATAAAATCGCATATCGGTTATTGTAAATATGTTGCCATTAGTGAATACTTCCATTTCATAACAAAATATTAAAATATATTTGTATTACAATTGTACTGCCTCGACCATGTTCATAAATCAGACAAGAAGTTTATTATCCATCAAGATATTAGCATAAACTAGTTTAGACTCGTTTCTGATTTCGGTTTTAAGGCATTTCTTGACAAATTTAATAAAATCCAACAAAACAGCATGAATATGTGTATTTATGCTTGTTTGAATGCAATTAATTAAAATGTTTTAAAGCAATATTTTGAACATTTCCTATTACTTGAACAAAAAAAAATAATTTATGTAATGGTACTACAATATGCTAACATTTATTCCAACTCGATTCAGTGGTTCACAAGGCTGAATATTATACTGAATATGTTTTGAGATCTTTTAAAAGGGATTATTATTACTTTTAAGACCAAGAAATTTCTTGAATATCTTCTTCATTCCATTCCAAAAGAATATATTTGTAAACGAAGCAAAATAACAGTAAAGGTAAAATAGAACTTTTTTTATAATCATGTTAGCAATATAATATGGATTTATTTGAATGAATTCTTTTACTGGTAATCGCATTTATGCGATGTACATACTACTACTTGTATAGGTCAGACAAGTAAGATGAAATCTTTCAGATAATTTAATAAATAAACATAATTTTTGTCAAAAAAAATTTATGATAATACCAACAAATTTCCCTTTAATAGTTCCTGACTTAAGACTGAAGTCTTGAAACATACATTTAAAATGTTGTTTGTAGTCAAATTCCTAGTAATAAATCACCCCTAGCTAAACTTCTTCTGCTACTATTAATCTATCAAACAGTATATACTCTAGGATACTCACAAACAATACTTTACTTTCTAAATATGCTAGTAACACTAGTTTAATTAAACAGTAGTATGGTAGAGTTCCACGCTACGAAAAAATATTAATCAAAGAAAGGCAGTATAAAATTTGTTGCTAGATAAATATAACAACATCAAGATATTAATTTTAGGTAATTATTAAATTATTTATGATAAAAAATTAGTCAATTTCTGGTGGCATAGATGATATCAAATATCTCCCAATGTGTTCTTTAATCACGATGCCCCAATTGACACAGGCCTGTATTAGGACCGTGTATAAATTTTGATTTTTTGGAAAATTATGGCTTTATTTGAAAAAAGTGATTACCAGTTGATTATTTGAATAATATTGCCCATCGCTAGCCACCACTTTCCCCATGCTGTAGAATAACTTTACATGAGTTTCAATCCTTAAATATTCAATTTGCTTGGAATTATCGTGGTGTATCCACTTTTCATCCCTAGTGACAATACAATGCAGAAAACTTTTCCGATTTTGCCAGTGGAGAGTTGTTCTCAGGTGAGTAATAGCTTTCCCTTGCTATTGAATCATTTCCAGGTCATGTAAGCGTCTAGAAATGGTTGAACAATAAACTCCCAAAGATTCTGCAAGTTCATCTTGCGTTTGACACGGGTCTTCATTGAGTAACTTCTCTAATTCTTTAACTTTTATCTTTTACGAATGGCCTGAACATTCTTTGCCTTCCGTGATGAAATCACCACCTTTAAAGCGTCGAAACCAGTACTCACACATTTTAAGCGATGGAATATAACCACTATAACTTCCCAAAAGCAATTGACGACTTTCAGCAGCACTTGTCTTCCAATTGAAAAGGAAAATAAAACTTCCCGCAAATATTGTTTTGTTGGTACATAATTAAACATATTTAATGCTCAAAAAAACTATGTTGTTTACACTTCGAAATAATGATACATACTGAAAAGTAAAACCACATGATGGCGCTTTGACATGAATATAGTCACAATGTGCCTCGATGTGATTTAGTACAAGTAATAACCTCCTAGAAATTACTCAAACTTAATGCACAACTCTAATACATGGTCCGTTTTTTAATTAAAGGTTTTTCTATATGGTTTGTAAATAAATCACTCACAAGGAGCTATGACTCTTTTGTTTGGATGAAATAAATGATTCAGAGAATGTGACGGTTTTTAAGTCGGCGTCACCACAAAGTCAATGTAAAAGTAATAGACTACAAAACATTTGCAGTCTTTTAAGTGGGGACGGCCATTACGTTTAATGACAATTTGTTTGCAGCGTTGGCAAAAAAGTTTTTCGTTAAAAACATTGTGTTGTTTACGTTAAAAACATTGTGTTGTTTTAAAAACATTACTGTGTAAAAATATAAAATATTATGTTATATATTATTATATATTGATTAATCAGTAATTAATATTAAATAATAAAAAACAATTTCAATTATAATTGCTACTTCAAGGTATATATATATACAAATGTATATGTCGGCACCTACAGGGAATTATTTTTTCCTCTAAGCTTGATTACAAAAGAGGTTACTGGTAATCCTTATTCTGTGGTTATGACATATACAAGGAAATAAAGTGAGAGCTTGACTGAAAATCTAATGCTATACTTTCTTTTTGATAATTGCTACTAAGTTTATGAAGGCACTTAAAATTTTTTTTATTTGTTACTTTAATTAACAATCTTTTGATCTCTGGACAACCTGGGAAATGTTTTAGTATTGTCGTTTGAAAATATACATTTATACGAGTATTCGTCTCGTATTCGTTATAAAATATTTTTTATGAGCATCACAATTTGATACGTAATGACGAATAAATAAATAATATTTTTATAAAAGTTATGTTAAAATTTAAAAAATAATATTTTTATAAAAATTGTATTTCGATTTTATGCTCAAATAAATAATATTTTATTTCCAAGTCAAAGGACAATGAAGTTGGTGGATGTAGAAAGAGATAACATAATATCAGATTAGCTTCAAGAGATTGCTCTAGAAACAATAAGTGCAAATATCTAGAAGCAATAAGTAAATAAATAAATAAATAATATTTTTATGTAAGAAAACAATGAATATTTAAACTATTTAAGCAAAGAGCCACTTTTAAGATAGTCACATGTGACATGGACTAAAAAAGCATTGATAACGGCGCATTAGTTTTTGAACCTTTGTGGAACCAGAGAGTTCATATAGATATAGATATCGATTACAGATAGATTGTCAGACAGACCTGCGGTGGTTGATTTCAAAACAAAAACTAATAATTTAAATTTACAAACACATAGCGGAATGAATAAAACTAGTAATAATACAATAAAACCTTGCTTTGACTTGATATTCTATCCCATATATTATGTTTTCCCTTGAACCTTCAGAAGAAAACATAATATCAGTCAGACATAGTTGTAATTTCCCTTGTCTCGAAAAAAAACTGTATCTCTTCCAAAAATTATCCAATTTTAATCATTTTTTCGGTGTTAGTAAAAACTTGTACAAGGATAATAAAATACAAAGAAAATTATTGAAATATATATTGTGAACAAAAATTATAACAAAAACTGAAATCAAGGTCACATCGTATTTTCGCAGTCCGGTACATCCTCCGTATCACCAAAATAATTGTTATCGTCACTATTATCACTATCACTTTATATTTGCATTAGGCCAAATTGTGAGCACACCACAATGTCACTCCCACTATCACTTTCTTCACAACTTGAAAAATGATCATTTTCACTCTAATTATTTTCGTATTTCGACATTGTGGGTTATAAATTTTCTTTTCCTGGATCCTTTTTATATTGTAATTACTAATAATATTATAATTTGAAACTCTCTCTGTGGCAAATTTAGTTAGTATGCGCACGAGCGTGGTGGCGCTCGTCAGCACTCAAACGGTTAAACAATTTGAATGTATCTCCGACGAGGCTTTGTTTTATGTCATCAACACTCCACTTATTTATACTAAAGTATGGTTGGTACAAATAATGTTCAAACATTGAATATATTTGGCGTTAATTTTGTAGAAATTCATTATTCACAATTAAATGAAACTACGTGATGTAGTATTATTTCTACTTTCTTTAATTTCTTTACCACAATCTAGGTTTCATTGTATTACAACATCTTCAGGTGGGATATTAGCGAAGATCTTTCTATCTAAGGGAGGACTAAGAATGAGCATTTAGAATGTTCGAGCATTTAGAATTTGAATCGTATGGGGTAACAAGTACGGTTCAATTTTCTTTTTACACATCACACTGATCTCACTAGTACGTACAGAGCATGTATGGCGCCAAACTGTTATCGGATAAAGTCAAGTAAACAAAGAAACTAGAAATTTGTTTTTGCATTCACACTTTGAAGCGTCATATTTGGAGTGTTTGAGTAACTTAATGTTAACTTTGTCTAATTATATTAGTTTAGTTATATTCATATGTTATGAATAAGTAACTATAGGTATTGAAAATAAGAATTTAAATAGATGTTTTTCGAACTGTTTTAAAAACAAAATTAAATTGTCAAAATTCATTATCTATCTATGGGGCCAAAGTATGAAGGAACATCAACCTTATACATCAGATTTTTTTATTCTTAGTAGATGTACATTAATTAGGACAGTAGGATCAGGTGGGTTATAAATAAGACAATCATCTATTCTTTCGAGTTTTCACGAACTTGATATTAATTTTTACCTTGACATCTATTACATAATTGAACTAGTTTGCGGATAATTGTCAGAAATTGATATGTTTCGATATAAAATAAGTGTCTCACTATTTTACTTCAAATGGGGGCAATTCGGTGTTTCATCCGAAGGTAAAAAATATGACAGCCTTAAACTTCCTTATCTTGCTACATTTACAGTTTTAAGAATTAAACAGGTTAATAAACGAGTGTGCTTTAGACCACCAGAATTTACAATTTTATTCACTTTAAACGTAGAATATTTAATGTATTGAACTAAATAATAATTTATAAAATTGTTCAAGAACGAAATGAAATTATAAAATAATCAAAATTTCACCGTTCGCGTAACGCTAGCAAACTCCCGTATATATATATTTCATGCACTGGCTATGAGAGGAAGAGAGAAAGAAAATGTGCATGTGCACTGCTCTCTCTTGCTCCTACAGTGTGATACAGACAATAGGCTTGCACTGTGTCTTAGATATACAAAACATAACTGGCTATGAGAGAAAGAAAATGTGTACTCGCACCTCTCTCTCTTGTCCCTACAGTAATATACGAAACGTAACTCTCTCTCTGTCTTCACTAACACACTTTTCGTAACGCTCTCGTCACGCATTCACCAGCTTACTCCCCAAGTCAAGTGTGCGTAAAGCAGTTTTACTTTCACTCCCCCTCCCCTCCCCCTGCCCTCGTACTCGCACCTCTCTCTCTTGTCCCTACAGTAATATAAGAAATGTAACTCTCTCTCTTTCTGTCTTCACTAACTTATATCTCCCTCTCAACTTTCGTTCGCCTCGCCCGATCACACTTTTCGTAACCCTCTCATCACGCATTCACCACCTTACTCCCCGAGTCAAGCGTGCTTAAAGAAGTTTTAGTTCAAAAATGATCCAACAAATTTCATTAAATTCTCTGTCATATCATCTGGTATAACATCTGCCAAAGTGTAATTTTCTACGTCACTTTCATAATCATACTGCACACCTCCATCAGAACATGTATCTGAAATCTGCCTGGCAATTTTTCGTGCTTGTAAAATATAGTAGCAATACATAGCAAAATTCTGGTTTAGTGAAAGATCTCTGATTTAGTCTTTGCCATTCAATAAGACATTTGTTCCATTTTTATTTAATTGGTCCAAATAAACTCCGATCCATTGGTTGTAATACGTCTGTAGTATGGACGGGCAACTTCAACAGAGATATGCTTTCACGTACTGCTAAATCAATCGTAGCTGGATCCAGGTGAGTAACATGTCCATTGAATACTACAAGCAATGGCTTCTCCTTCCCAGTCTTACAAAAGTTAACAAACTACTCGTTAACAAGCTGGTCATCATCCATTCATTTTCTGAACATGCATAAGTCATACCTGGTATATCGTTAGTCCCTTTCCAAGAGCTCCAGAGATTTTCCCCTTTAAAATATTATCAAAGGCGGCAACAACTTTTCGTAACACTCTTCACAAACGCATTCTAATACAATTTTCTTCTCTGGACACCTTAAAAAGAACATAAAAAATTCATTAAAGATGTGCTCTCTATTGGTAATGAAATAAGTTCATTGAGGCCACATTAAACTGATACTTTGTACCAATCTGTATATTTCTGTGAGCCTTCTGACCTTTTTTTATAACTCCTTTTATGCGTGCTGAATCAGATAAGAAGTAAGTTTCATCTAGGTTCTCCATGCATTTTTGGTTTACCATCCAAAGTAGTTGTTGTCTTCTCTAATAAATCATAGAACTGATAAATAATGAAAAGATCACTAGTAGCTTAGCGATTTGATTTTGCAAGTTATTCTAATTTTTTCGATACTAATCCATTTTGTTCAAAAAAAAAGGATACAGTTCTTACTTGGATAGTTATTTTTTATGTCATTTTGAACAACGTAGGTATGAACAATCGACTTTATTTCTTGTCTCATTAACGCCCAACCCCATTTAGCCATAATTTTAATTTTCTCAGGCACATCTACTTCTACTTTCTTACTTAAAATAGTTTTTCTTCTTTGTTTACTCGTATTCAAATTGTAAATTCTTCTCCATAATAAAGATTTATCACTTTTATTCTTTGTTTCGGCTTCTGTTAATGATAAATTGCCAGTTCCCACCTTTTCCAAGGCTTCTTGTAACGTCACAACGAATCCAACGAGCAGGGATAACTGCGCAGGCGAGAGCGAGACAACAATAAGTGCTTTGACGGAGAAAAAGAGATTTCACGCCAAAATTTGTAGTGATGAACAACAGTTTTATAAAAAATTATAACGGAATAATTATATAGTATAAAATTAATATCATTATTATGTTACCAATAAGGTTTGTTTTTAATGAAATATATATGATTTAATATATTTTTATCATACTGTCTTTTTGGGTGCCTTATTTTTACCCCAACTGACCATATAACAATTTGCACTCAAAATTGATAGATAAGATACCTTCAATCAGGCACCTTAATGTAATGTCTAGGAAATAGTAATAGGTGTTGATACGGAATATTTTGTACAAAGTGATACATATCATGGAACATCTTGAGTAATGAGTGATGTTACAGAGTTATATTACTTTTTCGGAAGTCATGAGTGATGTCACATTACCTTTTGACATACTGTTTTGCACATGCCTACTTGCATGTTTTTATTATTTTCTTATTTAATTATTAACGTTCCTATTTATATTTGTGATATCCAATTATAAATTTTAATTGAAATGTAAAAAAAAACCTTATCCAGTGTGTGTTGCTTTGTTTACAAATATTCTTTTTTGAAATGGAATGGAGTACTGAATTACAATTATCTGCTAGTAGTTAGTGAATAAAATTAAATCAGTTGTTTATTTTATTCCCCAATTATCCTGCAAAGTTCGTAAGTTACACTTGTAATAATTATATGCAATTTAGAAATTGATATTGAAAACTGATAAGTATTTTATATTGTAAATATACCAATTTATATATGATAAATTTATGATTTTGTTATATGTTTTATATATGATAAATTTATGATTTTGGGAAAGTGGGACCGTGAATACCATGATTAAGTCTCAGGGTGTATTATCCATGGAAAATGGTTCAGTTTCTAATCAATTGAAATGAATTCAAACCATTAAAATTCATCAACACTATATCCAAGCATGCCTATTGGCTCCTGGCCATCTCAGTTTTCGGGGTAACCAGTTTTCTTGTTGTAATTGGTATTGTCATCATGAACGCATTTCTGTGAGACTAAAAGTGATGTGAAGTATGCTATATTAATGTAGATTAGAATCATTTATAATTTGTAGTTGTTGTAATACTTGGACCTTCCTACTTATTTACTTCAACTAGTTCACTGGAATGAATTATGAAGTGAACTATATTTACAAATAGTAATTATAGGTATAGCATTGTACTTGCTGGAATTATGAATATTTTTCTGAAATGTTTTATACCTCTCAGTTTTATGTAACAGCAAGGTTAGTCCCTTTTATTTCACAATTCATATTAATAAAATAACTACGTAATATAGATATTTATAGCATTATTGATTGTGACAGTTTTTTAAGTTAGCACAGTGTTTATAGCAAATTGTTTAATAATATTATGGGTGAAATACAAGTTGTGTGAGTCCAAATGTTAAATTGTGCTAAATCGGTTTGTTTACAAACATTTTTTTTTTATATAGTTTGGAGTATACTCATATAATACTGATGGAAAACAACCTTAATCTTCAAAACATGTTAACATTTGCCCCAGATTTATGTTGTCCAAACGAATATTTAATAAATAATTTTGTGTTTTACACAGGTGGATGTTTGGTCTCTGGGTATTACGTGTATAGAATTAGCAGAACGCAAGCCACCTTACTTCAACATGAATGCCATGTCGGCTCTGTATCATATTGCACAGAACGACTCGCCGACGTTGCAGGTGAGCATTTTATGGTGAATATTATGAATGATAAAAAACTACTTGGTGAAACCTTAATTCTGCCTTAAAAGAACGATAAGAAAAACTTGTACAGTTTGATTCTTTTATTTCACTTTTTTGACCATTTAATAAGTTAAAAAGATTCAAATTAAAATGTTAATAGAAAATGGAAAAATTATAAATATTTATAATTTTTTATGCAACATGATTAATTTTATAAAATGAAGACGACGAGAAGGAAACATAAACAGATGTGGGCAAACAGAACTAATGAAATAGTCAATTTGGATGGCTTAATAAAAGGCATGGTTTTATTAGATGTGGTTTTCCAATTTTGGTTCTGACAGTTCGCTTGTTTCAAGGAACTTTGGTTTAAAAATTCTTATGTTCTCTTTCGAAGTTCCCCAAGAGCCTATTGTTTGACCCGTGGTTAAAGTAATTAATTGTCAAAATTCAGTGATTAAACTGACAAATAGTTAAATGTGATAATAGTAGTTTGCGTGATCCGTTATAGACGTTTAAATTTTGATGATTAGTTAAACATTTTGGCTATTCGCAAATGGATGGTCAAACAAGATTGCTGCTGGTCAAATTCCAGTATAACAACTGAGATCAAGCATATTGACAATTAGACATTTTACATTTCTTCCAAACGAAACGTGATTCGTGAGATGATGATAAGAAATAAACCATATTTTACTGCGTAGATCTAAATCTTTCCGGTCACGAGCATCTCAGATGGAAATTTGAGGTAATGTTGATTTTAGTGATCGGTACAGAATGGCAAAAGAAAATGTTTTACGGCTTGGTAACGAAATGAAAACTCAATTGGAAAGTCCCACATGCAGGTAAATTAAAGACAATACATACTTACTTGCTGTTTATTTGATATACTCCTATAATTTACATAATTTTATTTTCCATTAATTACATGAATTGTAAATAAAATATCAACTTTATTTTCAGAAATTAAGCTATCACACGATTGGAACAAGTGTTGTTAAGGGCATTTCTTTCATTTTTGACGAAAAACCTTCATTTTTGCCAAGTTTACTATGTACTGTGGGAATATGTAATATAATGATTTTGTTATGGAAAAATAGATTAAACCTTCATCTATAATATCAGCATACCACTTTTTATTGGTTTCATATATTTACTTCATGAAAACTGTTTTTTTGCAATTCATTCCTTGCCAAAATTACTTAAGAGGGGTAAATTTAGGGGATTTCTTTCCAAACAATTATACTTTAATTTGAAATGCAAAAAAAGCAGTAAAATGCTCATTACCTCTTCTTTAATTTGCATATAAAATAATTTAGATTGATACAATAACAAAAGAGCAGCTTGTTATTCTGCGCTGAGATGTGATCATGTCCTGACCACTCTGAATAAAAATATTTACGATATTTTCTGCATTGTTGGTGTAATTACATTAAATTAGATTGACCATTCTTAGCCAGGATAAAAAAATTTATCTAGTTAAAATATTTTATTTTATAATAGTAATAGATACTATTACTTTAAATTTTATAACTACAAACTACACTAATGGGTTTTATATTTAACGACCAAATGATACATTATAAACTACCCTAATGGACATATTTTGAAGAATGTAAAAAAAACGGTACAGATTTCCGTAAAAACAAATTTATTCATGTTGTATGAGCTTATAATATTCATTGAATTGAATCAATTAATTAAATTAAAATTTTTAAACATAAAGAAAATTTACGACTTAACGAAAAAAAAATTAGAGGACTGCCTCTACTGAGTTTCAATACTTTCATTGTAAGGAGTTTTGACCTATCATAGTGAAAACTTAACATTGTTCAAAAGACTTTTTTTTTATTAATGAGTGACAGAATCAGTATTTAAGTGTTTACTCCTCTTGCTGTAAATACTGCCTGCATCCATCTGGGCATACTTTTTATTAAATCATCAATGAACATGTAACATTATGTACCATTCTTCCATCAGTGCACTTTGAAGATCCCTTTAGTTAGATGGTGCCAGATTTCTTTGCTTAATTTCTTTTCCCAGCTTCTTCCAAACATGTTGTATTGGATTAAGGTCTGGTGAACATGTTGGCCATCCTAAAACTTCAATTCCGACCTCAGTAAGATACTCCGAAACGGCCGTTGCAGTGTTAGGTAGAGCTTTATCATGCATGAATAGAAAATTATCTTCAATGTATGCGACAAAAGGCAGTAAAATTTGCTCTAAAATGTCCATTACGTATCTCGCCGCAGTTAGTGACCCGTTTTCTATGTTGTGTAGCTCTGGTACATGCTGCTAAGCAAATACTGCCCCATGCCAATTCTGACTCCACCATAAGACTGTCTTCCAAACATGGTTCTCTGGCGTTCAAATATGCCCCTCTTCCAGCCGTCTTAAATCTTCTGATGATTTTGGTGCTTACTGTTACTTGTCAAACTTCCCGAAGCTTGGTTCTTACTTCGGAAGAAGTCGAAGTGTGGTTTCTTAAGACACTGCTTACAATAAATCTGTCGTCCCTGTCTGTTGTTACTCCTTTGCGACCTTGCTTTTTAGGTCTTGTACAATCTTCAGCCTGCCAGTATTATTTAATATTGTGAGAAATCACAGACTTGGAAACTCATAATGTTAGAGCCACTTCATTTTAATTGTAACTATTTTTAATTAAAGTTACAACTCTAAAAATTTGCACCCTGTGAAAATAGTGCCAATTGTCAATTTGGCAACGTCTAACAAATTGGAAATTGTCAAGTGTCAAAATGAATTTATCCTTTATCTGTTTGAAATAAACCAGAAAACAAAGTGTAGGTTTCATTCTTAATTAACTTAGCATACTTCACTTAAATATTGCAATGGTAATAACTAGTTAACTAACAAAATAATGCACTTAATTCAATACATTTGCCTCTTTTTATCATTTATTCATTGAGAAATAGTTTGTACACAATAATTAAGATTCAAATTATTTGGTTTTAGAATGTGTTGTACTTCGTAAATTTTAAGTTCGATTAAAGTGCCGTACAGCATACATGCGAAGTGCTTCACCATTATAATGTTTGCATTCGGTATACACGAAAAATATCAAAATATTCGCTCACATTAAAAATAACATTCAAACAACACTCGTGAATTATTACAAAAATTGAACAAAAAGCATTGAAACTCACAAATCTACATTTTACAAAGTATAAACACTAATCCACATTTAAAAAAAATTATTATCTCTTAAAAAAGATTAAAATTTCTGATCGGTTTAAATGACATTTGTAGTGTTGACACAGTAAATAATAAATAAACCGTGCAGATTTATTTTGAAATCATAATTAAAATTAGACTAATATTATTACTAAGACGCATATAATAATTTATCTAAATAGTAAATGAAACAATATCATATTAATTGTTTTAAAAAATAACAATGAAAATAAAAATATTTCCCTTTAAATTAGGGGTAAAAGGGAGTGATTCTGTTGCTACCTTATATTGTGTATATAGCGTTTCAAAAATCGCATCTATCTGTGACTCCATGGCGACATAGCTTCGTTATTGTGTGCACCAATGTGCACTTTTTGCTTCAAATAGGGAATGAAATTTCCCAAAATAAAATGTAGCCTATATCGTATCCTGGCTTGTCAACTATCTATGTGCAAAGACTCACATCGATCTATTGCTCTATTGTGATGTGATAGAAGAAAAAGAAATACATTTTCGCATTCAAAATATTAATTACAATTATAATATTAGTTAGGATGAGATTTCTCAGTAAGATTCCTCAGCAAAGTAGTCTGTGTCTTTCCCGGTCCACTGACTATATCCTTGCAAAAAGTAGATGTCGTCGATCTATCACTCCATTGTGATGTGAAAGAAGAACAAATAAACACACTTTCTCATTTAAAATATTAGTCAGGATTATAATATTAATCAGGATAAGATTTACCGGGATGACATAGATGATGAGTAGCTTATGTTATTTCTCGGCCCACTAAATATCTCCATGGAAAAAATCATTGATGTATTGCTCCGTTGCAACGTGAAAAAAGAATAAAAAAAGACACTTTCACATTTAAAATATTAGTTAGGATGAGATTTCTCAAGATGATGCAACTATATCCTTGCAAAAAATCATGTCAATCTATTGCTCCGTTGCAACGTGAACGAAGAACAAAGAAAGGCACTTTCACATTTAAAATATTACAAAAAATCATATAGATCCATAGCTCCATTGCAACATTAAAGAAGGACAAACAAACACACTTTTGCATTTATAACATTATTAAGGATTATGTTACTAACGGTGAGATTTCTGACCCGTCAACTATTTCTGTGCAAAAAATCACATAGGTCCGTAGCTCCTAGAAGGAAGAATAAATAAACATGCTTTCGTTTTTTAGTACTATCTGGTATTGTAATATTAAGATAAGATTTCACAGGTGAAAAGTATGTCATTTCCCAGCCCGTCAACTGTGTCTGTGCAAAAAATCACATTGTGTCTGAATTCACACTTGAAATAAGGACCAACAAACACACTTTTGCATATTAATTAGGATTATAATGTTAGTAAGGGTGAGACTTCCCTGGTTGAAAGTAGAGTTGCGACGTGAAAGAATAACAAATAAACACTATTGCTTTTATTTCGATGAAGTTTTTACTGGTAAATTCTGTTGGTTCCGAGGTAATATGTAGGCTATATTTTATATCAATCTAACAAACTAAAACGAAGATATGGCAATTTCACTTTTCAATACAAATTATACTTGAAAAAACTTTATTTTTGTACTTTTTTTATAATATACTGGATGGCCTCAAAATTATTGGACCCTTAATTATTATATTTATTATTGGTACTCAATTAAATTTTTTATATTAGATAGATCCCAATTTATATACTTCTAAACTATTTTGGATGAAGAAAGCCAGTGCATCAGCAGCTTTAGAAAGTTTTAGAGAAATCACTTTTTTGTATTTAAATTGTTATTCACGTAAAAATATGTATGACATTTAGTGGTTATTTTTTAAGGCGTGTTTTTAATTTACAGACAGAAACCAATTGACCAACCAAAGCGCCTGTCAAAAGGCAAAATAATAGACACTAATTAGTAGTTACGAGTTATTGCTGCCTCGAATAAAGCTGCACATGGAAAATAAAATCATTATTCATAGCTATTCCACTTAACTGGCCTGGTCAATGGATGAAGTCCTAATTATTACTTCAACAATACTAATATATGTTATTGCTGTGTTCGTTTGGTAAGTGTTTTGGAAGGACCTCAAAAACGGCTTTCAAACACGCGAACTCTGTATAAAGGGAATCAACGTCAACTGCATCTTCAATTTTTAATATCACTGTGATTTGAATCTGTTCCTTTGGTCTTCGGTGAGGGTTCTAAAAATTACTGACTTTACTTCCAAAAAAAAGTTATCAGCCAACCTGCTTTTTAATTGATCAAAAAGAGTTCACATTGCATGATCCATGTCCAGAATAGTGAAGATGTCACTTTCTAATAGCAATATCACTTTCGTGAATTCAGGCAATACATTATGCAAGAAGAAAAGGTAACAGTCATTCAGGCCTTCTTTTTTACACTCTTCATCAATATTGATGTCATTATTGTCACAACCTTCGGAAATACTGCTGTATTCGGCTGTTATTTGGTCCTTTTACCAAAAAATAATATTTAACTGCAGGCCAACTATACACTAATCGATCTATAGCTAGCAAAAGTGACAACCACCTTCTAGGAACATGTCTTAGCAGTTCTTTGTATTCGATTTGAGCAAACGCACAGCACTCTTTTAATTTTTTAATTTTCAAAGCTGACAAACTAAATTCGCTGTAAATTTTCATGACGATCCTTTCTACATCAACATCAAGACCTTTCAGCGCATACTTTACACAATTATTTATAACATGACAATAACAATTGGCTTTGAAAACTTGCTCGTTTTCCATTTTTAACTTCTGATACACAGAATTATGTATGCCGTAATTTACAGAAGCATTATCTGCACTGTATGTCCTCATTAGATCTATGCTGAGGCCGGCTTCAGCAGTGATTTTTGTCAGGCATTGATATATATCAAGCGATGTTTCATCAGCGTCTTCATAAAAGTCTAATAATTTTTGACATATACCTGTTTTGCTATCAAAAGACTGAACGGCATATGAAAATGTTTTTGTATTTCCACTTTTCGATCCATCTGAGTCTACTGAAAAAAAAATAAGATTCTTTTAAATCAGAGATCAACTTTTACTGTGAAATCTCTTCCTTAGTATATTTTTTTATGAAAAAGTGGTCCATGCATCTTGAAATTTTTTTGACAGACATTATCTTTTTATGCTTGGTACTATTGACATGAACCTACAACAATAAAATAAAATTTGTAAAACAATTATTACAACAATGTGTACAAAAGTCCAAAAACAATAAAACTTTCATAAGCAAATAAATTCAGAACACAAGATGTATTTTACAATACACACACCCGCATGTTATTTAATCTATCTACGACTCTACTAACTCGTATTTAAAACCTAATAAAGATACTTAATTACAACGATTTACTGTCAAGGCGCGGCCACCTTCATACTGAGCTGCAATTTCTGTTTTACATATTCTACAAATTGCAGTAAAGTCATTTTTTTTCTCAATCCAGTCTTTAAAATCAGTTTCATTTGTCTATCTGTCATTAAAACCCGTGAGTCTCTTTTTGCCCGTTGATGGTAACGACAGTGCTTCCATGTTTGATGAATATTATACATCCACTCCGAATCGAAAACATGACACGAATAAATGAAGCGGGCGGGCACGGGTGATGCTTGCGGTGGAGTGGAGAGGTGCGCGGGCGGCGAGACGAAGCGAGCGAGTCGGACACTACCTACCTACTCACCCCTCCCTCACCTCACGCAGGGCGAGCGCGCTAAGTATGTTTGGCTTGACTTTCGTAGCCGTAGTCATCGTGGTATCGTAACTTTGTGAAAAAACTAGTATTTGTGAATTCCGGGAGAGCAAAGTGAAATTACTGGACACAGGACAAAATTCTGGGCCAATCCCGGATTTCCCGGACATCTGGCAACCCTAGTTGTTATTATTAGGCTGATTTTAAGACTAGTAAATTTCCCTTCTAGAAAAATTTACTAGTCTTAAAATCAGCCTAATACACTTGGGGGTTTGTAAATATGTCCTTAACAAATTTTTTGCAACTGGAAATATTCAACAATATTCAGGAGATCTCTTAGGTATTCATGTGTACAATATATTTGAAATCCAAACACATCGTAGGTATGCCAGAAACTGAACAAGCGATGATAACATAAAAGAACCCATCCGGGTCACTCTACCTACTTATCCCATTTATACAAATTTCAACTTAAAATTTTATACATATTCTTGAAAGTATGTACATTGATGATATGCAAAAAAATCTATTTTTTTAACCTGTGGAAAGTAACCCCCTCCCTCCCAAACTATAAAACAAAAAATTATTCCCAGTTTATAAATATTTCATTGTTAATATCGTGCATATAACATTATTTAAAAATTGATTTGAAATGTCTGGCATTGTAGTTTTTTTAACTGAAACATTTAGTATAACTTCCATCCTGACTATAATATAATACTAATATTACTTTCATAAGCACACGTAACACAGTTGTTCTATAATGTTAATTTTAGGCACCAGAGTGGACAGACACTTTCCGTCACTTTGTAGAGGCCTGTCTCCAAAAGTCACCTTTAGAGCGGCCAACGTCATCGAAATTGTTGACACACCAGTTTGTGGTGCGTTCACGAAGCCCAGTTGTGCTAGTGGATCTAATCCAGAGGACCAAGGCCGCTGTACGCGATTTGGACAATCTCAACTATAGAAAAATGAAGAAAATTCTGATGGTAGACGCATGCGAGACTGAGAGCGCATTGGGTGAGTTGCTAAAATTTATTTATCTCGTAAATTGTTTTCTATATAACTTTAGGTTTTATATAACTTAAACTAACTATATAACTTTAGGTTCTATATAATTTTAGGTTTTTACTTTTGAATCTAGTGACATTCTTCACTTGGTTGATTGTTAAAAGTACATTCCGCAAACCAGAAAAGAATAGGTCAGTAAAATGTCCATATAATTTGTTTGCTCTAATTTTAATACTAGTCTATGTTGAAATTTAATTAATATTGTGTTAGAAATTATAAATAAAAAGCATTTTGGAAATAACAAATGTAAATGGCCTTTGATTATGTGATTTTGTGTAACAGTTTAAATGTTTTTACACAGAATAATGTAATGTGAAAGAGAATGATTATAAAAATTAAGAATAATCTTTCGAATGACTTGAGCACTTCAAGAAATGGAAGATAAGAAATTTATAAAAAAACTAGAACAAAATATATTGGGCAGGTAAAGTTTAGAACATGTTAAGGAATTGTTAAAAGAACGAACACAAAGAAACGTACAGGGTTAATATGCCATGTCATTTGCTATAGCTTTTAGACTTAAATTCACAATGTGTGGTATAGATGTAATAAATCTGCAATATTAAACATTTTTATATACCATATTTCAAAATGAATAAATAGTATTAACCTTTACCTAGGTGATGGCGACGAAACTCCCGACGAGCAGACTGGAGGAGATAGCTCGAAATCAAATTCAGCCACGTCAGAACAATCACTGAGGTCTGGAGCGGGTGTTTCTGCTGCCTCTAGCCAATCGTCTTCATCTGGCAGTCTACAGAGGCATAGACAGGCTCAGGTTAGCTTTTATTTGATAAGAATTTATGAAATTTTAACAGCATAATGATGTGGATCCAACAATCTTGGTAGGTTTCTTTTGTTACATAATATCTAGACTTATTCATTGTGTTTTTAAGTCACCTCATACTTTATTCTTCAATAATTAACTTTAAAATTAAAATGTGATATTTTTGTGAATATTAAAATTAGTATGTGAAAATATTGTTTTGTTTTAAATATATAAGCATTTAATATAAATTATATAATTATAATTCACAAAAAGCCATTTATTGAGATTTCTATACATTTATTGAGCTATCTTAGCAGTTAGAATACTATGTCAATTCACAAAAAGTCATTTATTGAGATTTCTATACATTTATTGAGCTATCTTAGCAGTTAGAATACTATGTCAATTCACAAAAAGCCATATATTGAGATTTCTATACATTTATTGAGCTATCTTAGCAGTTAGAATACTATGTCAATTCACAAAAAGTCATTTATTGAGATTTCTATACATTTATTGAGCTATCTTAGCAGTTAGAATACTATGTCAATTCACAAAAAGTCATTTATTGAGATTTCTATACATTTATTGAGCAGTTAGAACATTTCGCAAAATAGTTTTAAGTGATATCAATTTTTTTTACCATAAAACAAATAAAGAAATTCTTGACATACTAAAATAAATAGAAATAGATATAAGCAAATGATAATACAATAAATATTTTTTCAAAGTGTCACAATAGGGTATTTGACTATGTTTTTTTTATTACTAGAATATAATAAATAATAACATTAAAAACGATTAATATATCGTACCTAGGACTTTTCATTACAAAATTATAACGACTTAAAAACTAATCAACTAAGATTTATGTTGAAACACCCCATACAAAATACGACTGGCTTATGACGTCACTGGCCAGTTATTTAACATTCATTGTAAGGGATGTATTTATTAAATATTTTTAATATCTTGTGAAATATTGCGTTTACATATTGCATATTATAATTTTCTCATTTTTTTATGTGGAAACTAAATTCATAATAACTTATTCAATTTAATGAACAAAAAATTTACACTTTTTCCTGTTTAGAAGTTTTGATTAATTGTTTGTTACATGCATTATTTTTTCATCACAAAGTTTTTTTAAACCTACGCCACAGTTTTAAAACATTTTTACAAAAAATATTGACATCAGTCAAATACCCTATTATTAATTTTTTTTTTCTAATATTTGCATATCTGAACTTATGTACTTTATACATTTTATAATAAAGTATCTTAAGAATATTTAAAAATAGGATATTACAAAATTCAGTTCACACTGTCTCATTTGTATTGTCCGTCTTTTATCCATCACCTTGTGTAACCTATTTATGAATAAATGGTCTTTTAATAATTGTTTAATCTCTGTACATTCATAACATAAAGTGTTGTTTATCATTTATTTCAATAGACGATTTGTTTAACATTACATAGTCATTTTAAAATAAAATTTTTTTTATTGTTAATTGCCCTTAATAATTACAAATTTTAATACTAATTGCAATATGATTCAGGCTTAGATTTTGGTTAATTTGCAGATATTACCAACCAACCACCATTCATCACAGCATCATATGGTGCAGCAGCAGTACCACCAGGTTGTAAACTATCGGCAATCATCTGGTTATACTTCAAGGTATACATTATGTCCCTATATAGTCTCTATAGTAGTAATTCTTTTTGACATTCTGTACATAGAGGTACGAGCAGTACCCTATTATTGTGACAACTATTTCGTCTGTATGTCCTTCTGTCAAAAGCTTATTGCTTCTAAACACAATTAGGTAGACTTGAAAATTTTATGTAATTGTTTAATCTAAAATGTAGTTATGCACGAGTAGCTAGATACTGTACACAATTCTGCCCAACTCTTCGGTCTGAATATATGCGAAATTAGTACTTGTAGCTTCTTTTTAATTTTGCTTAGTTGTTGAACTTCTGCTGACACTCGTCATGGAAATATTTCATTTGTTGTGCTGCCCCCAAAAAAAATTAACAAGGAATTAAGGTCTTTTCACAGCAACCAAGGTTATTTTAGCTTTGGTTTGTTAACACGCTTTGTGTGTGAATTCATTGTTTCAAATGCTTTTTACATATTAGCTGTATATAAAAAAAAATTGCAAGCTAGATAAAACTAGTGCAAAACAGTGATGAAAAATATTAAGCAATAAATGAAATTTGAAATAGGCCTTAATGTGAACAAACTAAAGCCAGTATTTATACAATCGATTG
Organism: Druceiella hillmani; assembly: GCA_039881145.1. NCBI lineage: Eukaryota > Metazoa > Arthropoda > Insecta > Lepidoptera > Hepialidae > Druceiella > Druceiella hillmani. The sequence goes on along the minus strand of JAYKKI010000009.1, from coordinate 25,129,245 downwards.
GATGTTACATCACAATTAGGCAGCTTCCAGGAGAAGCCCAGGAAGTTAGGAACAAACATTGCAGTAGGTCCGAGAAATAAGACTTCTCAAATTGTGACTTACCATCCTCATTGATTATAACATCTGGTCCTCTGATTTGATCAAGGCCTCTGAGAGGTTCCTAAAAAGAAGGTATATACATTATGTGTAGAGGTTTTAAAACTAATTGCAATTCTCACTATAGATTAATTGTAATGATAATAATGGGACCCCCTACCATGGACCCATACCAAGGCCAAACCTTTCCAATATGAGGAATACTCTCACTTATCTGATGAGGATTAGAGATAACTTTCTTTTAATAAACTTATGAGTGTGCAAGATTAATATGCGCTGTCAGCCAGCCGTTATTCTATGTTCAAAAAATAATATGTAATCCTGAAAATTTCTATTTGATTGTAATGTAATTTTTTATGTAAGCAGAGAGATATGTAGTAACAAAACAGTCAAAGCATTTGGTAATTAATATATGTATGTAGAGGGTATGAGTGAAAAAAATATTGACAAATCTGAAAAAAATAATAATTGCCGTTTTTCTAACAAACAAGGCTTATAGTGGAAGTATTTATAAAATATAATATTTAGTTATTACCACAAAAAAAGTATCTAGTTAACGGTAAATGTAAATAATTATCCCAACAAAAATTGATGGGATAAGTGATATTTTATTTGCATTTATTGTTAATTAAAATGTTGTCGTTAACTTTTTGGCGAGCCACCTAAGCCTGTTCCCAAAATACAAAAATTGAAACAGGCGCCTGTAACTAGATGCATGGTAAGAAATAATGCCATAACATACTTGAAAGTACAGTAGCTTTAGAAAAAGTAGAAAAAAGATGAAAAAAATGTTTACATTTCACGTTTTGTTTATTTACGAATGTTGACACTAAAAAACATTATATACCACTGTAAACTAGATAAACAGTATAAGCTTTTGAAGAATATAAGGTAAACAAACGGTTGAATATAAATAATTAATAAAGAAAAGGGTGCGTGTACTTATGTACGCGCGTGAGAAGTTATACTTCTTTGGCATCATTAAATCATATTTTAATTTATATCAATAAATAATACATACGGATAGATAACCTCAATTATATTGGAGCACTTGAAAAAGTCTATAAACACAATTTTTTCACTAATATTTATGAATAGTAAATATATTAATCAAAATATTGAATTTAAATCACTACTGAATATAATTTATCAGCACATATATAAATCGCACTTATATGAAACTAAAACACGTGTGTGAATGTAGACACTAGAAACATGTGGAAAATAAATACTATGAATATGAAAACAGTGAACAGAGGCGACGATGGTGCCAACTTGCGCGACTAATAGAGGTTCTATTTCTATTTTGTTGGTAGCTTTTGTTTCGAGACTGTAACCGCTGCAACTTCATACTGTAACTTTTGTGTGTCGAATCTTAAAATTTCACTCTTATCATTTTTTCATAACGCGCCTAAAGAAGTATAACTTCAACAAATCTAAAACAGACAATAAATTCTGTAACAAAATTTTGCACAAGTCAAAACAAAAATTCAACAATATTGAGTATTACTGAGTCGAATAACAAATAATTACGATAGAGTTATTGAGCAATGAAAATGCACCCTAACATAACGTAACTTAATGTAACATAATGTTGCGTTGCACAAGGCCGAGCAGTCTCTGATGGAAATATTTCTCTGCAATAATTCTTGCTGATTTCAAAATAAAAATTTGAGAAGTCTTATTTTCTCGGGAAAATTCTGAAAAACTGTTGGTTATTAAGAAAACTTTTAATAGTAAAATTTCTTAAATGATGTGGTTAATTAATATTATTTCTTTATTACTTTTTTTACCTTTTGTGCTATGTCATGAAATTAGTAATTTTAGTCTTAATTTCTGTGTTAATGGTTTTATTGCTTTTTACTATATTTAAATTATTTTTGATTTGTTTTTCTATAAAATGGTTTTACAAGAATTTTTTTTCTTTATGTAGCAATCCTCTGTAATATTATCTATTTGAGGAAATATATTTCTGGGTAGAGAAGTGGTATACATATATTATTCCAATTGGTCTAGCGATTTTACTGTTTAGCAGGAGCGCTAACTCTGTTCTAGAAGAACTTTATGTCTTAATGAAGCTAATATTGCTTGCTTTATGTCCTAGTCTATCTCATCAATTAGCTTCGCCACCAATTTGCCTTTTTATTGTTTACACAACAAGGTACACATCCGTTTCTCACCCCTTGTAATAGCCAAAAATTTTCTTTTTCCACATGCCCGACTTGTAAGTTCTTTCAACATAGTAACATTTTCTACTGCAGTTGTTTTTCTTAAGTGGATGGAAAACAATGAATGGCATTCATTACGCTCAAAATATGTAGCGTTTTATTGTAAAAATTTTTGGGAAAGACCATTATGCCACAAAACGTGTTTATGCAGTCTACTATTTCATAAATATTTTTGAAGAGCAGACAACAGTAAAATAAAATATACAGTTGCTCACAATTTCACAAGTAACACCTAACTTAAATTCATGCCCGCAAATATTTTATTCGGTAAATTATAATTATTAATTACTAATACATAATTACTAAACCAAAAATTATTATACGGTATCCATAACTTCGACTTTTAGTTTTTCAGTTGAAAAGACCTTCAATTTTTTTCTTTTATTTATCTGCTTTTCGAGGCTGTTTTCCACTGCGATAGATAATGGCAGAAGGTTTTTTTCATTTTAATTAGGATACTCCCTACATGCGCATATTTTACTGGAATTCACTTTATCTGTAGTAATGAAAAAATTTTTAGAATTTCCTTTTTCAATTCAAGGCCAGCGACACATTGAATAACAATCCAGAATTAAGTAACAATAGCTTTTATTGGAGTATACTTAAATGTAAACTGTGACAAATTAATTCTTTATGTTTAAAAATATTATTTTTCAAAAAGTTACTAATTTTTTGTTTGTTTACATTTTATAAATTCCTTTGTGTTATGAAAGGTAGAATTTTTTAAGATGATGAGGTGAATTTTCTGTGCTAGAGTTTTGGTCACTATTGATTAACTGCAAATCAGAATAATTTACATAAAGGTTATTAGGTAAAATCACAGATTTCAACTCAACTCACTGAGAAAAATGTTGATATGATTGCAAAATCTGATATTGACTAACTAGATCTAGCCAATAATTATTGGAGGCTATCCTTAACATAGCTTTATTCTATTTTCCACTAAATATCAAGTGTGTTTTTTGTATAAATTTTGTCACACTAGCCGTGAGAGCGCCATGTGCCGCGATGACTATGTGAACCGTGAAGCTATACAGGAAGCGGCCCGTGCTGCTGCCGAGTACCGTGAGTATGTAAACCAGCCACCGCAAGCTGCACAGCTCACGGGCAGTATATCTGCCGGAGCACAGCCGCCGTGGGCACGAGATCCTGACGAGAATGCAGGAGCAATCAACACGGCCCAAAGAAGGCATCGACCTGGTGAGTTTATTTAGAACACTATAGATTAAGCCCTATTCAAAAGCAACAGAAATTGAGATTTTTATTGGGTATGCAAAGAAACTCTTCGTAGAAGATAATACAGGTTTACGGCATCTTTTACATGAAAGGAAAAAGTGGTTTGTTGGTGTATTCATGCATTGCATGTTTTATAAGAGCTTGGTTATATTATTATCTTTTATAATTTATTACCCTGAAAGAAAACAAACGTTTTTATGTTGAATATTTGTATCAGTTGGTATGTGGATAATAACATAATGTCAAAGGAAGGAAGTGGGTGAAATGTTATATTGACATAAAAACCTTCTATGACCTGCTAGGTTGTGGTTTTGTACAAAAAACAACAAGAATGGAGGGCAGAGTAGTTTTACAGGTGTTTCAAATGAAACTTGGTCTGTCATTGCACGACCGGCAGGTGGTTTTTTGTAACAAGTGTCTAAACATCAATGACACATAAGAAGATGCTTACTGGCTCATGGAGGAAAATGTTGCTTCAATTGTGAATTGACAAAAAATCATTTTACGCTAATTATTTATATAAAGAATGATCCTTAATGAAGAAGTAGAGCAGTGTTTCCCAAACATTGTTCTGCCATGGCCCGGTAATTTTCACACTGCCCCTTCGTGACCTACTAAATACTTTTAAACCCAAGCTGGTTCCATTATGTAAATTAATACACATTTATTAATAGTAAAAAGGTTTTATTAATACTACATACTTTGGTATCGCCTATTTAGTCACTAAATTTTAGTGCGAACTATGGTGCTGCTGCTTATTTATTACTAAAGAATCCAAGTTCGCTGAAAATGACGAAAGTTTTACCCTAAGATCTGGCTCCACTTCAAGTTGGTTTCTATATTTATATTTAAGGTAAACTAGCGTTGAAAACCCAGCTTCACATTTATAAGTTGTGACAAAAGGTATTAAAAAAGTTATTGCTTGATGAGCTAATTTTGTGTATTCTTGACGACAAGATAGCCAAAAATCTATCAATGGTTTTGTGTTAAATATATCCTTGAGTGCTGTGCAACTGTGTCAGTCGACAGTTCAATTAACGAGTCTACATCTGAATCTGGCAAATTAGTTTTGGAATCTAACTTGAATGTAAATAGGTCTCTTATCCAAGCTTTGTTGCTGTCGATTGGAGGAAAATATTTTTAAAGATTCCTCTCCAGTCCTAATAAATGTTCTTTTATTTTAATTAAGATGTCTTGTGGCAGTAGAAATTACTATACAATCAGTACAAATTACTATACAATCAGTACAAATTACAGTACAATACACATGCGCCATCACTACTCAATCCCACGCACTTCTTCCATTCAATGTCATTTTTGTTGATATAATCATTAATCAAGTTAAATATTTCCTCGGCTGTCCTTCGTGTTGGCAAAGATTTACAAAACAAAAACTCTTCATAAATAGTATTCCCAAAATCATATCGTACAAAACATATCAGATTGGCATTATCGGATATGTCTGTACTTTCATCGATTTGCAAGGAAAAATAATGACATGACTTCAGATGGCTTACAACTGTTTTTTCAATGTCATCTGCTATATCCACAATCCTACGCTTTACGGTATTATTCGATAACGCTAACTGACTTACTTGGCTTTGCTGTTTTTTTTCGAACAATCGAGTTGCTATAATTTTTAGCCAAGGAAGTATTATCTCCTCACCAATAACATGTGGATAGCCGGACTTGGCAATTAATTGTGAAATTTCATAAGAAGCCAGGACAAGATTATGAGCTTGAGTACCTTGTGAAAAAATAGGCTGCGTATTTTTTTTTCTATTATTTAACTATCTCTTCTTATTTCCGAAGAAGCTTTTGGCTTTTCTTTGTAGTCAGGATGTTTTAGTTCAAAATGCTGCTGCAACTTTGAAGGTTTCATTGATTCGTTGGATAGTTCTATATTGCAAATTACACGTAATGGTTTATTATCTGTGCCCTCCATAAAGCCAAATTTAATGTAATCTTCAAGATATTGTCGGGTCCATGACCCCTTTTTCTTTTTTGAAGATTCATTTTCCTGTTCATCATGCGCCCGTTTGTTGGAATCAATATTAGAACTTGTACTTGGCTGTACTAACTCACAAACACTCAACTGTTTACTTGTGCTGCTCCCGGAACTGGTACTTTGTTTTATTATCCATTTATCCATTGTTATTGTTGCCAATAATCGTTTCAATAAGAATTCAAATCACACTGCAAAAACCCGTTTAAACTGTCCGAGCGGAATGTCTGTGATTGGTGGAGCGACGGCATGGCGAGGTGGGTGCGGCAGTGGCCAGCACGGGGGCTTGCACCTCGCTGTCGCGCTCTTTTGTCAGTCGGCGGTGAGCGGCGCGTGCGGGGTCGCGCCGTTCACCGCATACGAATATTTATTATGCGACAATCGAAAGTAAGTATTATTTTGAAAACAAGGCGGGAATGTGGCGACCCGGTATTTTATTTTGATGGCTCAGTACCGGGTCGCAACCCGGCAAATGGGAAACGCTGAAGTAGAGCATTTGAAGACATGAAAATAATGTAAATTTCATATTCCTTTGCTTTAAAAGCAATTCTGTGCATAAATGTTATATCAGTTTATGTGATATGAACCATAAATGTAGAAAAAAAACGCATTTGTAGAAGGTTGTTACTTTCAATATTTCATAATGGAATTTAGTGTTTCCTAATGTAATTCTGAAATGTCTCTTACAAATAGCAAGTGTAATAAATATAATTTCTAGATTTCAACCACTTCAGAAGGTATATATCTTATGCTGATTGTGTGTCGCGACAGAAAATGATGATTATGATATAACTCTTCATAAGTATGCTCACTATTTTGATTGTTTTTTTTTACAACCTGAGGTCACTGAACTAGATACCGAAGTGTATTAAAATTAATCGCCTTTCACTGATCTAGTGTGAACATTTTATTTCATTTCTATTTATTTTTAAATTTTTGGCACACAGAGCATACAAAATGATGTCACTGTACAAAGAAGATATTAATACACAAGTTTCAGAAGATTGAGTTCACGCTTAATGAAGACGTGCCAAGAACAGTACCTTATTTATCTACTGTACTAGATAAACTTGTTAATAAAAATTTCACTTAAAAATTAAAGAAAACACTTGTTAAAATATAAAAATGATAAACTTGATTTTATTTTAAAGTGCATAAGCAATAAGTTTCATCATACAAACGAAGCAATTAGAAATAATGTTTGAAATAGAGTAAGTAGTGAGCGTAAAATAGTTTAGTAATATTGTGTATTGATATGTTGTACGTGTAGGTTCCAGCACAAACCACGTGTCGCAAGCCATGTGTGCTGTTTCGGAGCATGGCGCCAACAACTTTGCAACAATCCGTACCACCAGTATTGTTACCAAGCAGCAGAAGGAACATATGCAGGTATATCTGAGCCTAATGTACAATTGTTTACTTATTTTTTTTCTGTGAAGGAAATATAATTTGTGTTTTCTTTGTAAACAATTTGATTTACAGCCTTATTTGAGTCATTGAAAAACTTCTTGTTTTGATTTTGAGAAGATCACATGCTTGCTTACTTAATATACAATTATCATTTCAATGATGATCAATACAGATTTACGCTTTCAAAATCACATGGAATCCTGTTGACTAAGCTGATGTTTTATTGACGCATTTTTTTATTCCTGTTTCATTGCTTTCTTGGTAAAAAGTAAAACTAAATGTCAGATGATTGGGGGTATATCCAATCACTACGAAGGTACTCTTATCACTTCAGTGGAAAAGGAGCAATTGAACTCCATATTGCAACTTCAAGAAGATGTTAGAAATTTTGCTACAGCTATATTATTCTCAAACTCTTAAAGTGAACATGTATTATTACAAAGTTATTGGATTCATTCAAATTCCTAGGTCAAAAGTTACCAAAATATTCGCATAAAATTAGTGGTAAATAGAATTTTTTCCGTGTCAGGAGATGCATGAGCAAATGTCGGGTTATAAGCGCATGCGGCGCGAGCACCAGGCAGCGTTACTGAAGTTGGAGGAACGCTGCAAGCTGGATGTGGATGCACACAAGACGCAATTGGACCGAGAATACGATACACTGCTGCAGACCTTCTCCAGGGAGCTGGAGAGGTTACAGGTTAGTGTAAATCTGTAGTGTAATGTAATGAGATGTAAATCTACCACCACTAATGAACTACAAAATATATTTTTATTGATCAGTAAAGGATTTTAGAATTCAGTTGAAAGAAATTTATCAAATATACAATATTGGTGATCTTAATATAGTTTGTCATTTATATTAAATACTTTGGTATTATTGTATAGGTTTGATATGTTAATAATATATGAATATTTTTATTTAAACTTTTCTTCAATGTTTAAAATTAAGCATCAGCTAAAAAAACACTGTAACCATGAACTTTGTGAAATTTTTATTAAACTAGTGTTTTCAGAATTAGGCCCTTCTTCACTTTATATGTAGTAGCTACACTTTACCAACATCTTTAAAAATTTATTTGATTTACTTTTTGGTTTATTGATCAGTTTCTACCCTCTAAAAAAATATTTACAAGATTGATATTTTATGATTTTGTCATACCCAATTTTCTAATGTTGTCTCATTTATGAGATAATGGTACGTCCCACTAGCCACCTGCAACACTCACGCCCATGACCGCGATCATATCCATTCCACTAGCTTGTCAACATTGCAACTGTCAGCCCAGTGGAACTATACAACAATGCGTATTTATAACTATGAGGAAATGATGGGTATTGAACAAAAATAGGGAGGTTATAGCGTTATATTTGATTGTTATGTATTAATTATTAGATAATAATTGATGCTCACAGTAATTGTAAAAGCTTACTTTTATTTCCATAAGAATTTGATAATTGTTTGCACGTTTTACATCTTTTGGTCACCCTTACTTGTATTTGGTACTTCTCAGAGTTACATAGTGATTCTCTCTGTCACCATGTTTAATGTGTCATATATCAATGTGTCAAACTCAAATTGACATATGAACGACCGCAACGACCCACTTCAATACGAAACGGTCATGAACAATGACATTTTGATCACGACTATAATGACCGTGGTCACCAAGTAGAACTAATGATACAGTGAGCATTTTGATTATTGAGATAGCTTAGTGTAACATACCCAATTTACTTTGATCGACTGACAAATGACTGGCATACACATCCTACAGGTAAAACATCAGCAAGAGTTGGAGAGGAAGCAGAAACAGAATGCTGCTGCAGAGAAGAAGCTCATTAAGGAGATAACTGCACGGCAAGAGCAGGATAGAAAGGTACTTGATTTAAATATCTCTTTATATATTTTCTTATTTTTGCACTTTTTTCTATGATTGATTGAGTCGCTCTGTTTTTATAAGTTTTAAAGCAGCCTGGTACTTTAGGTACTTGACATAATCACTCATTTTTCATGACAGTTACATAATGTAGAGATCTCACATTTTTTGAACCACGTAACATATATCAACTCAATATTTCCTTTCGTATTAAAATTTAAACATATCCAATAAACAACTTACAAGCCTAAAAGTATTAAATGAATTCTAATAACACGTGTGACGATTTTAATAGCTAATGATACGAAAATATAAATAAATGAGAATAAGGTAGAAAAACTAGACTGCATTAATTTGTTTTTAAACATAAATATTAGTTAGTTAATTAATTTTATGAATAAAAAGTGAATTTTATAAGGATAATAAAGAAAATTGGAAATATGAAATGGATGTTATGCTGTATCTAATACCAAGTTACACAATTCTGTGTGTGACATCTTATACAAAACATGTCAAGCACATTTAGACACTTGTATAAATTTAAATGTACATAGTGTTTCTATTAAACTATTCACAAATATTAATTTTTCACAATCTAAATATACTACACTACATCTTTCTCAGACATAAAGACATATCTCAAAAATGATAAGATCTAGGATTATTGTTAGTTTTCCTATAATCTTCTAGTCAGAATTTACTTATTATTTAGTCTTATTGAGCCAAAAACAATATTTGTGTTTACCTCCTCTTTAAATCTTATGTAAATATTTTAAAAAAGACAGCCAGTGCAGAATATGTAGGTTAATAAGATGTATTACTTTACCAATTATGAAAAAACAATAAATATAGGTAAACATAAATGTATAGCCTGTTCTATATCTTAAAAAAATGTAATTCCACATAGAATCAAAAATTATTGATTTTTCCCTTTACTTGTACTATAAGACCTCTCATTGTGCCAACTTTCAATAACAAAAAAATACACTTTTTTTATGTGAAACAAATAAACTTTGAAACAGCAATGTAAAGCTATAAGGCCTCAATATACAATATTAATTTCAACTTGATATCTCAATCCATTTCTGAGAAAAACGGCTTCGACAGATAGACAGAGGGATGGAGGATGGTTAGACAATAAAGTGATCATATAAGGGTTCCGTTTTTTTCATTTTGAGGGAAAATATTATGTAACGATAATAAATTGAAGTTTTTTCATGCACTTATTATTATTTCTATGAAACCAACTTCTAGCTGATTAACTTAGAAAAAAGAAAATAAAAACAATGTCAAATAAAATCCAAGTTAACAGGTTCAGATTCAATAGTTTTTTTAATTAAAGTTACTTATTCAATTTTATTATGTCTCAAATCAAACACTGAAAATATGTATTCATACATAGAAATGAAATATATCTTTTATGTTATTAGCTTTGTCTCCTTATTACAGTTCATATATCATAGTTTTTCCAACCTTAGTATTTCAGAAGTTTCGAAGATGATAATTGATTGGACATTCAGTACCACTAACGTAAGGTACTAGAGATAAATTATGTTTGTATGTGATCTGTTTTGGGGTTTCAATAAAACTGTAAATTTGATAAAGATTAGCATATCATCAGTTTGATAATTTAATATTTATAAATAATCTTAAAGCGCAATAGAATGGCGTTGGAAATTTATAAATCATAAAAATTGTGATTAATAAGATTTTTACCATTTAATAGTTTCTCGACCCTCAGTCACTAGATATTTTCTTATATATAGAAGATATTTTCTTATATGAATGGGACGATTTCACTTCAAATTGAGATTACATCCTAATGAAAATATCTTATAAATTCTGGTCTTTGTATTTATTTCAAAGAACAGTGATGAACATTTTGACACTTGGCCCGGGCATTCTATATTTTAAGACTGTTTTACTTAATGATATTGAGAGTCACTTCTGAATAAACATGAACCTTTCAAAATTTGCATTTAAATCAGATCGTCTGAAAGTACTTCTTTTAAATATTTGAATGATAATAAGCCGCTGGAAAGATACATTTTATGAGAATGATAGAAATGCAAATCTATGGAGAAACTGGAAATATTTCGAATTTATTGGATTAAAAGATACAAAGAATAAAAAAAAGATGGAATTGTGTTTATATTGTGTGAAATTTAATAAGATGGAAGAAACATATCAGATTAGCAGTTTATGGGGAGGGTATCTTATTGCAGCTAAAGCTAATAATATGCTCAATGATGTAATGTGTACTAACAATTAGGTATAATATAAGCGAATTACATATATTGGCTATTGATTGTAATAACCGCCTAGTGTATAATAAGAGCACTTTTATTGTTGTCAATTAGTTGCATGTTATACAATCATAATGCTAGACTGCAGTTATTACTGCCATGAGGTATGGGATAAATTAAATATGTTCAAGCAGAAGTGCAAAGGTTATCTTCTGTTCTGCCTCCACTAAATTGTGACGCTAACATCATTCCGTAGCAGCACATTAGTCTGATGCGACTCCAGAATCACTGCTTTTCCTAGTTAAAAAAGTGGTATGAATAATGAAATAAAATTCTTGCAGACCGAAATTATTGAAGTTTAGTTTATACACAAAGGCGGTTTAAATGACAAATATATGATTGCATTTTAGGCATTTGAAGTGAATCGCAAACGTGAATACAAAGCAAACAAGGAAAGGTGGAAACGGGAGTTGAGCATGGATGAGGCTACACCCAAGAGGCAGAGGGATGCCACTTTACAGTAAGTTTTATTATATTTTGATATTAAAGCTATGTACATTTTTGGATAGATGTTGCTTAATATATCCAAAGCCGCTAATTGGCTAATCAATGCAGATGGCCCTGAACAGGTGAAAATCATGACGGGTGAGAAACACACATTTCACAATATTTTATGGACTATGGCAGATGAAACATTAATTTTTTTTGTGAAAAAAACTCAAATAAATTTACAAAAGAAATATGATATCAAATTATGTGAAAAAATTCTAATAAACATTATGGGAAAAAAATAATGTGTCAAATCGAGTTAGATCGCGAACAGAAAAAATAATTGATACAGTGAAATTAATTATCTTTTTATTTTATAACTTTCTTTGATGAATTTGGTATAAAATTCTGAAAAAAGTGGTGTCATTTTTCTGAAAATAAAATGACCAGTTATACAAGATAAAGTGTGAAAAAAATTGTTTCTCCATATGTTACCATAGTCTTTAAAATCAGGTGAAATAGTATTTATCACTCGAATTGTATACTTCTATTTATACATACATAATCTCCAAAATATATACACGGTGTCCGGGAATAAGTGTCGGACAAAGGAAAACGTTATTCGTTGACTGAAAAATAGTTGATTTGTGAGAACATTATACTTTAACTCGATAAAGGAATCCTTAGTAAAGCCTGGATTACTGTCCACAGTTTCGTACCGCTTTTTAGAGCAGACACATACAGAAAGTTTTTCTGATGACTGAAAATATTTCACTGAAAAATAATGCATTAGTTCTTCTCATTGCCTTTGTATATTTTTGTTTTGTACCTCCTATTTTAGCTTCGTTATTTATCCAACCAAGAAGTCAAGCATTTGCAAATTATAAAACGATTAAATGAATTTTTAGTCTAAATTGAATAAGATTTACCAAATCCCTTGAAAATATAGTTTGCTTTTAAATATGTGTTTCTTAAAATATATAATTCCTCATTTGTATTTTAATTAGACAATTATTCAATCCAGTCTTATAATTCAGTTAAAATTTTACAATTTCTGCTGCCCTTTCCCTGTCATGAGATATGCAGTCACTTATTTTTTGTCCAAACGTAACTTTTTTCGTTTGCTATATATATTATTCAAACAACGTGTACTTCAAAATTGTATCATTACTAAGCGTATTTAGTTTTTTAATCTAGCTTATGAAATGCATAAATAATAAAGCAGCCAGTTTGTTTTAACATCATTATTTAAATGTAGAATTAGTATTCAAAATTAACTGCTTTAAAATGTGAAAGTTTTATCTTATTAAGATCACAGTCTTCCAAGATATTAACATTATCAATATTATGCGATATAACAATAAGTGTCCAGCACTAATGACGCATACCGGCCACGAAACAATAATATGATCTGTGATACGGCACAGAAGAAAAAACATACGCTGTAACATATGCTGTCACCAATAACATTTTTAATTAAAATCGTGGAAATATGTTTAAAATAGCTTATCGATGATAGAAAATTCTGGAATTGGTTAAATTTTTTTTCTCACTTTTATTTTTGCGCATAATTATGGCACAAAATGGCATTTTCGCACGCTAATGAGCAATGAATGATGGAGCTCTACTACTTATCGCATTCGATGTACAACTAAGGTATATGTCACCGTGCAGAAAAAAAACATCTGCTCCATCGTGCTGCCACCACATATCTCTGACTATACTCAAAGGCAAATTTGAAATAAACTCTTCCACTTCATTGCACAAAAAATGCAGATAGTTGTCCAATATCATTCTAGTAGGTAGAAAAAATAGACCTATGAGGTGATTACCCAAAATTCCCACCCTTACATTTAAATTCCATCAGTGCTGAAACTTTCCGGCCTTTTTAAAAGTGGATTCGTATGGCTCCGGTAGTGCTCGTTATACACATTAAATATTCTAAGCCGCCTAAATATGCTTTCATCTGACCATAAAGTACATCGAACAAATGATGGTGAATCACCATTCATGAAAATGAGCCACTGACAAAAAGTACGACGGGCGAAATCTCTCAATTGTTATACAGCACGATAGTGAAATGGACGTAGCTGAGAGTAGCATCTTCGACAAATGCATCGAGCATAGCATCTTCAGTGATATCTTCTACCAACTGAGCGTCCTCTATCAAACAAGGGCATTACCTGACCAATACTACGAAGCCGACCAGCCAATCTTGCAATGGTCCGTTCATTTGGCTTTATGGCACGATTTGGACCTTATACTCACTTGACAACATTGCAATCGCCTGCACCTAAACACATCAGCATATCATAATATTCCAAATTAGAATAGCGCTCACTAGACATTATCAAAACAATATAAATTAACATAAACATTGGACACTGCTGAAAACACATATGTGCATTTGGTACGAACGAATGCATTTTTCATTATCATTTGTTGTATTCTAATCTATGCCAGTTAAAATAGAAAATCTTTTTCTGCGCTTGAAGTGTAATTTAAGCCAGTTAGTTTGAGTGAAGTTGGATAAATTAAAAGACAATATTAAAAACATGCCCGTTTATTGAGCAAAACGGTACGCAATTGACCATTTGTCTCAATACAAATAGAATGTATATAGGCAACGTAAGTGTATTAATTTGAAAAAGCCCGATTTTAATTGCTATCATTTGTCAGTACCTGATTTGTGTTAATACTTAAGTTAATTTAAATCTTTTAAATACGTCTGAAACATTTTTCCTTTTTTACACATTTTTTTATAAGTATCTAATGTATAAGTGGTGGTGAATAAACCTGACAAATAAGGGTTTTGACTTCATTTTGGTAATTATTTAATGCTACAGAGTAAGGAACAATATCGGATTAACAATTTTTTTGCAATTAGATACAATTTAACTGTATCGACTAATAAAACATTCAAGCCAAAAGCATTTTATTTGATGATAATAGTATTAATGTATTTTTATGTACATTTAGTAAGCTACAAATAAAAATGTTATTTTGTTGAATGAGTCTTTAAGCGTATCTCTGTCTTAACATATCGGATTGTTTTTAAGGGTATGAAAAATAATGCCCTGCCGAGTTACAGATTTGATATGGATTGGTAGTATTAACTTTGGGTTATTTCCTGTAAAGTTTATTTATGGATATAATAATAGTAATAACAAAAAAAATCAGTAAAATTAGAATCAATTTCAAAAGCACTTTATTCACAGATTGTCACTAAACGTAACAGAATTTTTTAATAATTATGAATATATAATATACACACAATGATTCTTATGAAATCACATATATCAAATATTATTAAAAAAAACGCTTGTAAAAATTACTTTCAACGGAAAATGTCCGGTGTTTGTTTAAGAAATAATCACATGCAGTTTATTTTACATTCACGCAGCTGTGTGGAAACACTGAGCTATATAAACTATACACTATGATTCTTAAAAATAAATATATAACAATTAGTCGATAATAAAAACTTGGTGGCGTGTGCTCATGTCGCGAATTTCATCTGTTCTGGACCTTCGGCGTAAATTTGCTAATTAGCACCCGGGGCACGTAGGGCTTAAATTGTTCCTTCAACAGCCATATGTAAATACTATGCGCTGTTGTCAAAATCAAAATAGTCATTTACAATTGAAATTTGAAAGTACAATCTTTTTGACGAAGGTCGCAAAAGGACAACCTAAAACAGGCGGAGGCAGCGGAAGAGGCGCGGCTCGTGCGCACACAGCGCGAGCACCTCGAGCTGGAGTTGCGTCGATTCAGACGTCGCCGTATGCTGCTCCTCCACGCCAAGGAACAGGAGCTTCTACGAGAAGTTAGTATCCTCACATTATGTTCATGTTGTAGGAGGATCCAGTTGTTACAATAAATTGGTTCAATGTAAATGCTAAAAATATTTATTGTTGCTGACTTCAGAGTGACCGAAAGGCAAAATTTCTCCATATATATAATTTGTCTTAATAACTGTTACATTATTTTTATATTTATATCATAGATTATGATTATTATAACTGTTACATTTGTTTATGTTATTGATTTCATAAGAAATAAGAAACTAAATTTTTGCAGGAGTTGAATAAAAGACAGCAACAATTGGAACTGGCTCATTCTATGCTGCTGAGACATCACGAAAAAACACAAGAACTTGAATACCGACAGCAGAAGAATGTCCATGCATTGAGGTAAATTTTTAAGCAATATTTTTATTTTTATGTGTGTAAAGTGTATGCATAGAAACAACTACGGTCTTAAAATAACTTACACCATGCTTAAATCATCCTTAAACTAAGAATAGAAACCTAGATTACTCTGGGTTTAAGTCCATTTTCACATTATTATTAATGAACACTGTATAACAGTGGTTTAGCCATGTACTTTAAACCTAGCTTAAGGTTGGTTAAATTGGCTATCATAAATTATTGCAGTGGCTGACATAATAAAATTAAAACCATAAATAAATCTGTACATAATATAAACGGTCTTATACTTGCTTAACGTTACTATTTAAGCAGTTGCGCAACGTCAAATTGACTGTCCTTGGCAAGTATTCTGTAATAAAGTCATACTTTTGCATCATAGGTTTGTTTAAACACAAATAATCCCTTTTCCCATGCAATTCGTACCATGCAACTCGGATGTTTAATCAGTTATGCGTGCCTGGCGTTGAAAAGTTAACACAGGACTTCGTGAAATGATTTTGCTGCTTTACATAAAAAAGTTCATATTATTTTGTGTGTTTTTATTACAAACAATGGCTTATAGACATATTAATAATGATAAAGGCACAGCACAAATACTTCTTGTAGAAGATCGAGAGAATGAATCAACGTGCAGCCGAGGTTCAAAAGCTCAGATCACTAATCAGGTGTAAAAGAAATTGAATTTGTAGGTGAAGCGAGTAGCTAGGAGAAGGAAGAAGTACTCCTATCAGTAAGAGCTGATTTTTTTATGGGACGTGAGGTGACATGATGAAAATCGAATTACATCAGGATGAGAAATCAACCACAAAATATTCTTACAGAAGAGCCTGGCATTCGCAAAAACAGTGTAGAGGTGACTGTTTATATACAACAAGCCTGGAATACATTTGTAAGTGATGAAATTATTGAAAAGATGGCCAAATATACCAAAAAATTTGTACGGCTGAGCTTGTGAGTGTGGAACAACTGATAATGTCATGATCTGAGCACTGTTCAGTTTACTCAAACTAGTCGCAGGAACCTTGGAAATATCATATGCAAAATTATGGGAATTTGTATGGTTTTATCTTTATGTAAGATTTTTGTTCCCAATATGTTTCCAGATCCAAAGATAATGTGTCAAAGTGTCCAGGATTGATTATTTATTCATTTGTATTTTATATACCTAAAACTCAAAAAGGTCAGAATGACACAACACTACTTTAAATGACTACACGTACCACTTAAAGGTTAATAATAGAGTTATGGTGTAAATTTTACATTACTAAGTCACATTATCATCCAACCCACAATTTTTGATTATGAATTAAATGTTTAAAAAAAAACTTTTTTGACACAGTTAAATAAGACTGATCATTTCTCTAAAACATGGAAGAAAAATGTTTAATTAATTGGCTTTCATTAACTGACTTTCAATATAAATATATTGGTTAACCCTTAAATAGCCACATTGGATATCAATATAATTAAAAAATTAACTGTTACCTGCAAAATTAATAAAACTAGTGGTTCTTTGTCTCATTCAGACATCAGTAGCCGTTACGACTTTGTGAAGTTTCTAATTTTTCTAATTACTGGGTAAACCAGTACTAGCGAGGAGTTTAAGTTCTTGCTTGCCCTGTAGCAATATTGTGAAAATGAAGATATATTATTAAGGAAAATGGTTTGGAAGAGCAGCTATTAAAAGTATGTCAAAGGGACTGCAAAATGGCAGTCCTTAAATCGCTTCTGCAGTCCTTAAATCGCTTCTAATTAATTATCTTTAAATCCTTTGCTAATTTACAGCAATTGGACAAGATTGAACAAACTGTTTTCTGTACAATATACTTCCCATTAATTGTAATAAAACAATTTCATACAACTATTACCACTCTGTAAACATGCAATGACCTTCGTTTGAATAGAAATTGAGAATGGTTCATTTCACGAACTGAACCATATAATAATACTATTTTTAAATAATCGGAACTCTCAATGTAGGGAGGAGCAAGTGCAACGGCAGCACAGCACAGAGCTGACAAACCAGCAGGATTATATGCAACGTGCTGAGCGGGAACTCCGCAAGAAGCATGCTCTCGAGCTCAAACAGCAGCCAAAGAGCCTTAAGGTTAGTGGTGGCATGGTGATGATAATGATAGGCTAATTTTTTCGGTTAAAAATTGTTAAATAATAGAGTAGTTTAGACTACTCTTAAATGTTAATTAAAAGTCATATTGAAAATTTTTATTCATTTATATTAGAAGATAAGTGAGTTATGAGCTTCAAAATTTAAACTTTTAGGATCCACTTCACAGTATTTGTTTTTTATAAAATTTTAATTTCAAGGTTAAATTTGTTAACCCAAATTCCAAGTTTTAAAAATTGCAACTGTGGTTTAAGGGAAACTATCTGGAAATAAACGGACCATTTTGTCTGTCATAATTCCATTCATGTTTATCCTCATGGGAAGCCTTTTTATTAGGCATCTAATACTGTGTAAAGGTGAATTTGAGGATTCTGCAATTTCAAGAAAACTCTAAATGGCAAAAGTAATAGTAGGCTAATGGCCATTTACTTACTGTTTAAAATTTAGAGATATAAAACTCAATTTTGAGATATAAAACTCAAATTAATAATCAATTACAGAATTTTTATTAATTTGGTTTGGTCTAGTTTGTCAATTGGATGAGTTGATTAAATAAAGAAAATATGTGCGGGTTATTTAAACTATCTTAGACATTGCCTATTCATGATTCGAATCACAAAATAAAATTTCATAAGTTTAAAAATGATGTTTTAAATATTATCTGTCCATATAAGGCAGATATTATCCTAAGTCATTTCATTATGGTCATTTACACACTCTTAGTGCGGGTAAATCCTACGAGTGCATGAATTACATAAATAATCGAATTATGGTAAGCCAAATTGCGTGTTATATTCTTCCTCTTCATAATGGTACATTCACCCACCGTGGGGCGTGTGCCTCTGCAGTGTTCCTTTATATGACTAGGTCCTCTATCTTTTTTATTCAAACTAACAAACAAACTTTGTTATCTTCCCCAGCAAAAGGAAATGCAAATCAGGAAGCAGTTTCGTGAGACATGCAAGATTCAGACTAGACAATATAAAGCGCTGAAAGCACAAATTTTACAAACAACACCTAAGGTAAGTTGTACTTTTCTTAAATCTTAACCATCTTAATATATTCTCTTAAAGTTTAGCTAGTGAAAAAAAAATCTGAATAAACGGTAATAAGACCTGAAGAACAACCATTCCCTCATAATAAAACGTTATAATAACATTTAGTATAAACATAACAATAAATAATAAAAGTTAACAAAAAACTTCACACTCATCAAAAAAATTTAAGACTTTCTTTAATAATTTGCATGTTTTGTTTTACCTGGATCTATTGGAGCTGAAAATTATAACATAATATCTGATTTTAAAGTAATTTGCATAATTTTGTTAGTAAAAATTCCTAGAAGTTGCCTACGCTTTAACTTTGACTTTCAATTATAGGTTCAATGCAATGTAGCAAAAACACTACTTTTTAAAGTATGAACAGTTTATCTAAAATATTGATATGTTGATGCCCTGAACTTGTTTCTTTATTTTCTATGTAGTTAAGAAATTGTTAATTTCGAATTGTAATTTGTCATCGAATATAGTCACTGTCTAGGTGGTATATTTAATGCAAGTGAAGAATTAAAAAGCTTACTTGTCAGTGACAACTAATTATTACAATATGCAATATCAACTTGCAGGAGCAGCAAAAGGCAGTGATAAAAAGTCTGAAGGATGAGAAGCGACGGAAGTTGGTGTTGCTGGGCGAACAGTATGACCAGAGCATCGGCGAGATGCTGCAGAAGCAGACCGTAAGACTGGACGAAAGTCAGATGGTAATTTGATTCAATTCAACTGAATTGGCTAAAGAATTAAACTATAGGCAATGTAACTCGATGGACGATGGCAAGTCAGGCCAAGAACCTATTACCTCGTTTTGGGCTTTCTCAATTATTGTCCGCATTTTATTGATAATTATTTAGTAATATAACTGAACAGCATTTTAAGTAAAAGTTTAATATGTTGGAAAATTATGAGGTCGATTTTGAAAGTAAAATTATTTCTAAAGTTTTTGTTCCAGTGCTCTTGTGCAGTTAACTAAGGAGAAAATTACACCACTACTATATAACGAGTTATAATTAAAATGATAAGCTTGCTCAATTTGTCATTTAATTAAATGAGTTCTCATCACACCTTGTGGAAAGTGTGGGAAGGCAGAAATGAGAAAAGTACAATACTACTTTTGAGGGGAGTCGTGTGATCATATACTAATATGTGGTCATATACTAATGATAAATAAAAAACAGCTTGAATGTATCTTATCTATAGACACTTGCTCATAATGCAGACGGAGTGCCACCAGCTAAAGGAGCGGTTGCAATATGAGCTGGAGATTCTGACAGCGTACCAGAGCAAAAACAAAATGCAGGCAGAGGCGCAGCGAGATCGTGAGCGTCGTGAATTAGAAGACCGTGTCAGTGTGCGTCGTGCTCTCCTTGAACAGAAGGTGAGAGTGAAGAAAATACGTAGGGAATTAAATATCGTAATGTGAAACTAGACAGAAAAGAAAATGAGTTCCAAAATAAATAAACAAAAGAAGGAAAATTAAATATCAATTTTCTTTTATGTAAAGTGACTGACAAATATACTTTTTACTTCTTATAATCCTTTCATCACTTTAACCGGTTGCCTCAATTTCTATACTTGAATAAAGGAAGCAAATTTCCACTTTATAAATAAATCATTTGTGTCTTACATACTTTAAACCTTAGAACAAATGTCGGTTTCTTAAAGTTTAAACACCATTTCATTTTGTATTATCTGAAGATGGAGTCGGAGACGCAAGAATTTGTTGCCGAGCGCACAGAACGCAGTCGGCTTCTTCATGAGCGACATGAGCGTGAACTTGAGCACTTTGATAATGAGAGCGCCCGTCTCGGTTTCAGGTAATTTTTAATATATACCAAATGGATTATTTGACTCACTGTATTTAATATATTAGGCAGCTTCTCCTTTCAACGAATGCGGATGAACTGTATCACTAGTCTCATGAAAAATGTCAATACAAAATGTTTTTGGGAAAGTCAAAATGTGGGAATGATACCACTGCTTAAATAAATGTTGTATCGCCCAGTGGGGTAACATGTCATCTGGCCTAATTATCTCTGCTTTGTGGAAAAAGAGAATGTGATATACATTCTCTTTTTCCAATGTTTTAGTTTCTAATCTTAGCCTGGCAGTTTGACAGTACCACTGATAAGAAAATTGGTTAATAGAAGCAAATTTCTCCCTACTAGTTCATAATTGTGGCTTGTTTGAACTGTCACTGTAATGAGTGTAATAGGACTGTGTGAAAGCACCATCTATATTACATATGTATGTTAGATTTGTAAAAAATGTCAGACGTGTATGACAAAAAATATTTTTAACATAAATTGGACGTGAAACATCAGAAACCTCAAAACTTTTTGCCAGTTATTGTTAGATAAAATTCCCAGAATTGTTATATTGGCAATTCTGGGAATTCTGTCTAAAAATAATTGGCAACCGTGATTAGCAAACAATCTGACCTACAATACAGTTCCTGAGTCAATCAATTAACATATTTTGAGCTGTAAAATTCATTTTATGTTTGTTTATGCCTTGCAATACGTAAGCATGACCAAATTATTTGTTTATGTTTATTATAGAGAGTTCAGACTTGATTCCAATATATCAAAGGCTCAATATTATAAGTATTAAGGTCATATATTAAAAAAATAGCGTATTGCAATCTACCCATGATGCACGGTTACGCATTGAAATGGCGAACTTATATATATATATATATATATATATATACATATATATATATATATATATATATATATATATATATATAGTTTTTATATGATATTAATGTCTCTATATTGTCTAGCAGTACGATTTGAAGGAGTGCCAAAATAATTCGCACAGTTCGAATGGTTCAAAAAAAATACATGTTGACGACTATTAAGGATGTCGTTTGATAGTCCTTCAATTTTATTGGTTAAATTAGACTTTTGTTGACCCCAATGTTGAATACGTAATTGTATTGGATAATGGGTATCCTTTATAAAGGCAACAATAGGGTATTTAACTATATTTTTTTAATTACTATATAAAATAAGTAACATAATATTAAAAACGGTTAAAATAAATATATCCGTACCTAGAACTTTTCATTGCAAAGTTTTAACGACTTAAAAACTGATAAACTAAGATTCGCACAAACATGCCCCATACAAAACACCACTGGCCAATTATTTAGCATTCATTATAAGTAAGTTTATTAAATATTTTTAGTACCTCATTAAATATTGAATTTAAGTTATATATTGCATATTTTAATTTTCTCATTTTTTCGTGTGGAAATTAAAAATTTTTCAATTTAATGAACAAAATAATTGTCACTTGTTCCTATTTGGTAGTTTCGTTTGTTACATTCGTTATTTTTTACATCACAAGGTTTTTTAAACCTACTGTATAGTTTTAAAACATTTTTACAAAAAATGTCAACATCAGTCAAATGATTTTTACATTCAATGTTCTCAACTGTAGTGTTATTAATATGGCTTCACATCTAAAATTTTTTTGTACATACTAGAATCCCCATCAGGAATAAGTTTTATCAAATATAAATCCCTTAGTCAATGAATTTTTAAATCCCTCTAAAAGTATGATTGACTCCATCCCGGTAGACGATCCTACATAGTTTTTCTAACACTTGTGTGCTGGTGGATCAGCAGTTTTATTAGAAGCTCGAGTACACAACATGCAATATTTATTCTTTACTTTTGTAATCATAAGTACAAAGGGGCGGTTGAAAAGTTTTGAGCCTAAGTACCTTTAAATATTACTAATGACTCGCACAGCACATCACTAATTGCAGATATCCTAAGAAGTATAAATGTCAAGTTTCATGTCATTAGCATCATTACGCTGTTAGTAACGGAACCATAAACGTAACCATGTCCGAGTCAACAGCACTTTGCACGAAATTGGAGTACAGAGCTGTCATAAAATTCCTTATAAAGAAGAACAAAACGCTGATGGAAATAATCGAAGAGATGTCAGCAGTTTATGGGAAGTCTGCACCTTCATTTGCGACCGTAAAATGTTGGAGCCTAGAGTTCAAACACAGCAGGGGGTCGCTCAAATATGATCCCAGGTTGGGACACCTAAACACCGCCGTTACTGAAGAAAACATTGAAAAAGTGAAAAAACTTGACCTCCAGTGACGAAGAAATGAAGACGGCCATAAACGAACATTTCGAAGACAAAAAGTGTATTGAAATAGAGGGAAATTACATTGAAAAATAAATTTTTTATACATTTCTATCAGCATTTTTAATACCTTAGGCTCAAAACTTTTCAGCCGCCCCTCGTATATTGTACTCATCTATGTTGTTTTAGGAAATAGCTTGACGTGACTCTTCCTCTACGGCTTCAGCCATTGTTTGCTCTGCAGTTTGTTTCCACCACTTACAAATATTCTCATGGACAGAACTGTACTGTGTGTACTGAATATTAGTATTAATACATTTTAGTATTAACTTAGCTAACTTGGCTTTGACTTTAATTTCTTTACGCGATTAGAGGTCTCCCTTTTTTACCCATATTTAGAAAATTTAATAAATATTTTTTCAGTCGGAAAAATTGCTGATTTTAATTGAAATAAGCATAAATGTAATTAAAAAAAAAAAAAACCTTAAAACAACCATCACCAGATAAAAGAAACAAGTCCACACATAGCACACAAGTACACGATTGAAACTGATCTTTGCTTGTTTGCGGTCCGATACCAAAACATGGATATGATAATATAACAAAACAAAAATAGGTTTAAGAACAAAAAATATTATAATTGTCCTAAATAATAACCACTATTTATAAAGCATAATAACATCAAGTAGTGAACAAACCGTGTAATGATATAAATATTCTGAAAAATTTTGTGTGCGTCTAATAATTTGGCCAGGGACTGTACATGTCCGACATTGATAAAATAGATACACTCTTGTGGTACCAGCGTTCGATCATCGAAATTTCCATGATTAAGAAAAAATTTGCAGAAAATGCTAACAGTGTCCAATTATCCAAGAGGGATAATAGATTCATATATGTAACATGTCCTGAAGGCAAACAGGCACGGTTGCCTCTCAAATACAAAGGATCAAGAACTACAAACATACTCGAGTTGATGCACTTGGACATTTGTGATCCAATGGAAACCACATTGCTCGGTGAAACAAAATATTTTCTGTAAATTATTCACAGATGATTATTCAAAAAGGTATTTGTTTATTTCTTACATAAAAAATTATGATAATAGACTCTAATACATAAGCTAACATTTCTCTGTATTCCTAAAAGGTATTGGAATTATACACCAAACAACCAAGTCATACATGCCCAAACAAAATCGAATTGCAGAATGCATAAAGAACACTCGTCAAAAAGGCAAAACGGCTACTCGATGGCAATCTACCAAACAATATTGGGCAAAACTGCTGTACATGCAGTTTTCCTCCAGAAGAAAGTGTGCTCACTCCAGAAGAAGTGTGCTCGGGGCAAAAACCAAATTTTAGCCATCTGGAGTTTTTGAAGATGATGCAATAATTCATCAACCAAAAGAAAAGAATGATCCTAGAATAAGAAAAGCAATTTTCATTGTATATTACGAAAAGACATAAGGATACAAATACATAACCCATTGAATCATCTACTATAAAATGAAACCGTGTCCCAGTGAACTTGACAGAGTCCAAATGTAAGTCAACTGTCCACATTTTAGAGAGTTATAAATAGACATCATGAATCCACTAACACTGTTATAACCTCTGCAACATCTAATCTGGAAGACACGTTTGAAAATGAGTTTTCATCAAATCAGAGTACATACTTGCTGAATATAAGCATAGATATCCCGATATCCTCAAACATAACGTTAGGACTAAAGAAAAAACAGACTTGTTCCAAAACAGTTACCTGTGCTATAAGAATGGTCTGTCTAACTTTATACCTATAAAGTACAATGAAGACACAGTGTTAGTCAGCCCACTCCAACAGGTGGAAAGTGTAGTTACAAGTAGGGAAATTGGAATCGCATCATCAAAATGAAACATGTATATTAATAGAAAAGCCTCTAAGATGTAAACGGACATTTTGCATCAAAGATGAACCAACGGGTTCATCTTTGATGCAAAATGCAAGCTAAAGTGAAATGCATTACAAGAATCCACTTTGTGAAAAAGGGTATGCACAAACTGTAAGACGGCAACTCTGACGAAACATTTTCCCTATGGTCAGAATGAAGCTACCGTCAGCTGGTCCAGCCACGCCAACAAAGACTTGGCTACTACCGAAGCAGAGTTCATAGCAGTTTGTACAGCCACCAAAGAAACAACGCAGTTAAAGCAGTTACCAAGTGACTTCATAAACGATACAAACATATAACCATTAAGTGTGATATAGACATTAATGTAAAAGAACAAATATCATGAAAATGTTGTTAACTTAAACTAAATATTAGCAATGCACAAAACAGTAAGTCAAAGGGTAATGCAACATCACTTGTCACTTCCGAAAAAGTAATATAACTCTGTAACATCACCTGGAACGTTACTCGAAATGTTACATGATATGTATTACTTTGTACGAAATATTACTCTATGTCAACCATTACATTTTCTTAGACATTACTCAAGATCGTGGATGAAACGTATTAATTTGAACAGAATATTAGGTATATGATTGAAGGCATCTTACTGAGTAATTTTAGTGCAAATTGTAATTGTCGTAATGTATACCTAGTAAGAATAAGAAAATCTGATAATCCGAAAGCTGATGTTCCTTCGTACTTAGGTTCCAATAGACACAGATAATAAATTTCTACAATTTAAATTTGTTTTTAAAACAGTTCCCAAAAACATCTATTTAAATTCTTCTTATTGATACCCTATGTACAGTTGCCTATTCGTAACATATGAACATATCTAAACTAACATAATTAAACAAAGTTAACACCTAGTAATTTACTCAAACACTCCAAATATGTCGCTTTAAAATGTGAATGCAAAAACAAATTTCTAATTTCTTCATTTAATTGACCTTATGCGACAACAGTTTGGCACCATACATGTCTTATACGTACTAGTGAGATCAGTGTGAAGTGTAAAAAGAAAATTGAACCATACTTGTCACCCCATACGATTCAAATTCTAAATGCTCGAAGATACTCCCTCATTCTTAGTCCTCTATCTCTTTCGCATAATGTGCATGATCGGCTGATTCGACCGCATCGCATCACATTGCGAGTTGAGCATCACTTTATCACATGTAATATATACAAAAAACACTGACCGAACTTTGTCAAATCGAAGTGATAGGTGATGATGATTAGAACTCAAACATAATGCGTAATGTTTTATCATCTCTCCAAATGACATTACATTTGTAACATTACACGCATCACCTACCCATGTCTACTATATATATGGTTTACTTATTATTGAGTCACAATGTCTCTAGCGGCCAATTACAACAGGCGGGACAAGGCCCTGGCGGCTGGCGGTTCGCTCTTACTCTTGCCTACACATAAAACTTTTTTGTCCCACGCACATGAAATCTAATTTCACTTCTAGCAAATTATTTAAAATCCCATTTTTTCATACATTTTTATAAAAATATTTAATAAAATTTAATAAAGATGCTAAAAAAATTCATGCTTAAAATATATTTTCGACATACTTTAAATCTATTTTAAAGGCTTTTTTACTTAATAACACTTAAAATTTTCTGGAATTTTTAATCTCTTATTCTAATAATCTGAAAAATATATTCGAAAGCTTATTTTTTGCAACTTTAATCGGTGGCGTGATACTAAGATGTCATGTGGTGTTTTCAGTGGCGTGCTACTAAGATGTTTTCAGTGGTGTGCTACTAAGATACGATGCGGTGCACTATACTAGGGCCCTAAAGCCCTTAAGGGTTGTCTGACCAAACCATGCCATTGTAAAATTGAGTTGTTGCGAGGTCTTAGAGTTGCTGAATAATTTTGTCTAGGGGCAAGCTAAGATAAATAGCAATCATATAAACTCCATATAAAGGACACTTACAGTAACTAATTCAATTCTGCCTACTTTAGAAGGAAGAATTTATGAAAGCGGGGATTTTTCTTGATTACAGGATATTTCTTGATTTTGTATATTCGTTGAAGTTAGATACTAAGCAAACCACATTTCACATTCACGTTTTAGTGAATTATCAATAATTATGAAATTTACACATAGCATTCTACCAAAAGTGTTTTAGTACAAAAACCAAAAGTATTTTAGTTAATTTCTTAAATACAATTTATCACAGTTCTGAATTTTACAAATGTTTTTCAGTTAATTTGTAAACGCATTCTCTCCTCTGCTACTCAATCTATAGCTGCTCTGGATCTCTTATCAACCATCTCTGAAACCTTTTTGACGTATATAAAAATACAGAATATACAAGTACAACATAACACTATTTCGTTGTTAGTCTATTAAAAATTTTACACATTATCTTCAAACAAATAATCACAGACTTCTATTTGCCCTAACAGCGCACTGGCGATTGCTGAAGCGTCGAAGGAAGCCTATCCCGAGGAAGAGCAGTCCTTGTCGGGCTCCATGCTCAGCCTGGCACACAGCAACAGCTCAGCCAGTTTCCCTGCAGGCTCGCTGTAGCCTTGCACGCATTTGCACTATACGTAATGTAGCATAGGGCCAAAATGTGGGATGAGAACAGCGGAGCGTAGTCTGTAGTATGTATGTACAGTTGCCTGATGGGAATATTTTAATTGTGATAGAAATTAAATTTATGTCTCATTGTTTTTGGAAACCACGCTTTAAAGGTGATAATATTACGTTTTTTATACACAGTACTTCAGATAAATATCTGTAACCAAATATACTAAAAATTTTCATTAAAATAATAATATGAAAAAATGTATCTATATAATTTTCACATAATCGTATAATGGTGCGCAATAAAAAAAAAATTATATAAATGGGAGTAAATTGTGATTTCCCATAAATGACGGTTGTGTACGCTTAATTAGTACATATATATATTTGCTTTGACTCTTTTTTATCCAATAACTAAAGATATGACCTCTTAAGAAGTTGTGACCTTTTTTCAATTGTGTATTCAATTAGTAAAAAATAATTTTTAAAATTATGTAAACGACTTCAAATTTCATTATCTCAGTAAATAATACAACATATAGTTTGTTGAAATCAAAACGTATAAATCAAAGAATTTAATTTAATAATTGTTAGTTTCTCTACAAAATTTTAATGAGAGAAGTAAGTTTGTTCCTTTCAATTTTGGTCTATTTCTTTTGTAAGGGATCAGCCCTTACAAAAGAAATAGGAAGTAAACCCATATATAAGTACCTCGTAAACGTAGATATAATTATTGCCCAAACTAGATATTTTTTCCGTTCTACATAATTCGTGTTAACACTCGACTAAATTAGCTAACATATTGGTGAGAATTTCATCCATAGCAATATCAAGAGAAGGTTCATTATTTTTAGGCCTGTCTGAAAAAAATATATATTTTATATGTTTTTTACTTTAATTCAAAATAAAGATAGCAATACAGTTTCCTTACTTTATATCTTGTAAGTCATATGCAGTCTTATATTATTTATTATGAAATGACGTTTAATAAAGATGATTATTTTTAGTAGATATGTGTAATTGTTGAAATTGTTTGTAACCAAAGGCAAGTTGCGTACTACAGATTACGTGCCAATGAGTCTGAGTAGCGCTTTGTGAAATGAATCCATAACATTTTGTAGGAATATTAGTATGAATGAAGCATTGTCGTTGGTAGTTAGAGAACTTAAGAAAATCTATTTAAATTTTTTAATAATACGAATCACAAATAGCAAATGCATTGCCGATAATGTTGGTACTAAGTAAATAAACATTTTTTGATAGATGTGACAAGTAAGCATTGTGCCTAGATCTAACGCATTAGCTTTCATAGATGCAGTGTTGTGCGCAGGTATGGTTATCAATTTCCCAAATTTAACTGTTGTTCAATTTTTGTCCCGCACCTTAACATTTCATCAGTGAAAAAAAATCTTGAGACAAATTTCTTCTACACACTCCAGTTTATATATAGGTATGAAATAATCATGCCAAATGAATATACTTCAAGGTAAAAAGTACAACTTTGTTCAATTCATAGGACTCGTTCAGAAAGTGTACGCATTCAACATAAATAATATTCTTTATCTAAACAATCATCTATCCTTTAAAAGCCTATTTTCCCCCATCGTCCGATGGCTTTGCAAAGATTTGACTATTGATGCCCTAGCGGGTCTACATCCGCCATTCACTGCAAGACCTTGTGTCAGGTGTCCGAAGTAGTTAATACTCTAGTAACAAATTCTCATCGATCCATTGTTGATTCAATATTTTTACTATTGAGGTAATCATTACTCTTACATTGCTAAGACATCAGTGTTTTACACCAGTTGGAGACATTGAAAAACTAAGCAAGTTCTTAATTCCATAAATCAAATGTTTTTCTTAAACTGTTAGGTATATTTTAAAAGTTCTTATTTTTCTCATTACAGCAGTTTTTAATCATAATATTCAAATTTAACATTTATTCATTGTATACACTTTGACTAGAAATCTTGATGTTTCTTGTTATTTTTAATAATGAGTGAATCTTAATATATTATAGTTATGGCAACTTTTCAATCATCGAGCATAGAATGGGCATTAATAATTTCTTTAAAATTTCCAAAGGCACATATCCACCCATTGTCTTCAACCATATTGTCTCCACATTGTTGCCAACGTACTGGTAGCTTATCAAAGCCGCTTCTTTAGAAGTGCGAATTACAGAGATTTCACAAAAGCTCTAAAGGCCACTTTGAACTCCTCGTCCAAAAGAAATACTTTGCCCAAAAATTATTTAATGGTAGTAGATGCTAAGGCAGGAAACCAAGGAAGGCTGTAGCTTTTTCATACTCTTGTTTGTGATGTATCGGGCTGAACCTAGTCACTAAATTGCGACACTTAACTGCTAGCTGCTACTTCATGCAGCTTGCAGTTAAGTAACACAATGTAACCGAAAATGTCTTCTGATGGAGCTACTTTTGTGTGATGTCCTGGTTGATTTTACTTAGACTCTTGTTAAGGAAACTTTTTATTTTTGTAGACAATTTCACATGTTGCAGCGTATAATCTGGTCATTCTTGTGTTAAGCAAGAAGGAAAAAACCTCAACTTACCGTCGATCCAATCCTTTAACCTCTTTACATATTCTCTTATTGAGCTTTTTAACCTTGCCAGTTTGAGAACAATGCAACAGTATCGTGTCTACACATATTGAAGTTCGCTACTAACAAACACATGGTTTGACTGAATCCGCATTCACAACAGTCATTAATGTCTCGGGTTACCTCCACGATTTCCCCAACCGTTTTAACCACCGTCTCACCGTCTGATTCAAAGCAGACTCTTTTTCGAAAACAGAGTTGACACTGCACAATTTGACATCTGAAATAAATATCACTCAAATTTTAGTTTGTGACAATGTTCCTCGACAAAACAATAAATTGAAAGAAATTAACCAAGCTGAGCAAAAAATTGTAAAAAAGTAAACAAACATTCACATTAATCTAGAGTGCATTAAAATTTTTTTTAAAAAATCAGTTTAGTGTATACTCTTGTGTTCTTTTGTATTGGGCAGATCGTCAAATTTACAAGTGTTGTCTATGATGTATGAAGTGTGTACACTACACCATTTAGAATTGAAACAAATTTAATTTATGTGCAGTACTCTATAGAGAAAATGTGACAGCCATGAAGATTCAGTACAATATCATGTCATCTAGAAAAGCCATATTTTTGGATTTAAACGAAAATGTTATTACAAAATAAATTGATAAATACTGTAAACGATAAAAAAATGCAATTATCGACTTGGAAATGTGAAACATAAAGCTCGTATAAATATTAAGTTAGGTAAGAGAAGTTAAGATATGGTGTGCGCTAGGCTGACAAGCAGTGAGAATATGTCATACTAATAATCTAGTGCAGATGAATGATGTTTACTACTAAACTGATATTCAGTATTCATTCACATGTATTATTAAAAAAATGATTTCAAATCAATGATGTAATTGATACATCATGAAAAGAAACTTTTATTTTATCCACTTGCAGTAAAACTCAGCATTCAGAAATTAATCATAATTTTTTTTTATCATTTTGTAAAA
The DNA here is from genome assembly GCA_039881145.1 of Druceiella hillmani. Lineage (NCBI taxonomy): Eukaryota > Metazoa > Arthropoda > Insecta > Lepidoptera > Hepialidae > Druceiella > Druceiella hillmani. The sequence continues at coordinate 25,098,096 of JAYKKI010000009.1, read as the reverse complement.
CTTTAGAATTTGCTCGTTATCAAATTTTACATAGAAAAATGAAAAATATGGTTCTTTTAGATTTAAATATTTTATACCCAATTTTTCATGTATGCCAGTAATCAAGCCATTGGAAACATTCAGTAATAAGGAAGTGATGTGAAAATGCAAAAGTGAGTGAGATAGGTCAAAATATGTGTGAAAGATTTTAAATATTTACACATTGTTGACCAGCAATTTCACACAAACTAACTCACATTACCAGCTGTTGTTTCATAATTTTGAGATGTAGTGCAACTTTATACATATCTTCTATATTAGATTCTAATAATTTGTTTTGTGGTGTAGTAAACTATGTAGCAAACACCTACGTGCAATAGTACACAAGTTTTGCAAAATATATTTTATCTCAAGATTTCTATGTATATTATGTATATATACATACATATTACATATATATGTGTGTTGGTAAATTGACATAGCAAGCCGGCTTCTATGGTTTTCCCCGAGTAAAAAATAAGAAAATTGTGATAATATTTTTTCTTATCATATTCCATTCTCAAAGCAGACAAATTCAACATTAACACAGGGGTTAAGCATCCCACAGTGCACAGACATCAATTGTCGCACGACATCATCAAAATAATCACGGTGAACTTATTTCAGCTATGAATATTGAGCAGTATGAGTTTAATTTTACGGAAATAAAAATTTGCAATACTCGCAATTCTATATTTTTCTTAACTTTTCTTTCTCGTAGAGGTTCTGTTTATGATAACGAAAAGTGAACACGATTGCAAACAGTGAAAAAAGATTTTTACAACATCCTATGTTCACTCTGAGTTTTAAAAATTGAAATAGTTACTCCTAAAGTGCAAACACAACTTAACTTGTGATTGGTTAATGTTTGGACATGAACAGACGTGTAATTCGTGACTGGTCAACAATGTGTTAAATATTTTCCTCATACTGATGAAATATCTTCTTCATACTGGTCTTTATTACTCATATGATACTTTGTGTATCGTGTGAATAATAAAGACCACAATATTAATGTGAATCTGTATAAAATAGACCAATACAAAACCGTTAATATGCATATGTATGTGAAACGTTGCTATTGTCACTATAATTATTTTATTAACATAATATTTGTAAATGTCTTATGTACATTGCAATAATTAAGCATGAGCATATTTATTGTATCGAGGGGTGCCGTAAGCGATGTATTGTAAAAAATTCCAATTCAATTTTGAAGGAAAAATTAAAAGAAAACTACTATTACTGTTTTTAGTAATGAGTGCATAAGGCTGTGTGTAGAGTGTGCATGTGTAATTTAAGTTAACGAATAAAACAATAATAAAGGTTATACTTATTTATAAATCTGAATAAATGTATTTATATGTATAGCATGTACCATCACTAAGTAGCACCACTTCAACCACTTGTGCAATTAATCATGTGTAATCTGGCGGAATGTTATTTTTTTAAATCAGTCCCCTAGTCCTAAAAATAATTAAAGCTTAAATTTTATTAGCATCCTGTGTAAATTGTCAGTTTGGTAACATATAAGATATTGTAAATTGTCAAGTGTCAAAATGAATTGCCATTTATCTCTTTGAAATACTAGGAAACAAAGCATAGGTTAAATTCTGAATTAGCATACTTCACTTAAATATTATAATTGTATGAACTAGTAAATCAACAAAATAATTGCTTAATACGATACATTGCATTTGGCACATACTAAAATCATGTCCAAATATTCGCTCACACTAAAAAATTACATATTTGCTAGTCCCACTTACTCGAGAATGTATTACAAATATTTGACAAAAACCACTGAAGTACATTATACAATAACACAAATCAACTGTCATTTCGCAACAATAACTATCTCTTCAAAAAGATTCAAACGTTCTGATAGGTCATAGACATTTGTGAGTACGGTTTATTGATTTTTTAATATGGCAATAACCATATTAAAAAATAAATAAGCCATGCAAATTTATTTTGAAATCATAATTAAAATCAGGGTAAAATTATCATTAAGAAGCAAATAATAATTCATCTAAATGACATGAAAAAATATTGAATTCGTAATATCGTAATTGATTTTTGTAGGATTTTATATAATCTAAATATTTAGAAGAATTATGGATGTTAAAGATTTTCAAATAGCAATAATTTTGATTTACGAACTGTAAACATCCTTGACCTTAAAATGAAATTGACCTTCAAAATGAATTATGACACAATTTTTATTCTTTTGTTTTTTAACCTTCTTTTGTAAAACGATGCAAATGAAAGGGATAGTTAAAAAAGACCAATTCACCATGAATCACTAAGAAGAGTAATCATGCAATATTGCCACATTGTTTATCGATATAAAAGATATAGGTTGATGCATTTCCAATTAAATTTAAAAAAAAAAATGGTATGATTTTTAAGAAAAATAGGTATATTGCAATCTACCACGATGCACTGTTACGGATAGAGTGCTACTTAGTGATTGTACATACTGTATATGTATATATATTATATATATGTGTATATATATTATTTATCACACATAAATAATTTAAATAAAGAGATTCGTAAATACTGATCATTATAAAATGATTAATAACACTGTATCATTATACATATGTCGGTTTTATAATTGACTTAACAGTAAACAAGTTTATTTGTTTATGGTGTAAGACTAAAGGAAATTAGAAAAGAAATTGATACAATAAATGTTTCATGCAAATATGCAAAATATGTTATAACGACCCTATTAGTATTATTAATCAATTTCTTTAGGTAGTTGTTGTTGGTCACAGATATACAACAATATAGCCAATCGTTATTAGCTGATGAAATTGCGAATAGGTTTTTGGTTGTATATTATCAGGCTGGTTGGTCTTACATTTAAAAAAAAATTGGCAGTTACATTTAAAAAAAAATTAGCAGCATGTTATAAATTTCTTTTTGTATTGCTCTACAATTTGATTCTACTTTGCTATGTCATAATAAATTTAAGTTTAGAAACAAAAATGTCAGAATTACATTCAAGTGTATATTAGGGAGGGAACTGAAAATAATTTGACATTTCAATAAATGCAGTGTTTATTGCTACCAAGCTCAAAGGATTGCCATATAGCATCTACAACAGAATGAGTCCATGAACTTTATTGTTATAACTCACAAATACACAAAAAAAGAATTTTCAAAATCTTGTCTAATACATAAACATAATATATATATATATATATATATATATATATATATATGTATATGAATATGAATACTTAGGCTACTAATTTTTATGGAAATAAAAAAGTATACATATGGAAAAATACTGAAGTTATCACCAGGGTTAGGTAGGGTTTCCTTTTCGTATATAAAATATTTTTTACCTATTAAGTACGAAACCTTAAAAAGGACATTCTTTACCTGCATTCTAATGAAGTATTTATTTTGTAATGACTGCTAAAAATAAAATTTGACAATAATGAAAGGCACCATTTTGATTTTAACAGTTTTTAAATTAATGATAGCAATAAATGTTCTCTGAAAGGTTTTTGACATAAAAACCAGAAATTTGACATAGCGACAGAGCATTATCCCCCATATATATATCTCAACAGTTAACACTTTAAAAATTTAATGGAAATATTGGAGGGAGCAAATAAAATGCTCGAAAATAATTTTTTATTATTTCATATATCACGTAGAGTATAAATTAAAAGAAGGACATATACCCTTTCTTCCAAACTGCTAAAACCAAAATTATGACAAAAAGCATCACTAGAAGTTGACGTAAAATTTGTCAGTAAATTGTATTGATTATATTAAATATCATAGTAGAAATTTAAAATAACTTGCAGAGATAATTTGAAAAACAACACTGTAAGACCTTATTGTTCGCATCCCAAATTGTTTCATTCCACAGAATTAAGTTCTTTTCTATTTCTGCAATATAAATGAATAGTAAAGAATTTGACATAAGACCGCGCATCTTCAATCGCAACTAAACCAATACTTCAACACACACACTTATAACTATTTATATATATATGTATATGTGTGTGTGTATATTATTATATATGTAATATAGGATCGACATTTCGCCCAATGTTTTTAAATTTTGTGACTGGTTTTATATGCGTGTGATTTTTGTAGAAACAAGCTTTAAATTAAATAGCAATCAAATGTGCAATGATTGCAAGTTGATAGGAGTCGGTGATGTTATGGAAAATGTTTATTTTTCATTCCTTAATAGTAAAACACAGGCCTAAACAGACTGATGTCGATAGAGGTGTGGTGGTAATACCATTATTTACATGCTATAATATAATGTTAGGTGTCGCAGACTTGCGTGTTTATTGAGTAATTTTAAGAGTATTGACGCTATAATTATGTATAATAGTAGGTAATAAATATATGCTTTCGCTGGTGATGTAACTTACGTAACTCGATGTAAACAATGGCATTACTTCCAGTTAAGAGTTGTAGATAGTAAAATTACAAAAATTTATTGACAACTCGAACAATAACTGTATAAAATATACAGTTAACAAAATAATCCAGGGAGACGTTTTCTCTGTTTATCAACCTAGTAAAAATTGTGAATATCCCTATAAAAAAAGTGTACGGCAAAAAGGAAGCTGACGAGCAAAATGTCGGTCCTGTATAAGCGAACAATAACACGATGATTATATAATTTATATTTATTATACATAATTATATAATGAAGCATATATTACGATAATGTTGTAATAGTAATACATATGTAGAATAATAGTAGTCAAACGCGCGTGCGTACGCGTGTATATATTGTAACTAAACACTTTTGTATTTTACCATTTTGTATAGCTGATAATAATGATTATTAAAAATAACCTAGATAGATTGAGTTGATATAAAATATATATACATAGTAGTTCTTTATGATTATTATTTCCTATTGTAAAAGCTACCCCTGTGTATAGAATACATTATATAACTATTATATATTATGAATGAATAGAAAGATATTGTGTTTTTAGTTTCTTTTTGTCGACATGCACTTCATAAGTTTTAATGTAATATAGACGAAATTAAAGACGTTGACTGTGCTATTATAAGTATAGCTGTGGGGACTTCCAAGCGATACGATCAAATTGCGGATTTGTTGCTTGTGACTTATTGTCACTCTCGGAATTATGTTGTATGCTTGTGTCTCCATGAGAAATTACCGTCTTGTGTTAGTTTTTGTCTTTAAATACCTTCCAAAATTAGTTATGTATTGTTCCCATAAAACATAAACGGGAAAGGACAGGAAAGTACTTACTGCCTTATACTAGTATATTTACATTCACATTTTTCATATATGTGATAATTAAAGTGAATAGAAATAAATTAAAGATTCTATAGTTAATAGAGCCATTTCCTTTCTCCAGAAGCCGTGATTTGTTTTGCAAAAAAGTAACCTTATTCAAAAATGTATTATTGGTTATTTGGATTTTCATAAATTTTATTTGTATTATTTATTGATAATTAACACTTGTATAAAATACTACCAAAAACCACGGAAATTTCTGTTTAATAATCAGTTTTAATGTAATATTAACGCAAATTTTATTATTTTCAAATTCTGAAAGTATTTTGTCAATATTTCAACGTTAAATTATTGTTTGATTGTGGACAACATTTCTTGTAATGTGTTTTAAAAGTAGATGGTATTTTTCAGGTTACACTATATGTATATTTCCAAAACCTTTTGACGGTTATTTCAATGTGAACTATATATAAAATAAAGCAGTTGAAACTCATGGAGAATCCAAATATAATTGTTTTCATGTCATTTTATTTTGTTATATATTTAAATAACCATTCGACTTTAGTAGTTTTAATTATCATTATAATAATTATTATTGTAATATAATCTTATTAAAAAAATCAAACTGAAAATAAATAATAGAAAAGAATTGATATGTAATGTTGTATTTTTATTAATAGATTTTTTCATTTACCGCTGTTTGTGTTTTTTGTCTCATTCATCTTATTTAGGAGGTCTACATATAAAAGTAACAAACTTTAGTACTCAACTCATCACCAAAGCCAAAAGTTACTGTCTCATCGTTGTATTATGAGGGGCATTCAATGTATTCTCGGTATCGGCATAATTTGGTAATGATGCTGGTAATTTAATAACTTATACGGATAACAATTTGAGGGTATATATAGCAAATTTCATATAATTGTGACAATTAGTTTTCTAGTAATCAAATAAATCACGGCTATGACTGATGTGACAATGATTAAGAAAATTAAGCACCGTGCGGTTATTAAATTCCTTACTAAACAAGGAAATCTCAAAAAATGATTCATGAAGAAATGGTGGCTGTTTATAAACTCTGCACATTCATTATCTACCATACAAAAGTGGTCAAGTGAATTTAAAAGTGGCAGAGAGGGTAACGAAGACGACCCTTGCTCGGGCAAACTGGTTAGTGCACGCACGAAAATGTGAAAAAAAACTTGTACTGGAGGATGCCCGTATAAGAGTGAAAATGTTAGCAGAGATGACTAACCTATCAGTTGGTACTATTTTCACTTTTCTTCATGATCATCCCAATCTCTCAAAGGTCTATGCAAGATGGGTAACGCGAATGCTCACGGCCCCTCAGAAACAAACGTGGATCGAGTATTGTAGGGAGTTTTTAGGGCTCTTTGGTGATGAAACAGCCAAGATTTTCGACAGAATGGTAACAGGAGATGAAAAGTTGGTTCATCACTATGATCCAGAAAGTTAAACAGGAGTCCATGCAGTGGCACAAAAAGGGTGCAAACCATCCATATTTTAGGACTCGAAAGGAATTTTGTTGATCGAGTACATAAAAAAAGGTGAAACCATAAACGCAGCATCTTACACAACCACCTTGCGTAATTTAAGAGAAGCAATTATGGAATAAAGACTAGGAAAACTGAGTGCAGGCATGATGCGTCTTCATGACAATGCGCCCTGTTCACATGGCACGCGTTTCCAAGGCTACTGTAAAAGACTGTGTTTTTGAAGAAATTAACCACCCAGCTTACAGCCCGGACTTAGTCACTACTTTTTATTCCCCGATGAAGAGCTCAAGGCGGCGATAAATGATCATTTTTTAGACAAGGAGGAAAGCTATTTTTTACAGGACATTGTAAAGCTAATTTCAAGATCTCTTAGGTGTAATGATGTATTGAAGGATTATATTGAGAAATAAAAAATGTTTTAAAAATTTGTGTGTTTTTCTTCATGTTGATACCAAGAATACATTGAACACCCCTTGTATATTCACTATAATAGTGTAAAAAAGAAAAAATAAATAATGTTATCCTCATAGGTACGTCATAGCGACATCAGTTACCTACCTCGTACTGTAAAAATGTAATACAGTTACTTTCGTTAGGTTAGAATATTAATCAAAACATTTAGTATGACAATAGAGCAAAGATTAATTTACAATATGGCAGTTAAACGACTTACTGTGTGACCGTTAGTTGGAAAACAACAAAAAATGATTACTTTGAGCATAAATATTATCCAATAATAAATATTTCATTGTCAAGGCAGAAAATGAGGAGCATTTTTAAGAATATTATGCTTTTTCTGAAATGGCAAGAATGCTTTATGGAAGCAATAGAAGATATGCACTATGTATGGCGAGGGGCCAGTCCACATGCTGTGATTGTCAGTTACGTGAAAATAATTTTAATCTTGGATATGCACCAGTTGCGGGATGACCTGTTGAGTGTACTGATGATGAAATACTAATGATAATTGAAAGTGATTGTTATAGAATGTAATGAGGCCAATGTACGAGCGCTACATGAATTAACGGAGAAAAATTTGATTGAATAGAATTTCAGCTTGTGATTTTCTATTGAAGTGTAAAATTTATATTTAAAGTAGATGGTTACCAACGAAGATTTAGGATCGAAGTATATTGTGTATAATAATTTTAAGCGTAAAGATCACAGTCCAAACGTGATGATGGCCCTTCTACCCAGTGCAAAAACCAGTTTATATCTAAAGGCTGTATTGTATTTGGTGACACTGGGAGGAGATCTTTATTACAAACTGTTATCTGAAAACCATACTGTTCATTCAGAAAAATACTGTTTATATGTAAGTGAATTAAAGCAAGCAATCGAACAGAAATGGGGGCTAGAATTAACCAATAAAAAGGGCATTCTGCACAAAATACTAGACCATATGTGGCTTTGGCCGCCCGACACAAACTTTTACACCTGACCTTGCATTCTCGGATTACTATATAAATTGACGACTTTAAAACAACTTTGACGGTAAAATATGTATCAATTGTGTACTATAAAATACATAAATAAATAAAAAATTTACATCCATGGAAGTTTATAAAAATCACCTGGATCAGTTCCTTAGTCAAAAAAAGTATGAAAAAAGATCATCTAATAGAATGGCACATGCTGTATGGATTATATGATCTTATATGACTTTTGTCAAATAGGATGAACTCTGCATCAACCTAGTACAATGTCAAAGCTTCAGACAATCTCAATGAAATGTCATAATAACCCAGTCGGTAGAATAAAAAATTACTGTAGAAAAAAATTCAAGTGTGGCTCGAGTTTGATTATATCTTTGCTTTTTTTTTTTTAAATTACATCACTTGGAAATCATTTACTAGGGCATGAGCCCCTGTAAACCGGTGACATCTGATTTAATATGACTTGTGGTGTTTTTCGTCGCTTGGTTGAGGTCGATAGTCTTAGATGATAGCTGGAAATTTAGTTTTCTGCATAGTAGAGCTCAGAGATTTATAACACAATTAAGTAATTGGTAAATATACTCATAATGAGTCACTCATTAGTGACTATGAGACTCATTTACGAACATGTAATCCACCTGTGCATCATGCATAAATTTCTGAAAATTTTTTTTCAAATTTTTATATGAATGCTCCAACAATTGACTTAACACGTTACATAAAAAAAAAAATTATATTTTTTACCTCTTCGAAAATTCCTATATAAATATTTCTGAGTATTAAATTTATTATTAAGATTTCTTCATCAAATTGTTCCTACGAGAAATTAATGTAACGGGCGGACAGTAATGAACGCTACAGTGATTTTTAAGGGTTCCATTTTTGTAAGTAGTATGAAAAATTTATTATTCCTTTTGAGATATGGAATTCTAAAAGGATATGAATTTTTTTGGAATACGATATCTTATCTGCACCAAAAACGGAAAAAATATTCTCTTTGATTAATGTCATTTTTTTATTTCTGGCTTTTTTGATTATAGCCTCTTTTAATTATTATTAAACAACATAAATAATATCTTACTAAATTTTGCGTCGTAAAATTGAACTAAAATGACGAAAGTATATCAAAATCGTTGAACATTACTTCGTTCAATGAGATTTCATTCTTCATAAAGCTGTGTAATAAAATAGTATATTCCATCTGACGTCCAAAGTATCTGACGGTAACTATAATGATATCTATGGTGATTTTATTTCAAAGGGATAGGTAGTCATCCCTGAGTAAGCACAGTGCAAAAGGTTGTGGAAGAGCAGCCATCTAGAATAACATGTTTATTCATGAATCGAAAAAAATACAAGAGACCTTTTTGTAAATAATTAAATGTTCTTCCATCATGCTTGAAAAACTTTTTCTATGAAATTACTATTTATGGGAATTTTTGACTTCAAAATTAATATGCATGCTTTTTCTGCGGATAACTCAAAAAATATTGTGAAAAATAGTGGAGAGGAAAATTGTATAAAAAATTTTGGCTTCAAACTTTTTTCTAACTACAATAATTTTTTAATAATAGACACCTGAACGATAGTTGCCAACTACACTGAGAAAACTAAAAATAAAGATTAAAAATAAAGACAATTTTTCAAGTAATTTTTTTACTGCACCTTTAAAATTATTACTAAAAATTCTCTTTTAGATAAAAAAATTATAGAGTGAAGATAAATTTGTTAATTTTTTGTATTACTCAATAGAAGCAAATACTGTGTTAATACTTTATTTGATCTTTCGATGATTTTATAGTCACCTTTTGCATATAATAACTCACTGACTCTAAGCAAAATACATTGCTCAAAATGAGCTATGTAGTAATGCCATGATCATGTAGCTATCCAACACTGCTGGCTGATAACCAATGAATAATTTCTGGACATTTTAAATATTCTGTTTACATTATCAATAAAAACTTACGTGCTCCGATTGTGGTAAATCTTTTCTTAGGGTCTAGTAGTAGATAGATTGAAACTTCTTGATTTCAATAATAAATTTAAATAACAATTATATAATTTATAACATTTTCCAGTCAGGTTTGAAACCTAATTTTGTCTATTATTGTTAATACCCTTAAGCTGCTAATAATACTATAATGCTGTTATTTTTACTTAAAAGGTAAAGCATGGTTTGTTGTTCACTTTTATGCCGTGGATACACACAACGTAGATACATGAAATGTAGTCATTTAAAGAATTAGAAGAAAAACAAATATTAACATGAAAACAAATACTTTTAACCAATGATAAAAATGTATCAAATTTATTGACTTTATTTATAGTTTTTTCACGGCTAAAAATCAATATATAAAGGTATATCAAAATTTCTAAAAAAAATTTTTAAAAAAACTTTTAGTTACAACAAAAAAATGGCTTGAAAAATGTTAATGCATCAAAAAAGATTTCTCCTTTCTATACTTTATTTACTGTATGTAAAAGACGTTTCTCTTATAAAAATATAAATGCCTGTAGCACATTTTGTTAAAACTTAATTAATGTAATATTATCTTTTTAACATAATTACTGACTTAAATGCTTTACGTTTACAGGAAATAGTTCATGGCTTATTTGATAATATACAAAAAAGGCTTCTTAACTGAAACCTTTATAACATAGTAAACAAATAAATAAAAGCGACTCAAAAAATTTGAACTTAATAAATTCAGTTAACTTCAAATTCATATAGACATTACCATTTTCCTTTGTAGCCAAAAGTTAAAGTTATAACACCAAAAATTACACAAGATGCATAAGAAAATTTGTCAAATGTAATATTTAACTCATAGTCATGTAGTCCTCTGATAGGAACCTCATCCTTAAAAAGAAAAATAATGTCTAATAAATTTTACACTTAAAATTTACAATTGTATTTAGTTTACAACATACATATGGCAATAATTTTTGGAGTTTTCTTTCAAGCAACGCTAGTCTTGTGCAGAAAACTACATTACATGGTATCTATAAGCCTTTGTATATAATACAACATTATGAAACATGAAATGTAATTTTTTCTCAGTGAAATTCATCAAAATATAGAATTTAATTCTTACCTCTATAAGGATTTATTATTTGATCTATTAATTTGATCAGTAACATTGTATGCATCATAGAAATAAATATTTAACTTTTATATAAATAAAACTTTATAAACCATATAGATTGTAGAATCTTCGAATGGTACCACTATGTGAAGTAATAAATAAAAAATGTGGAACTTGGTTTAACACACACTTATTACGAATGTATTTATATTTTTTCATGACCCATAAACCAATATTGGTAAAATTTATTTTTTTTTTATATATTACTAAATAGTACCAAATGTTTTATAATAAAATGACAATATACACCAAATTTAGTTTCTTTGTTATAATAACAAAGTACTCAACTTTGATAATGCAATGAAAATTTCTCCGTTTCCAAAAATTGAGCAAAATAATTCAACTGAAATAATCTATTACATTACATAATTTTATGTTGCGTGAACAATTCTAAAAATGGTTATTTAATTAAAATAATTTGATTTAGGGATAGATCCTTAACTTGCTTACATGTCGTATGTGATACCTTTTGTATATAAAACATATATTTATAAAAACGGGAACAAAACTTCAAACTAAAGCTGAAAACACATGTGACTTTCAATATAAACTCACACCAAAACTGGCGCAAATGTGGATTGTACTGTGTCTACTGGGTGGGAGAGAACTCGGTGGGCTCGAGGATACGGCAATGCATTTCCCGAATGAGAGGCACAGTGTAAGCAACACACTCGTCCCAACCGGGGTTACGCCAGGTATTCTCACGTGTCTCACGACGAGCCAGCAAATCTTTGTAACCTGAAAAGTTATCAAAATCATTGGTTCTACTTTAATGCAAGAAGTTATACACTAAATGTGACTGCGCATAATTGAAGTATGAGGGGGCGTTTTTAAGTTCGCGGAATGGAGGATAAGGAGTGAGAATAAAAATACAAAATTATTTTTCTTTTTCAATATATTCACCTGCTTATGTATACCTTCATAAAAAATGTTTCCTCTTTGCCCGAAAAATAAGCTGAAACTGCGTCCTTCACTTCTTCATTGCTTGAAAACTTCTTTCCACTAAGTTCTTTTTTAAGGTTTGGGAACAAATAATAATCACTGGGAGCCAGGTCAGAACTGTAGGGTGGGTGTTCCAAAATATTGAAGCGCACCTTGCGCAGGGCGGCCAGCGCAACACGGCTCATGTGAACGGGCGCATTGTCGTGCAAAAGTAGCAAAGGTGTCTACCTTTGGTCAATTTTCCCCTTCTTTTTTCTTTGATTGCCTCTTTCAACCTCTCTAGAATTGACGCATAGTAATCTCCGGTTATGGAAACACCTTTATCTTTATAATCCGTCAACAGGATCCCTTCTGAATCCCAAAAAACTGTCACCATGATTTTTCCAGCCGACTGTGACACCTTAAACTACTTGGGTGGTGGTGTGCCTTTTTTATGCCACTGCATTGAGTCTTGTTTGGACTCATGTTGATGACGTTTTGAGTTCATAATGATGAACCCAATTTTCGTCTCCAGTAACAATTCGACTCAATAATCCATCCATGTCTTCACTACAGAGCTCCAAAAACGCACGAGAACACTCCACGCGGCATTGTTTTTGAGACGGTGTGAGTATTCTCGGCACCCATCTTGCGCTGACCTTTATCATGCCAAGATGATCATGGAGAATTTTAAAAATTGTTGTATCCGATACTCCAACTATCTCTGCAAGCTGTTTCTTCTTTAGTCTGGCATCTTCCAATACTAATTTTTCAACTTTTTCAATAATTTCTGGAGTAGTCATTTCGATCGGCCGACCAGGGCGTGGGTCGTCTTCAAGTGAGTCTTTACCCTGTTTAAAGAGATTATGCCACTTATAAACCATGGTCTTACCCGGGCAAGAGTCCCCGTAAACAAATCCATCTCTTTCAGTATGGTTTGAACCGACTTTCCTTGCTTGGTAAGGAACTTTATAACGGCGGGGTACTTGATTTTTTACATAGTTCAGACTTTCTTCCAGAGTGAGTTGTTTGTTCGACGATAGTTCAAAGACTAATGATTCGATTATGATAAAACTTGGTATTTATACTAATAATGAGTTACTTAGAATGATAGCTAGTCATTCTGTTAATCACCTTTACTAATGGCCTACCTTTCCATTCCGCAAACTTAAAACTTTTTATTTGTTGACTATGGTTCTTCGAAGAGAACAGTTGCATTTTTTGTTTATTTAAAAATATTCCATTTATAATATAAACACTTTCAGTTGGTGAAAGATACTATGAATAAGAAAAACTGAAAAACTAAAAAGTTTTGACGGCACAGGAAAGAACTATAAATTCACAGGCAAGAAAAGTTAATTAAGATGAATTAATAGCATATTGCGGTTTGGCTATTAGGAACAATACCGGCATATTAGAAAATATGTAGATAGTCTGTCTGTAGCTACATTCTATCTAGAGATTAGCTATTGTCATTCACGTAATTGCAATGTAATTCACAAAAAGCAAAAACCGAAAGGGCTCTAAAATATGTACGTAAATAAGCTTCACTTGAAATAGAGTAAAAGGCAATAAAAACAATTTACAAAGTACTGACAAAATATGATTTACTAAAAGATTTTTTGGTAGATTTATCTAAAATACAAAAGAAAATTTTGATACAATCAAAAGCCCTATAAACAATACCACACAGCTGGCCAGTGACCACTAAAGCTTGAACAACCTATTAACTGCAGCAAAACATTAAAATCAAAAAATCTACCACATGCAAAAAACTGCTGAACAAATTTATTATATTTATTTCTAAGATTTTACCTTTTTAAAACTTTAAATGAATTATCTCGATACTTTCTTTTCTACATGTTCAGCAAAATAACTCAATGCTTTGTCAGTATTTTTGACTATATGTTGTCCACATTTTCAAAAGATCTTTCTCTATATTCTGTGTTTTTCAGTATTATGTTTAGTTTTTTAAAACCTATGAACTCTGGAATTTTCGTCAAAAAATTTAAATTTGTTTGCTTCAAAAAATCCACAAAACATGCATTTATTCCTCTCGGTATGGAACCTCTCATATGGACAAAATTAACTTGTCTTCAGACATAAATATTTCAAACTATAAGACAGAAAGTAGAGAAATTATAAGAAAAAACATATAAAGGAGCTAAATAAATGTTTCTATAGAGAGCTTCTCTCAAACCGACAATTGTGGAACAGTAGATTTGTCAATAAAATTAATTTTCACTATATAGTAAATACTGTTTATTTATATATAAGAGAACTTTTTAACATTTTCTAACTGAGTCAACACAAACATGCAGATAAACCTGAAAGATTCTAAAGCCGGTGTGAATTAATTTTATCGAATGCAACTGGCATTCATGCACTCTCCTCTGCATGTGTAACAAGATGGCTGTTTTTTTTGACACTAGCAGTGACGTAAGTGTTTTATTTTTAAGTTTATTGTTGAGTTCTGACTATAGCTTTTTATTTTGTTTGGTTGTTGAAATATTATACAATTTGAGGATGCTCAATTCATCAAATTGTTTAATCCAGACTTCAAGTCGCATGACTATAGTCCTTCAGTTGCTACGCAACAAACTAATATAGCAATATTTTAATTTTATTTTTCATATAACGCTTATTTTACAGTTAACTTTATTTTTATTTCAAAACTTTCTGTGATTGAAGACCATCTTTTAGAATCCCTCGCAATGATAATAAATCAGATATCAAGGATGATATAAACATACTTGATAACAGATTAAAGCTAAGGCGGCAAAATAAACAGTCTTGAAATGGAAGCATATTTCATTTTACGATAAGCCACAAAATTTATCTAATATTAACAAAGAATACGGCTCTTACACCAACTGATCTTATGATTACTTATGTTGATGATTTTTGAACGGAGGTTGCTAAATGCGGGAACTTCTACGTCCTACATAAAAGTGGTCAGGAGCTTAAAACAATCAAGGTTGAACTAAACTGTTTGGTGTTCATATTGACATATTTAGCCTTCTCTAACCACGTCTTTTAATGTATAATTAATTACTGTACGCAACATTCTCCATATCTATATCATGATACACTGTCTGAAAGAGAACAGAACAACCTAAACTGGAAAGACAGAAATAAAAATAGTGACACCCAAGCCGTTCTGGGAAGACGGTTGACGAGTTTGTTGAGTTATTAAATAATAGAAACCAAACACCATTGTTTTAATTCACTTAATAACTTTTTATAATTCAACTTTCAGCTCTTCGAATAATTTAAGAATCTATTAAAAAGGTTAAGAATAGTATAGCTCCTGGGTGGTTTGATAATAGGAGAACAACTTTTGTGATCCAACTGCAGAGACAATTAGCCTTCATAGTACTTCAAAAGTTATGGGCCTTAAGATTGACGAAGAAAAAAGTAAGTACGTGTTATAGACAAGAAATAAAAATCATTAAACTTGTTCTGTTCAAATCTATTTATTTAATTTTCTCAGAGTCGGTACCTTTATCTACCCAGGCCCTATCATTAATAATCGAAATGAGATCTCGCTAGAATTTCAGAATACAATTATGTCTGCAAAAAGGTTTTTTATGAACTTTGAAATATTTTAAAATCTCATTTAATCCAAAAAATAACAAAATTTTTCTTATACAAAACTCACATTGGATCAGATACCGCTCTGAAACACAGATGTTAACAAAAATAAGTGAGCTGAAA
Source organism: Druceiella hillmani (assembly GCA_039881145.1). Classification (NCBI taxonomy): domain Eukaryota; kingdom Metazoa; phylum Arthropoda; class Insecta; order Lepidoptera; family Hepialidae; genus Druceiella; species Druceiella hillmani. The sequence continues at coordinate 25,082,072 of JAYKKI010000009.1, read as the reverse complement.
TCGATAAATATTTTACGTAATAAAAAATAATATATGGAGGAAATATATAATTTTGAACTATATAAGATATATAAAAATACAGATGTTAAATTTATCAAAATTAATTGTTGCTCATGTTATCAGAATGGATGACTGTAATTCTACCAAGAAATTGATCCCAGCGAAAACTACTGGAAAAGACAAATCCACTGGGACCTCTGTGGACCTCTCATTAGTGACTTCAGAGTACTAAATACTAAGAATTTGTGCTCAATAGCCAAAGAGAAATTTGCCTAGTTCAGGTTCGAAGATCTTGACCAACATGCCATTAAATGAATTCATGGAGGTTGTAAAAAATGATTCTGTCCCAAATGAGAATGGACACTCCACCATTTGTTGGATTTCCAAATTAGCGTTGCTTACGCATTAATTGACTTTTCAGATAAATAAAGCCGCAGAGTTGACTGTGACTCTCACAATGAACAACTACTCCTAAAGAATCAGTACAGATCCAAATGCCCATCACCAGACAAAAGATATTATGGACGTGACCAGGTGGGTCCATGTCTATAAATGTTTGATCAGCCGGAGTAGCCGTTCTAAAATTAAATGTATTAATTGTACTTGTACAGTGCCTTTCTTGAAATAAGAAACGATTTAATTCCTAGTACCAATAACAATAGTAGTCAATTATTTTTTTTTCTAGAAATTAATGTAAATAATAATATAAATTGTTTATTACATTTATTTCAAGATATAACTTTATTTGGTGTATCATCAGTCATTTGGCAATTGTAAAAAACATGGCTAATTTCTGCCTAATCGTAACTAGTATATACAGTCATTTGGCAATTGTAACAGATGTAACAGATGTAAAACAGACAGCAAAAAACTAAAAATAATTTAATTAATTATGGTGAAATTTTTACATCCATATATGGAATGTTAAAATAGTGGAGAAAAATAGATGTTGATAGAAAGTAAACTAAATAATTTAATGTTACGTATTTTTATATTGATGTGATGTAACTTTTTAAAGTTAAAAACAATAATTATAATATATAAATTATCTGAACCACGGAATAAAATATGAAAACAGTATTATTTCAAAATGATAACGCATTGGATAGAAATATTTTACAGTTAGTAATATTGACAAATGATAGCAAGCATCTGTTTGCTTGTACCTTTGCTTTCTCTTCATGACGCTTTCGTTCGTTGGATACTCTGCGATTTTTATCCATGCTTGCCACGTGCCATTTCAGTTACTTTTTGTAATTTATTGGTGTAAGTATTTTGTTTTTTTATTGTTTACTATTATTTTCACTATTTCCTTGGTATTACAGGGCAGTTTAAGTTTAAAGATTAATAATTTGACGAATTACATAAGATTTTTAAAGCAAATCAATATTTATATTATGTAGATATATATATATATATATATATATATATATATATATATATATATATATATATTATATATATATATATTTGAGACGCTAGAAACAAGAAACTACCATTTGCTCGCAATATTTCACAACCGATTACCTTGTAACAAGTGGAAAAGGATAGAAACAAATTTTTAAATGTGCAGTTCCTTGTTAAAGTTTTCCTATTAATGTGTGCAAGAGGCAGCTTATATTCATATACTATAAAAGACATGTTATATATAATATCAGCATGTTTATCATTGGTGAATAAACAGGTATCTGTATCTACGCTAAGATGATTTTACATACATACAACGGTATTTATTTTAGATTTGTTGTCTAACAGGTTTCTTTGTCTTTTTGCATAAATAAATGTTTATCAATATTAAATAATTGTTTTATTTTTTAACAATATTATGACCATGAATTAATTAGAGTTATTAACTTCACTTAATTTGGAGAAGGCTTGTACCTAATCGATTATTTTATTGAGTAGTTCATTTTTTTACAGCACAAACAGTCAAAGTTGAGTGACGAAAATTACGTAATCCAAATAACTATATTTGTCCGACACTTATTTTCATTATCATTATCAATATATATGTTTGTTACTTCAGGAAGCTTTGTAGTGAAATAACATGAACCAATCAGTTCAATTTAATAGCTCTTCAAACTGATATAATTTTAAGATGCAAATATCTAAAGCTAAATTAGAAGCACAGAGCTGTATCTTAAATAACTTTTGTTTTGTAACTAATGTTTTGAACCATTCATATCAAGTGTAATTGTATTTCCATTTGGGTGCTACTAATTATTAATAAAGGTAATGTTAAATCATTATTTTGGTAATTGAAATATATGTGAATACCTACACCAAATATGATGAACATTATATAATCTGCCAATTTGTGAGAAGTATCCAGCAAAGGCTTCATTGTTGTTCCTACGGTAATTGATGGCACGCGCCCAGTTGTTGCCCCACTCAATCATGGTACCCGGTTTGAGGCTGGAAAGTACAAAAAATAAAATTGTTTCAAAATGTAAAAAAGCAATCATTAAAAATAAAATCTGCAAAAACTCTCACAGAAGGAACATAGATAAATGAATAAAGAAAAGACTAATACCTGTAAGATCTGATTTCGTAAACATTGTTTCCTATTCTAGGCTCGCCTGATGGCCAGAAGCTAAAAGCCAGTAAGTACTGGAGGTGTCGTGACCGTAGAAAATTTCCTCTCTCTAATTCCAATTTAATATAGTCCTGAAATGACAAAATTTAAACTCAGTACAAAATGTATTTGATCATAAGATTTAGTGAAAAATAAAAATATTATCTCTAAAATAATTTAAAATAAACGAAACATAATTTACTCAGAAAAATTTTTTTTTAAATTTGCCACATGTATGTTTAAAGAACTAAATTTTTTATTAGGTATTAATTCATAGCATTTTACGAGAGATGGCATGGGTATTACAGTATTTTGCTTTACCTTCAGAAACAAATTTATCGTAAATCACTGTTATTAGGTTTTATGTTTACGATACAACTTATTTTTCAATTGTTAATAACAACAAGTTGCAATTATTTAAATATGTCGAAATTTGTTAAAAGTATTTTTGCGGGGGGTTTTACTACATTATTTTAATATAAATAAAAGTGCTGCGGAAAGTCATCGGATTTTGGAAGAAGTTTATGGTGAACATACTTTAGCTGAGCACACAAGTCGGAAGTGGTTTACATGTTTTAAGAGTGGTGATTTTAACTTGGAACACAAGGAACGACTAAAACGGCTAAAAGAGTTTGAACATAGAAAATTAGAAGAATTACTTGAAAAAAAACTCATCTCAAACAATTAAAGAGCTGTCTACATCGTTGGGGTTGATTCATAAACTGTAGAAAAACGAAAAACTTAAAGCTTTGGGAATAATCCAAAAGGAAGGACATTGAAACCAATTTGAAAAATTGAAATTAATTAAAACCGAGGGATGTTGAAAGACATTTTTTAACTTGCGAATTATTTATTTGCTTTAGCGATACAAAAGAAAAAGTTTTTTACATCAGATTGTTAGTGTGATAAGAAGTGGACACTTTATGATAATCCTAAGCGTAGAAAATCATGGGTTAAGCCCCGACAAACATCATCATCGGTGGCAAAACATAATATATATGGGTCTAAGCTCCTTCTTTGTATTTGGTAGGATCAACAGGGTGTGGTTTATTATGAACTGTTAAATCCAAACGAAATCATCACTGGGGATCGTTACCTATTACAACTGATGCGCTTGAGTCGTGCATTGAAGGAAAAACAGCCGGAATGGAGCGAGAAGCACGATAAAATGATTGAGTGCTTGACCGCATGTCACAAAACCAGTGAAAACATATCTACAACACTGAGATGAGAAATCCTAAGCCACCCTCCGTATTCTCCAGATATTGCCCCTTCGGACAACCACCTGTTCTGATCGATGGCTCATGGTTTGTCGGGGGAGAATTTCACTTCTTATAAACATTATATAAAAATTGGATCGATTCATGATTTACTTCCAAAGACGAAGGGTTCTTTCGGTATCCATTTCCTACCCGAAAGATGGGAAAAAGTAGTGACAAGCGGATGAGCAGTATTTTCATTTTTATTTTCATTTAAAATAAATCGTTATTACAAACCACAACTAATATAATCGTATAAACATTAAAGAAAAGGAATCGCAAGCTGATTTCTATGTGTTCCGGAATATATAATATATGTGTTCCGAAATATATAATATTATCATAAATAAAACTCGCATGCATTTCATTCCATTATCCAAGATACAATATTTCAACTCACAAAACGCAAGGGCACTACAGTTACTTATACTGTAGAGCACAATATCAGTCTGTATAGTATCTTCAAAGCTATGCATAGCGATGCGGATAACCCTAATTCAGCTTTGAATATGAAGTAATTACACATATTATTTCACAGAAAGAACAATTGACTATACTGATAATTCATGGCTTATCTGAAGTTTTTTTTTATATGAAGGTTCTGTTATGATTATGCAACATTTAAATGTATTTATCAAATCCGCCACATGTTGGCATTATATCACTTATGTATTTGTCTTAGATTAGAGAAACAAAACGCAATTAGAGGTGATATAAGCATACAGATATTGTTATTGACATATTGTCAAGATGTTTGGTTACCTTATCTGGAAAAACATCAAGTAATAAATTTATTAATACGTATCAGAGATGAGCATAAAAATAGTCACTAAAACAGAAATGTGTTTAATTTCTTCTTTCATTCTAAAATCATTGTTTTATAACAAACAACATTATTTTATATTTTGAAAAGGTTTTCAAGTAGGGTTAAGTCGGAAACAATGGCTTGGATTTTTGAATACATTTAAATTACGGCAAAAAAGTTGAAGTGAGGAGCTGAAATTCACAACCAACATGCTTTAGTTATTAATCCTTCTTTTTTGCATTATCACTTTTTCAATCAAGACAATATAAAAGTTGTCAGACAATGTTTTTTAAAAAATGGGAAATGAGCCATTGTGTACCAGTACTACTGTGAATCGACCGTGTAGTACACAGTGACTCTAACAGTACACTCGACAATATAATATTCAATTAAAACTATGATTTATATTCAGTCACATCTATTTCTTTAAGTCAGTATCACATCTTAAACCTAATATTCAGAGATATTAATCATACACAGTTATAAAACAAAAAACTTTAACAACTGAGATTAACCTTTTTAACGTAGCGAATGGGACTTTCAACATTTTTTGATGCTTGACGTATCAACATCCCATTTCTTATAAAATTTATTTCACATTGTATATCATATTTGGAATTGTTTCCGATTTTTCGTCCAGTGTAACTTTCGCAACGTAGCATTGTGAAAGAAAAAAATACCTCACACAGAGTAGGTTTACGTATTATTTTCGTTATTTCCGAATAATATTTTACATACCGTAAGTATAACACCATAATGAGGAGCAAACCTTTGAATTAGTTAATTGACGCTTAAGTACGTAATAATAATGTTTATGCACATTTTTTCATAATAAAACTTATAACAATCACTCATATTTAGTTTGTTAGTTAGTCAGGTATATGCCAGGTGTATGCATAAGTAAGTACGCAGCGTATTAATTTGACACATACGTCATTTTGTCCGTCTAACATAAAACTACAAACACACATAAGTTGAGTCCGCCAAAAACTAGCCTCTTTGTTTTATCCTTCAGTGATCATGTCGAGTTTTGTGCCTGAAAAAGAACATTTGTGGCATGCATTGTTTTTCTTATTTAATCAAACGAAAAAGGTTGTTGAAAGTCATCGTTTGCTGGTAAAAACATATAGTGAACATGCTCCATCGATTAGAACATGTGAGACATGGTTTCGACAATTTAAAAGTGGTGATTTCAATGTGAAAGACAGTGAGCGCTCTGGTAGACCACAAAAATGCGAAGACGAGCTATTGCAAGATTTGTTGGATGATGACCAAACTCAACGCCAATTAGCAGAAGCATTATATGTATCACAAGAAATAATCTGCAGATGTTTACAGGCAATGGGAAAGATTAATAAACTCTGTAAATGGGTCCCACACAATTTAAACATCAAATGAACGTCAAATGAAAATGATCGCAGTCATTTGTGAAATGCTGCTTCAACACAACGAAAGGAATTAATATTTGTATCGAATTGTGATGGGTGACGAAAAATGGATTTATTTTGAAAACCCGAAGCAGAAAAAATCGTGGCTTTCACCTGGTGAAGCCAGTCCATCAACACCAAGGCCAAATCGCTTCGGCAAGAAGACCATGCTCTGTGTCTGGTGGGATCAGAGCGGTATGGGTGTCTGGTGGGACCAGAGCGGTATTGTGTATTATGAACTCTTGAAGCCCGGCGACACTGTTAATACGAATACGCTATCGCCCACAAATTATTAAGTTAAACCACGCATTAATCGAAAGATGACCGGAACGGGCCAAAAACATGGCAAAGTGATTTTGATACCGCTTGGACATCCTTCCGCACCCATCGTACTCCCCAGACCTGGCGCCATCTGACAATCACCTCTTCGCATTAATGCGGCATGCGCTTGCAGAGCAACACTTCAGCAATTTCGAGGAAGTTGGAAAATGGCTCGACGAATAGTTTGCTGCAAAAGATAAGCAGTTTTTCTGGCATGGTATTCATAAATTACCTAAAAGATGGGCGAAATGTGTAGAAGCCGATGGCCAACATTTTGAATAAAAAACATTAATTTCCCTTGAAAATTATGTGTTTTTTTTACCAAAAAACCGGAAAAAACTTATGCATACACCTATGTACATGACAGTGACGTTGTTAAAAGCTTGTTAATACATAATATATAGATGGGTTAAAAGTTCTCATTTCAAAAGTTCTCATACTCATTATGACAGATACTGTATTGACCTACGTAGTAATGGGTTAAAAGTTTTGCTTCTCATTATGATAGATACTGTATTGACCTACGTAGTAGATTTTCAGGCAGCTTACAAGTCACTGTGTGACTTTTAAATTTGAGACACTGAGCCCGCCGTTACCATTTTGAATTGAATGGCGTACAAATTTTAACTGATTTCCTGAAACATGAGCAAATTGATTGTCTAGTATATTAAATTCACTTTCCATCAAAATAGTAACAATTACCTAAATCTTTAAATTTTAATGAGTAAAAACACATATAACTTTTCTTGAAAATACTTTTTAACCCACGAAAACAAATACACGCTCATATCACAACCAAACGGCACCAAAGCTAGTGGATCACTGGTCTATACGTGTTCAGATGTTGAGTGCTTCCTACAATTGAAGGAGGCAGATAGATATTGCTGTTCTAATTTGAAATATCATCGTGAGCCAGTGTACCCGACTGATTCACCTCTCCTGGCTAGACCCTGCAGTTTACATTATGTTTTTAAGTTTTTTATTATCTAAAATTATATGAAGAGATATAAAAACTTTTACTAGCCTTGACTGCCGAAATGTAAGAATGTTTCATTGCGACATAAGAAGATGTACAGTAAGCTTAAGCAGTAATAATGTACACGATATCTAGTGAAGAAGACAGATGATCGAATATACAAATATGCAATTAATAGTTCTATGAAACAGGCCATTTATCAAATGGGATGTTAAGTACATCTTTTAAATTAAATAAAAAAAATTTACTAAAAACACTGTTATGAAAAAATAACAAATATCCACAAAGAGAAACATTGTTTATAATGATTTTAAGTACATATCAATAAGCAAACTCACAAAGGAATCCAATTTATAGTGAAAAACAATAGTTAGGGAAAAACAGAACACAGTTCACAGTATGGAAGAGAAAAACAGTTCACACTATGAAACCCTTACTATTTAAGATGGAATATAAACGGCTAAAATGGCAAAGTAAGCACAAAATACTGATATAAAAGTACAAAATAATCTACTGGCAATGGAGTTACTTATAACAAGTAAAACAATTTCGACCTGAACATTGAAATATTTTTGACATGACATGATGATGTAGGCAGTATTTTGACTTTCTGTAAATGTCAACGTTTACAAAAATTATCTTAAATCCAAAATAGATTTGATAATAACGTGTTTCAAGAGGTCACAATGCTTCTGAAAGCTATCATTGTATATAGCTAAATAAACTTTCCACAAAATTAGACCAAAGCCAGATGTCATTATCTAGTTACATAAAACGGAGTTTAGGGAAGGAAGTTACTATTACGTTTTAAAAAAAACTACGAAGACATCTGAACTTTTTGCATTAATTTTAGAAAATAAGCCAAAGAAATATATTTAAATTTTCCATAATACTACATGACAGCTTTCCCAACCTGGTGTCCATGGACAAAATAAAAATTGAAAGTAAAAATTACAAAAACATAATTGTGTGGCCGAGTGTTTGGTGGGTACGTGCAGAGAAAACCGCGCAGTGCACACGGCGTTTTAGCAAGTAGATTGCTTGCTACCAGGTCCTTCAGGACGCATCACTCCTTCCTCAGCAGTCTCTTCCCGCATGCCACGCACATTCATAACAAGTTCAGTCAATTGTTTCTCTAGTTATAACTCACTTGCGGTGTAATTTGATTGTACGAATGTAACTAGTTGGTGACCAGTATTGCGTTAGAAACTATGGAATACTGGTTAAAACATAATGAATCCACATCAGTTGACTCAAATGAAGGATCCGGCCCTTCGTGTTCGTCAAGCAATGAGACTCATGACGTGACGAAACAAAAGTATCACAAATCTGCAGAAGATTACTTAACTTTTCGTTTCACAAATACTTTTGTAAACGACGAAGAAAGACCTCAATGCATTTTATGTTATGAAGGTTTATCAATTGAGTCTATGAAACCAGCCAAATTTCGATGTTGTTTTGAAGCGAACCACAGGGAATATTCTTTCAAATCTAGGGAGTTTTTTAAGTTGATGGTTACTGAATTAGAATAAACCAAAAAGCCATAAAAAAGTCAACTATTGGAACTAACAATGAAAATGCTGTATTAGCTTCCTATCAAATATCAATATTGGTTGTAAAAATGGCAATGGTATGACCATTGCCGACTTATCAACAAATGCGGATTTAATTTTTTAAAAACCACGTTTTCCAAATGGCGGCCATCGAGTCTGACACACTCTTCGAGTCTAGCACGCATGTTTTCAAAAACGCATTTGCAGAGCGGCTGGGGTATCCTAATGACGTAGGCTCGAATATTTTCTTTAAGTTGGGTGACAGTGCTCGGATTTGTTTTGTAAACAACGGATTTTAAGTATCCCTATAAGAAAAAGTCATATGGGCTTAAATCAGGTGACCTAGGTAGCCACGGTACGGTACCGTTTCGGGATGTTTTTTTCTGGAAATAACTGCCGCACTGCATTCATGGACACATTAGCAGTGTGAGCTGTGGCCCCGTCCTGCTGGAACCATATGTTTTGGTTGAAGGATGGACTATTCTGTAGTTCTACTCTGAAAAAGTCATTTAACATCTGGGCATATATCTCCGAATTCACAGTTACAGTTTGGCCATGTTGATTTTCAAAGAAATAAGGCCCTGTGATTGCAGATGCAGACATGGCACACCAGACTGTTACTTTAGGCATATGTAAAGGCTCTTGATGCATTTGTCTTGGGTTGTGGACATCCCAGTAACGAAAGTTCTGCTTATTCACATATCCTCCAATGTGAAAGTGAGCTTCGTCACTAAAGAATATGTTGCCCATCCGGGTAGCAGTACGAAATCTCAACAACATCACCTCCGCGTAAGTTTTTCTTAATTCAAAGTCAGAATCGTGTAAATCTTGAACAATTTGAATTTTATATGGATGGAACTTAAGCTTTTTTCGTATTATTACCTGTAAAGTTAATTTCGGAATTCCCAATATCGATGAACGTGTATGCAGTCATAAACGGGGATTTTCAATTACAGAAACCATAACACGCTCGATATTTTCATTCGTGGCTACCAATGGTGTAGGTCCTGGCCTGGGCCTATTTAATGTTGATCCTGTAGCTCTGAACCTTGCTACCCATGACTGAATGAGGTTGATCGATGGTCCATCACGTAATCGACGAATACTGTAACGATTATTAAATCGACGGCGTGCTACAGACAGCGAAAATCCACTCAAAATGTACGCCTCGACGGTAAAAGCGCGGTGCTCTCCACTCCACTGTTCCATGGCTACTAAAACATCCGCACCGCTTGCGCTTCTAACAATGCCCCCCGCGACCCTCTTATGTGTTGCGTTCAGAAACTATGTTTGTTCAAACTTTGAAATCTGCCACTGGACACCTGTATTACTGACCGCTAAAATCATGGTTTCTGCTATGTTGGGAGATAAAGCTGCAAGAGTTAAGAATAACATCCTTATCTAATAATACAGTAAAAAAAAAAGAATTGATGATATGTCACAAAATATCAAAGAAAATTGATTGAGAACGTAAAAGCAAGCTGTTATTATGCTTTACAATGAGATGAGAGCACTGATATTTGTAATGATGTGAATTTGCTTGCATTTGTCCGTTATGAACTTGACAGCAGCTTCAGAGAAGATTTTTTATTCTGTCTTTATCTTCATATAAATACTACAGGCGAAACGATATTTAAAGTTTTAAACAACTTTTTGTCGACTCATAATATTAAGTGGGATAATTATGTGGCAATGAGCATGGACAGTGCATGTGCTATAACAGGAACGCAGGAAGGACTTCAGAATTGCCTCAAAGCAATGAATCCATTAATCATCTCGCATCATTGCTGCATTCACAGAGAAGCTTTAGCTGCTAAAAATATGCTGGCTAAATTAAAAACTGTTTTGGACGAAATTTTACATGTGGTTTACGAAAGTTAAGCCTTTAAATTCTCGCATTTTTCGTGTGCTTTTACACGCAGAGGTACGCTCGTTATCGTGTGGAAAAGTGGTGACACGTGTTTCTGAGCTGAGAGATGAAATTATTTTTTTTTAAATAATTCAGATAAGACAGGCCACGTGGCCTGTCTTGCAAAAAGCATGCTGATCATTTTCTTGATTTTGAATGGTTTGCCATGGTATCTTTCTTAGCTGACATATTGAGCGCTTTATATAAACTAAATTTGAACTTACAAAGAACAGTTGATAAAAAAATTTATTTAGGAATAAATTGGTCTCCATAAGATAATTTTGGTCATTTTCCTACTCTCATCATTTTTGCTATTAACCAGAGGGGCTGTGTTGCTCAAGGAGACTCAAGAAGTAATCATTAAGCACTTTGAGCCTTGAAGTCTTCATTTCAGGAATATTTCCCAAACCCAGACCACAGTGAAAATTTGATTATGGATCCGTTTCATGTGAATGTAACAGATATCATTGATCTGACATCTACCCAGGAAAACCAATTAATTGAAATAAGTCATCATTCTACTTTAAAAAGAATATTCAAAGAATATACTTTAACAAAGTTTTGGCTAAATTTAAAAACCGATTATAAGGCGGTATCGGAACTGGCGCTAAACAGTTGTTGCCTTTCCCCAGAACATATTTGCACGAAAAGGGTTTTTCTACTCTTGTATATGTAAAAAAGAAATACAGAAACAGACTGCAAGTAGAGGCCGATCTAAGGATCCAACTGAGCAACATCAATCCAAATTTTATGAGTTTTGTCCGCAAAAGAACAACATCATCCATCTCTTTAAACTCTGCTATCATAGTAAAGTGATGTCAGGAATCTGCCCCTGAAAAAAGTTGGGAAAGGCTCTTGTAGGAGAATAGGCGCAGCATTCCACATTTGTAACGAACATTATATGTGTAAATTCTACCTGCATGCATAACATTTCTGAGAATTTATCTCTGAAACAACTTAGTGAAATTGCGTTACTGCCCAAGTTACAACCGATGATTGGAATACATACTGCAGAAAAGTTGAAAATAAAAGGGATGAATATTAAATATCAATAAAATAGATTCTAAAATTAATAGTAATCGTAAAGAATTTTTGGAACAATACAAAATTAACTTTATAATAAACTGAACAGATAATTACTTATCCATACTGAAACATAAATCTTCATAATAGTGGGAAATTGTTAATTAAGTAATCAATATTTAATTAATGTTTTCACCGCCAAGCGATTATATTGATGACAAGCACCCCACTCCATCAATCAAAAGATTGAAATTTAAATAAATCGCCAATAACCCAGACCAATCACAAACATATACTACTCCGATCAAATGTGAGCACGGCGCCGAAATTCAGTCCATCATTAATTAATTGTCAATACTAAGTCGCATATGTATTTTTAACAAATTAATATTTTTACATCAATCAAAATATAGACCTAAAACAATTTATAAAATATTCAAAAGTACGTAATCGTTCCAGCGTTTATGGATTAAGGCATTTTCACCTTTATATTTTATGAAAGTTAGGTCTATTTGATTTGGAATTTGTACATTCCTCACTCTTACGTCGTTGTGAAAACGTATATTGTTGCATATTATTCAATATTGTGGCATTATTATTACAAACTGAGCAGCTATAGTAGGTTTTTAATTATTTATATACAGTAATAAATTAATATAAACATATTATATATATCAGGAGATTAGATCCAAATGTAAGTACATACACGTGCACAACTCTGAGCCTAATGACATAACAATTTAGTTTTTTGCACATTAATAAGTCTGTATTTTTTTCTGACACAGATTAATGATAAAAGGTAAAATTTAAAATCATGATCAATAGTAAATTATAATTTTTCATAGTGACACAGTGTCCAACGGTGACATGGTTACTGTTGGTGTAATAACATAACAATTGTATTTGTCAGTTTATTTATTTATAATTCTTAAAAGCTTTAAATAAAAGTCAAATATAAAGATATAAGAAATGTAGTAAAATTGAAAAAATCAAGGATCATTTACAAAAAAAAGCATAACGACTTTCTTGCATAATGAGAACAGATAATAATAAATAAAGGAATAAGTAATTTGTTTTCTTGTTGTAAAATCTTGTTGACTCGTGGAACCGATCTACAAAATCGAGGATAAATAACAATTTAGATTAAATGTTACGTCATTGTATTTTAGCTTATCTGCTCTCTTTGCTTTTCTACCGTATGAAACCTTATTGTTGCACAACAAACAAATGATCGACTTATTATTATGCTTAAAAATGTCAAAATTTTTCCAAATTAGATCATTCTTTCACTGATGCCACGATCTTTCCTTCACTGATGCCACTTTGAAAGGAAAAATATCTAAAGCAGTATTAAGAGCTAACGAAAACAAAATGCGCAATCTAGAGAAACTTAAGTAATGCATCTCACGATACAGCCAATTAGCAGACAATTCAAATACTCTCCACGCATCCCATTGCATGCGCCGTGGTGGCATATTGTGATTTGCATCGCATACAACTTGCACCAGATATCCAGCATCCGAATATTCAGCACGCCAACCTAAAGCCTTGCCAGATATCTGGTATAAGGTATTCAAGTATCGCTATCTGGTATAGCTATATCTGATATCTGGTATCGCTATCCGTTTCACCTGTAGTTTTTTTACTGATTTTTAACATTGCATACTAATTTTTAACTGTTTTTCAAATTTACCCAAAAACATATTATATCCAGAATAATGAAACCATAAAAGTGAAGCAAATTCACACCAATGGAATATAATAGAACATTATGAAATAAATTGCACCTGGTTGTTCTTAAATAACTTCTTTGCTTTGTCAATTTTTTCAAAGCCACCTGTGTATCTCCACAAATGTAGCGCCTGGTCCATATCTCCTACTGACACCGTCCACGATCCCACAAGCTCACATCCCAGCTCTGCTTTTTGAGAGTGTACCAACTCCACTGAGGTTGCACTGCAAGATTTGTATTAATATATTTGAATTATATAAATTTATCTGTAACTACATACTCTAATCCCATATCCAGAGGGAAATAAATACTGTAAGCTCCATGTATTATAATATTGCATTGAAGCATAAACAATTATTTATTTCAACAGATATTGAGCAAAATTTCCAGAAAATATATGATGAATTTTTAAGGGTGATAACATCATTTTTAATTAAAAGGTCAATGTGGGGAAGACTATCAGCAGACCAGACACCTTAACATTCGACTGATAGTTCATCTACGTTTATACATAGGTGAAATGTTGGTCGATAAATAGCACTATTGTTTAGTTCTAACTTTAAAACAGAGATATCACTGCGTGCCTTATCAAAGAAAAAATTAACGTCTTTTTATTTTACTTATTGTCGAGCTCATAGTTAGTAATAAAATTCTAACTTTATAATGTAATATTGGAAGCACATTGTATCTTAGGTAAAGGGAAATTTGGACATATATCAATCTGCAGCAAGTAGATATTGTAAACCTTTTTTATCTAAGCACTTTTTACGCATTTTACTTGAATGAGTTGGGCACACAATAATTTTCCATACACTCTCAAAGCAATAAATTTGTATTTCAAAAGTTTTCTTTTAAATACTAGTATGAAAAGCGATTCTTATGTTTCCCAAGAAGAAAACACTTTATGTATAGTTTACACATAGGTTATATTTACTTATCACGGTTAAAATAATAAGAAATTATAAAGGAAAGTCGGAAAGAAAGCTATAATGGATATAAAGTTGCTCATTTGTGTAATATCCCCAGAATTACCATAATGGCTTATGACCATAATAAAAGGGTGAACCAACAATTATCAGAAGGTACTCAGTTCCGTCACAAGAAGTTTAAACAAAATTAGCATCATATCTTCACATAATGGAATGGGTTTAGCTTGACTAGAAGTGAGGTCTTAAAAACTGTTGGCCATTATGTAGCACTGAATGGAATATTGTCACCAATCAAAAATGGAAAACAGGGAAGACATTGGTTTACAGGTTTTAAAGATTTATCTGTTAAAAAGGCTCAAGCTGTTGAATATGATTAAAAAATAGCCAAATCAAAAAATGATAGCCAGCTCGCACCACTTTTACTGACAGAATCTGGCGATGTTCTCATTTGTATACAAAATAAATTACCAGGTAATCCAAATATTAAGATTTTACCTAATATTATTATTAAAAAGCCAATATTCTTATGGTATAAATAAAGGGCTTACTACTAAACTAAATCAGGAATTTCAGGAATAAACAAAAAACATGAAGGGTAAAGAAGTAGTAAAAAGATCTATGGAAAAAAAACATGACATGTAATGTTGATTCTGAAATTACAAGGAAAAAACCTTACTTATCATCCATTTTAGAATTAGAAATGGATGATAAGTAAGGTTTAACCAACTAGTGTTTCAGATTCTATAAGCAAAAACTGTGATTCTGACATACTAGATACTGGTTTTGGTGACAAGTGACATCTGAATTCTGCAATAAAAAGACAGACAGATACTGGTGAACATGCACTTTTTGAAAAACCAGGTATTGAAGAGGATAAAATAAGTCTTAATATAACAGTTCACCAAACCACCAATCGTCGGTGAATATATATATACAATATCAATGACCGCGTACTTGTGCCATATTACATAAAAAACAAATATTACACAAAAAACACCAATCGTCATACAAAAAACAAATCGATTTTCAATGTAGGAATTATTGAAGTTATAGCAACAAAAAATGAAGAGTCGGATTACTGTATTAAGTCTTATAAAACTATTAAAAAGCAACATTTACATTAACAAAAAATGTGGTGAGGTTCTTGAAATTTTGATTCGGAAAAAAATTTAATTAGTGAAAATTCCCTTAAGATCTTAATAATTTGTATTATTTAGTAAAAGTGATGCAATTTACTTTTGAACTTGATTCAATTTTAACCAAATCATAATATTTAGAAAAATTATTAAATTCTTTATTGTATTAATAAGAGTTCCTAATGTTAACATATCTAACTTCACAATATTAATTGTTTATGGACTTTAATTTTCTTAGAATTAACTTAATTCATTTAAATTTGAATACAAACCAGATGGTAAGTGCATATTTATGATAACAAAATCCATAATTATAATTATTTGTTTACTGTATTTTTGTTACATTCAAAAAGTTCTGTAAAATCATTTTTAAATTAAACTGAACATGAAAGAAACCACGAGAAGGATTTATGTGTACTTTTTCATAATAAAAATACAAAATAAAGCAATGTTTTATTAATACTATAAACACTTTGTATTTTATTCAAATATTCAATTTATAATAATACTAACAAAATTATAACAAATTTGCATGCTATATGAAGTAACAATACCACATCTAAGCTTCATATTTAATTTGTTTTATTGATATTAAACTATTAACACCTGTTTTAAAATTTAATAACCACTTATCCAGGAGCTATATCGGACATACCGTATTTCATTATTTTACCTCAATTCATTGCCATTAAAGCCTTATTATTGTAATTTTAAGGCATTTGTTCGAGTAATATTGATTTTCATATCTTTAACCTAATTGTGTATTACAATACATATCAATTTGACAATAAAAAAAAGTTGATGATGGACTTCCCTCAAAAATTTGGGAAAGTAAGTCTATGTGACTCATTTTAAAAAACATTCTTCAATTCACAGAGTAGTTAGATTGTTATTTGTAGAAGTATTTTTAAAAAATTATCACTTCCAAAAAATGTGCTAATACTTAAAGGACGCCCTTAAGTGATAAACAAAAAATAACCTTTTTATGTTAAAGAACAATTCATTTTGACAAAATTAGTTTAGGTATAGATTTAATCTAGTGTGACTGTGTTAAATCAGATATAAACTGGGGAGCGAGTATTCAACATGCTAATGCAATCCAATCTAACTGACAATGTGGTTAAGACAAATTTCTGCCAATATAATAAACACAAGTAAACAATGGCCTTACAACAGGTTAAAAGTGTTAAGAATGGTAAAAATCCGGCTACCCACACTGACAAGTGGACCTGGTGACATATAGCACACACAGGATATACAAGATGATTGAGCTGAAAGAGGAACTGAGCAAGTTAAGATGGAACATTATAGAACTATCAAAAGGGAGAGAGTAAAGTAATCCTCTGGTCCGGTAATTTGCTCTTTGGCAAACAGTCTCAAGGTGGTGTTGGGTTCATCGTCCAGAAGTCTCTCGTAAATAATATAGAACAATTTTAAAAGATTTTAGCGAGTTTCGTATACTCAAAATTACCAAACAGTATTTATTGAAGATTGTACGAGTATAAACACCAACCTTGATACATTCCGACAATGAGGTTAAAACCATGCACAAGAACATTTCGAAAGTTTTAAACACCTCAAAATCTCACTATACTAATGTCATGGCAGGCATTAATGTGAAATAAGCACATGTCACAATGATAGGCTGAGAGTAGGGCAATTTGGTTATGGGCAGCAAAACCCTAGTGGCCAATGATTAGCTGAGTTTTGGAAAAGGATTTTCCAAAAACTCTTTCTGATCTCCTTCTTCAAAAAATTAACTGCCAGAAATTAGATCTGAATTAGTCCTGATGACATGGTGCAACTAGACACCAGATAGATTTCATCTTATTGATTAAACAGCAGATATTTAATGATGTTTCTGTGAACAAGAAAAAGCATATTGAATCTGAACCCCAATGAGTGTGTTACAGTGGACGATTTGAATGACAGATTGATGGAAACTATTGATACAGTGGCTTCCAAGTTCTATAAAAATTAGGGTACCAAAAGAACCACGAAATTGTCAGGCCACTCTTGACAAGGAGTTGCAGTCTTCAGCTAACTTGTCATATTATAGGTAGTTAAAGTAGCAGTTTTCTAAGCCTATACGCCACAATATTCATGCCTTTAATAAAGAATGTATTGAAGAATCAATTGATCGGAATAAAAGTTCCAAAGCGTTCTCTCAATTGGACTGAGCCTTTGGCAATGCTAAAGACCGATGGCATAGTTATAGCATACTATGTGTAACTACCACTAAGGTAATTCCAACCTTCAGAAAGAGGTCAATCAGAGAATCCAAGTCAACTGGCCAATATTCAGAAAGTTTCACAGAACAGGTGAATTTTCCAAATGCTGCACAGCCTTGTCCAAAATGCCCGTCTTTGAAGACAAAAATATTCATGCAATCTGTGCTTCTAATGGTGATATATGGAGATAAGACCTGAGACCGGAGCCCCTTTTACTCCATAAAAAGACTGCAATTCACTCAGCGAGCTATAAAAAGCTCAGCGTTTCTCTACGAAATATAATTCGTAATGAGAAGAACTAAATGTAAATAAACATTACTCGTGGTATTGGCAGTCTGATGTGGCAATGGGCAAATCATATAGAACACAGAACTGAAGACAGTTAGTGAAAAAAGGTTCTCAAATGGTGACCATGTTCCAAAAGACGTAGAGTGGAAAAGCTTCCGACTAGGTGGATACATGATCTAATAAAAGTTGTAGGAAGCTGTTGAATACAAGTAACACGGGATCGATCTTTGTGGTAATTTATGGAGAAGGCCTATGTTTAGCGGTGAACATTTTCCGGTTAACAATGATGATGCCCAGGGGAATACTCTGTCATCAAATATTAAATTTTCATTCTTTTCTTTCAAACTATGAATTATACTACATATATTTTCGTATTTTATATTGGCTTGCAATATATCTAGAGTCAATGCACTCATTTTGCATATTATAATATTCTGCAGAGTTTTTGACTCCCAACCTATATATAATTAAATATGCGTCAAGCAATAAATTGAAATGTATAATGCATAAACTATGAATATCACTTCTTTTACAAAATTCTATATGAAATTATCACACTTTACTCATATTCTAATATTTAAAACCTAAGTTTATTTTTCAATGTGTATTTATCTAGCTAAAAACTATTGTTTCTTCATAACTGTTTCCCTGTAGGCATTGATTTAATTAAGAATTATTAATTATTACGGCATCCATATATGTTATAATTTTAATATTATGAACATTGCGTATTATAACATTGGACCCATGACACATTAAAATTATTAAATAAATTATAACCCGTTAAATATGAGTAGAATCACATTACGAGGGTTTTGTGAATATTAGGCACATATAAGGATACATAATATTTCCATTAAACTAATTACAAATATTAATATTCTTTTTCAGCATGTGAATATACTCGTGGACATATTTAGAGTAATGCAAAAAAAAAGGGAAACAACATAAACATTTTTCTTAATTCGCAGTGGCCATCTATCTATCTATACCATTATACATAGAGAAAAGAAGGATTTCAATTGAATTTTATTTACGACTTTCATTTGTTTTTTTTTAGTTATCAGTTAATTTCTTTATTGCGTACAATATTCAATATTGAGTATTGTAAGAAATTTTGCAACAAACACTATATTTTTGTTGTTTTTCCCATATATTTGTTATCATTATGTTAAGGGAACAACATTTAAATGATAATGCCAGATCTCAACGTATTGCTGCTTAAGTATTGAAAGGTTGGAGGAAAAATGGTTACACTTACAATGAAGTGGCTCAAATATTAAGAGTTTTCAAACCTGTCATTTTTCACAACATTAAATGATGCCAACAGACTGGAGAGTATACAAGACGTATAGAAGAAAGTCGCAAAAGAGTAAGAACAGAGAGGGACAACACATTTTTTGTAAATTATGTCTCAAGAAACCGCAATTTGACTTCTTCCGAGGTACGAACCAAGCTCCAGTAAGTTTGGCAGGTGATAGTTACCACTAGTAGTATTCTTCTAATGATTTCATTAGAAGAATACTTAAAGTGGCTGGAATAAAGGCATACTTGCCTGCCAGAGGACCTTTACTCATTGCAGGTCCTCGAATAGTTTGGTGCAACTTTGCTCGTTCGCACCGAAACTGGGATGATGACGCTCGAGCAAAGGAACTCTTTACTGATGAGTACAAATTCTGTCTTAAGTCAGATGATAGAAAGGTTAAAGTATCAAGATCACCTGGAGAAAGATACAATCAGTGTAACATTGTTAGAAGAGAAATGTTATTTCCTTAGGAGCATGTACGGTATTTCCTTAGGAGCAACACATCGTAGAAAACGGGTCCCTGACTGCGACAAGATACGTAACAAATACTTTAGAGTAGATTGTAGTGCCTTTTGCCCCATATATTGAAGATGATTTTCTTTTAATGTATTATAATGCTCGACCTCACACTGCAGTGATCGTTTCGTAGTATCTTACTGAGGTCGAAATAGAAGTTTTGTCACCTCCATCATTTGCCCCGCAAAAAAAATCCATATAAGTATTTTAGAGTATTACCTATTGGGACATTTGTGGTTTTAACACGCTTTATCACTATGTCAAATTTCAAGTTTTGACATCATACATTTTCTAAGGAAAACTGTGGCAGACAGATATACGGATGAACGGATGGACGGACACATAAGTTATCTAATAAGTCCCATTTTTTTAGGTACAGATCCTTAAATAAAATTTTGCTTCCGAAGGTTGTAGCAAAGTAAAACAGCGTAAGATGGATTTGCCACCCTACTAAATGAAAAAGTTGATTTTGTTTACTTCAAAATTACCAAATAGTATTTCTCAATTGTTAAGGTTTTCTTTTTAGTGAAATTTTACTAAATTTATTTATTCATCTTTTTATAGTATATCCATTAGTTGATTTATACACTATTTATTAAGCAAGTGTTGTATAAAAATAGATATATTTTAATCATATTTTTAAATGATCAATGATGATACAAAGAATATAAGATATATGAATCTTTCAACATTTAGTAAATATAGGAATAACAACAATTCACAATTACTTTTAGCATACACATGTAGTATTGTCTCCATCTGCCTTGTACCTTGGTAAAAAAATTGCAATTAAAAAATACTTTGTAAAATACAATGAATTACATCTTTCAAAAACTTTTCAAAATAAATAGAAAACAACTTTCCTAATACTTATGTTATTAAGTGCACACATAGATACATACTAATTTTTAAGGTATTTGTCTGTAGAATCAGGTCTGATATTGTGTGTGTGGAGAGCGTACACAATTTCTTTATCGCTTAACATTCGGCTATGTGATTCCTTGGTAGGCTCGATTCGTCTCACTAGCAACTTGGATAGCCAGCCATCTTCAGCACTCAGGCGAGAACTTGTCGAAATCAATCTGAAATCAAGATCATAACAAATATTGTAATGATGGGGAGTTGTAGACAGTACACAAACATTTACATAAACTTTACAGTTTATATAAATGTTATCTATATCTATATAAAATTTAAGTGTTTATAAGAGATATTTCCTTGCCTCTTTTTAAAGAAAAAAGCGGAAAAAACAACAAACTCTATTAAATAAATAAATTGATATAAATATGATAAAAATCACTTCCACTACCACTAATAATAAGAAATAAATATTATAAGTAGAAATATCGTAACGACCCATAATTGAGATCACTTTACTTTGTAATACAATGTTTCAGAAGGCAGGTCAGATAGAGAGATAACAGAATTTATTAATATTGTCCGTTTTCTTTTCATTTTCGAAAAAAGTGTAAATTTAAATAGAAAATGTAATTTACTTTTGGCCCAACTCCAAAAAGTATTATAAGTATATGAATTTTTTATAAAATTTTATGGCAATGAAAAATCCATTGAAATTTTGATTTTATTGGATTTACCGAAATCCAATCTTTCTTCAAAAACAATTTTGTGAATTATTAAATTTGAACGCTTTTTAGGGAATACAATGACTCGGTGATTTCTATTCATTGGAAAATCACTACTGGACCTAAAATAGTACTTCCAGAATGCCGCGACGTAAAGACTAATGTTGCGTAAAACTCGCATCACAGAAGTGAAATTATATTATCATAATACATTTAGCACTATCATATCTTTCGACGTTTCATAGCTTATTAAGATTATACCACGCAATAGAGGCCGGTAAAATTTAAAAGCCATAGAAAAAAAACATCACATTTATTCCAAAAATAAATATTAAATAACAACTACATAACGTCAAATAGCATGTACCTCGAATGATTAATCAGCACACTAACACTCTTAACTCTACTTAAAGTCATTTTTAATATTTCTGTTCTAATCAAGAAAATAAAAAAGAAACTGATCTGTACAAAATAGATTCAAATTTATTTCTCCTTATCAATTGGACAAAATGACTTTGAAGGTTATCTGTCGTCAAAAAATAGATAAGTCCCCAACAACTCATTCCGACTCTTTAGATAAGGAAGAAAACTGTTGTGAACAAAAACAGCATACAAATTTGTTGAGTTCAATGAACTTTAAATTCATTAATTTTCAACTTACGTTGTTTTTTTTAAAGACTTAATTTTTCAAATATTAATACAAGAATTAAGGAATTTATTAAAAAAAAACAATCACACATTTTTTCTGAATAAACCTCATTTATGTGTTTAATTTGATAATGTAAATCAAGTATCATTATAGAACATTACAACTAAAAGTATTTTCATTATGACAAACTAAATTATTTTTAATAGGTAGTTTTAATTGTGTCTGCAATGAATAGAAATTTCACCATTTAAAAAAATGTGCTACGCTCTCATCGGACTATCAATCAGCATAAAAATATTTGTAAGAATTTCAAAAATTTAAATTTCTGTGAAGAAATTTGTGCCTTAAGTAAAAAAGTTGCCAAATTCAAAGATATTAATTTTTTATTGTTTATTAAATAGTTTGACGAGAGCTTAACCGATTATTTCATATGAGGGTTTTTAACTGAATTTCACTTCTTTTATAAAAAGTTGAATGCAAATTTATTTCTTTGTTCTTCCTACGATGATTTGTTTTGTGTTTGTCGTGTAGCAATAGGTAGATTTATAGCCCATTCTTCGCCTGTAAATTTTATAAGCCTTTTTGAATGATATATTTTGAAAATCAGGTCGGTAAATAAATCTTATTCTATTATCGCATTTTCTTAAGTTTCGACCAATAATTAGACATTGTATGTTCGTAGTTCTAGTTAGCTTAGAATAAAGTTATCAATGCCGGCAATCTCAATACAAAAACTGTAAAGAAAAGGGAAAAATAATTTTGTTCCCGATGTTATATCTTGGGAAAGTTTTCACTATTTTTTATTTTTCCTATTATGTACATATAAATATTATCGATGTTTCTTATTTCATTGTTCTAGGTATATTGAAAGTAACCGATGGGTTTTGATGAACTGTCAATGCAATGAGTTAAGTGAGTGCCAAAATTAAGCATTTCTGGTGGTCCATGTCTTGAAATTTAATAAAGACAATTATATGAAAATTGGGATTCAATGTAATGTTGATTTTAACTATTACTTAAATATACATCCAAAATATAATACAATTGTTGAATATTCTTTCTAAAATTATATATTACAAAAAATTGTTTTTCTTAATTAGGTAATTTATTTTTTTTCATTGGCATGGCCATGGCACTTGATTTTTCTTATTATAATATTTATCGTATTTTATATGAGAAATGAATATATTGCATTAAGATTTGTGAAGTAATTAAAATTATAAACAAATTGCTCTAAAATATGTACTTAAAAATTATCAAATTAAAAAGTACTTTAAACATAAAATTAACCAAAAATCATTGGTATTCAATATCCATTAAAAAAACATTTGGAATATTTACTGACAGTTCCGTTTGTCATTTCCCATTTTTAGGAAGTATTATTGTGATTTGATAACATTATCACAAAACAGGAGAAGGCGTTTTTATTTTTTCGCTATGGGTAGGTTTTAAAGACAAAATGAAATATTTAGTCATAATTAATTTTTCTGCTTTATAGATTTAAATATATTTAATGTTTTGCTTCTAGCCTCAACAGAAGTGACAAAACTTCAGCAACATTTAGCGCTGCTGAAAGAAGAATATACAAAATTACAGTCTCATTGTGTCGATCTAGAGAGAAAGTATTCCTTAGCGGCCGCATCGGCCGGCGATTTGAGTGAAACGAGTTTCGTTGCTCGACTCTTAATGACTATAGCGACTTTATATGGAAAAAGTACCTATTCGGATATTAAAGTGAAATTAGAGAATAAAGTGTTGCCAAGCCATAAGTTCGTTTTAAATGCGAGATCTGATGAATGGAACGAAGAGTCACTTAAAAATGTTGATGAGCTTGGTACGTATGCTCTGTTTACTTTGTGAACATTGATTCTCATGAAAGATTCATTGTTCTTGTTTAAGTTCATCTTCTTACAGCTTTTAGACTATATTATCTGCTTGCATTAGATTATATACGTTTTCCTTTTTGTTTATTATTTACTTTGAAATGAATTCTGATATTCATTTTCATCATCATAATTTTTCCAATTAAATTCTGAGAAATTTCTAATTGCTATTATCAAAAATATTTATATGAAATTAGAAGCTTACAACAAAACGCCAATAGCCAATTATTAAAATTCTAGAAATACTATTTTGGGTTCAGTGGTGATTTCCCACTGGATAGAAATGACCGAGTCATTGTATTCCCTAAAATTAGAACTATGCGCTGTTTTAACAAAACCTTAGTAGGAGGAGTACCTTAATTAGGTATCACTGAATTAGGTATCACTGCTGTTGATAAGATGGAGATTTTAATAATCGGAGTACTAGCATTTTGTTATAGACATCTAATTATAGGCTGTCCATTACTTTTTATCAGAATTAGTTGCGTGTTATGAAATATAGCAACATTAAAAATGGATGTTATACATTACATGCTTTCAAGGAGGTAGAATTGGCATGCTGAAGAAATATGTCTAGCTATCCTACTTTTAATTAAACACACCTCTAAGATTACATGACAGATAAGATTACAGAGCCTGACAGTGTCAATAACTTAACAACAATATACTAATTTTATTAACAAGTTAATTAATACTTCATATAAAATTCTTTCAAAATTTTCTGAATATATAATGCTGGAAAATATATAATACTGAATATCCATATATGTAGGTAATACCTAAGCAGATAATATTTTACCACCCGATAACTTGTAATTCTGCGTCCTTGTGATAATTTATTATACAAACCAACTTTCTATTCCACCAGTCAGTTTCATGATTTATTTAATCATTCATTTATGTTGAATTTTAGTAGGTAGGCTTATTTGCAGTTTTTAGTGTTTATTTTTTATACAGCTTTTTTTATCATACATTTTAAGCAAAACAGTTTATATAATTTTAATTGTATTTACCTCAGATTAAGAACATTGATTGAAAAGATATCATTACTCTTAAAGTATTAACCAATATTCTTCATCACACGTGAAAATTGAAAGACATCTCATTAATGAAATCATGCTTTAAACTAGTAAACTGTCAGAAGATTGAAAGTCAATTGGTTGATAACAACTATCGATAGTTCCAACTAAAAAATGTTAGTATTTCCTTCCTTTTTTCTTATGATTGGACCACTCAATGGAATCTTTTTAGATTTTCATCCTTGATTCACAAATACTACGTTGCTTCCATTTTTTCTATGGCTAAACCTATTACAACTTGAAATTTTTCAGATATTATGGAACTTCACATTTTTCACTTAGAATTTTTAAACGATTGAATTGTAGACTCATTTACACCATTAGTACTAGTGAGTAAAGCAAGAGTACTCTTTTCATTACGTAATTTATTCACAATTTCTATCTTTATTTTTAGAAGGAGGTTTTTTTCTAAGTTTTTTTGGGAGTTCTATTAATTATTTTTTATTTAACGACACCATTTTGAATTTCTCCACGCATTTTTTTTCAAATTTGATGCCTTGATATGAACGAAATGAAATTAGGAAATCGCACTACTTGAAACAAACACCGAAAGAATCCAAATCCTTTAAAAAAAATACTGACCCGACTTATGCTATTGCACCGACATTGCATCCTTTTGTCGATGTAGTTGCAAAGGGCAAGGGCCCACATGAACATTTGTTAGATTTGCTGTGAATTCTGAATTTTTCCCTGAGTACTGCATACCCAAAATAATGAGAATGAACTTTCTGTCACGAAATGAAATAGATTTAGGGTATTTAAATGTTCTTAATAAATTTAACATTAAAAGTCATTTCATCTTATATGGAAAATGTGAATAAAAAACTCGCATATCGATTTTAAAAAAAAATATCATTTTGTGATTATGAGACAAAAACTTTTGCTCTCCTTCAGCATCTTCAAGAATAATTTCTTACAGATCATTAGTTTCGTAGAAGAAATATTGCTAATACATTTTAGTTAATTTTTGAATTCGCTTTGTCAATGTGGAAGGGGCAAAAGCATTGTTTCTTTATACTTGTTGCAAATAAAAGAAAACTCTTTTTGACAAATTGTTTCAATCTTGATGATGTAACTATCTTGTCTGTACAAAGAATCTTTATAGAGGCTCAGAAACGGAGACATTTGACGTTGTTTGATGCACCTATATATGACTTACAGTTTTAATATTGAAAATGTTATTTAATATTACCATAGTCTGTAGTACTTTTGTAGTACCGTTGCTTTTTCTTCAGATCTAGACCTAACAAATACTAGGTACATGAACTATGTTAGGTACGTATAGTACATGTTGTAGATTTGAGAGAACTCAAGACAAAATTGGTGTAGTACTATTAAAATGACAAATGTAAACATTTTCTTCTCAATGGTATTCATGTATTGTCTAGTACTTTGGATTCAACAGACTTTTAGTCAATTAGTTACATTTAAAGCTTTTCTTGCAATTTTTCCAAATATAAAAAGAAAATGTATAACTTTTGGCTTTGTCGAAAACTACTGTTAAGATTGTAGTGCAGTAAAGAAAATCTGGCATCTGCCACAGTTCCATTTTGTAAAGAATTGGATTTTAAGGTTTACTAACCTGCAAACAATACTAATGTAAGTTTTAAAAAAAAACGGATATTGTTTTGTAAGTACAATGTGGATAAAATTAAAAAACAACTTAGATATTCTAAAATGTTTTTTAAATATAGATTTTTTTATGTTCATGTATTAGATTATAAGAAAAAGTGTTTGGAAATTTATGTTTATATCTGGTAATACTGAACGTGTTAAGTTATGTTAACGTAAACCCATTATTTTTCTATACAAATCTTGTTTAAATGAATTTTACCATAATCCTAATAAATTTACTAAAAAGCAGATTTAGGTATCAAATTGATTCTGATTCATAGTTTATTGTTTTAATGACTTGACAATCTCCAAGGTTTATAAAAATTTACATTATGGTAATTATGGATGTTACAGATTGGACTACAATGCCTGATGAAGTAGGTGAGGCAATTCTAAAATGGATTTACACAGACATAGTGGAATTTTCCCGAGGTGACACTTTTGCAATGCAGCTAATCAAATGTGCAGCTAAATTCAAACTGCACGCTTTGGTTGCTAAATGTGAGAAGGCACTCATTACCACTGCTGGTGTAAGGTGAGAAACATTTAATATAGGTCACATTTAAGAGAGATCACTTTATATGTAGATATGTGTAATCACCTTATTTAAAATTAATTATTAAGGATCTTATGTGACAAGCTGACACTGCTTGTCAAGCTCAAGTATCCTGTAATGTGCATATATCATTATTACATATCCTGACAAAGGTCTTTTTGAAAGAGACCTCTTAAAAATGTTTATTTCCTATACCTAACCGGATTTAATACCAGACGGATATTGAAATAGTGTATAATCAGTAATTTTATATTTGTACTTGTTTTCTGTGAAATTTCATTATGAATTTTCCTTCTTCGAGGATACTTCATTTAAACAAAATGTTGGTACAAATTTGAAATTGGAAGAATTACTTTACGGCCAACGGAGATGGAATTTTTATGCCACAATAAATTCCTTACAGACCAAATTTGTTCAGAGGTGCATGAGTCTGACACTGGTAATTTAAAATTGAAATCCTTATTTTTAAAAATGTGGATTTTAATTTTTAACTTAACACTTTATATAGGAGGTAATGCCCTCAATTCAGAATCTAGTAATATTTTTCATCAATAGCTTCACCAGAATGATTATAAGCAATAAATTCTGGTCATTAATTAATCTTCAAACTTAACTATGAAAAGTTGTCACCAATAACCAACTCAGAAATAATTTAAATAAGTATTTAAACAAGTACTTACACAGAATTCTGGCCTTGGTATTTCAGTTCATACTGCAAAAATTTGTATTGAGAAAGTAAATTTCACAATGTTTGTGACATTCAACTTTTTTCAACAGTTGTAGTAATACCGATTCATCCAATCCATACACAATTCCAGAACTTCGTTTATGTCATACAAACTGAACTCAAGTAGGTAACCTGTTGCTGCATCACGCTTTGAAACCATCTTATGGGCTTATTTCTTATAAACTTCTCCATGACATTATGAACTTTGAAATTTATTGTGTGCTCATCGATAGATTGTGTTTTAGTATTATTGTGGGCATGTTGGAATAAAATGTTCAAGTAATTCATCACAATTTTACATGCTTTGTTATAATTAGGGCTATTTATGTTCGTTCTTACAGAAGTGTAGGTTCCAAGAAAGTTCCAAAAAGTTTCTCCATATTCAGTGGTAAATTTTCTTCTGTTTTGGTGAGCATACTTTACTGACTCGGATACTATCTTTTGAACTAATTTATCAAAGGTGGTCTGAAATCATCAATTCTACCAATTGATGATTTCAAAAGATATCAATGAATTGGTTTCAATCTTTCAACATATTTGTACATTTCTAAATACATATTCCACATTACGAATAACATATGGAACATAAGTTCGCTGGCTCCACTTGAAAACTGGTTGAATGCACCTGGCATTGTACTACTGTGACATGATCTACTGTTGAAGTAGAAGATTCACTAGCTGCTATGTTGTTATTTCAACATAAAAAATCTTCTTCATTGAGCTGTAAAGCATCTTTACAGTCACCATTCTCAGCCCTCAAAATTCGTTAGATTTCATCTGAGTTGAGTTCAGTAACTCTATACCCCTTACATAACCTGCAACAATATGAATTGAAAAATATAAATATGTGAAAAAAATTGGCTCCATTGGTACACATTTTATCATAAAATGTAAACGATCACAGGAACACTGGTGTTCCTTTAAGTTGTTTATTACACTATTATATTTAGTATACTATTTTACTATAAATTTAGACGAGTTATTTACAAAAACACACAAACAAACAAACACACACAAACTCAAACAAATACACACACACAAACACACAAACAAACACACAAACAAACATACAAACAAACACACAAAGAAACTCACAAACATACACAAACAAACACACCAACAAACACTCAAACAAACACACAAATAAACACCCAAAAACACGTGAATAAACAGACAAACAAACAAACACACAAACAAACACGCAAATAAACACACAAACAAACACATAAATAAACATACAAGCAAACACACACACAAACAAACACACAAACAAACAAACCCACAAACAAACACACAGACACACAAACAAACACACAAAAACCCAAAAAAACACACAAACAAATACACACAAACAAACACTCAAACAAACACACAAACAAATACACAAACACCCAAACAAACGCACACACACACACACACACACAAACACGCAAACAAGTACACACACACATACACAAAACACACAAACAAGTATACAAACATACAAACACACGCACAAACAAACACACAAACAAACATACAAACAAATACACAAACAAACATACAAACAAGCACACAAACAAACACACAGACAAGCACAAACTAACACACAAACAAAAAACACAAACAAATAGACACACAAACAAACACACAAACAAACACACACAAACACACACACAAACACAAAAAACACACGAACATACACACAGGCACACAAACACACAAATAAACACACAGACACACAAACAAACACAGAAACAAACCCACACACAAACACACAAATACACAAACAAACACACAAACAAACATACAAACACACAAACTAACACACAAGCGCACAAACAAACACACAAACAAATACAAAAACACACAAATAAACTCACAAACTAACACACAAACAAATACAAAAACACACAAACTCACAAACACACAAACAAACACAAACATACAAACACAAATAAACACACAAACACACGAACATATACACAAACAGGCACACAAACACACAAACAAACTAACATACAAACAAACAAATACACAAAAAAACACACCGATTAACACACAAACACACACACAGACACACAAACAAACACACAAGCATATACACAAACACAAACAAATACAAAAATACACAAACAAACTCGCAAACTAACACACAAACAAATACAAAAACACACAAACAAATACACAAACACACAAACACACGAACTTATACACAAACAAACAAACGCACAGACACACAAGCAAACACAAACCCACACAAACAAACATACAAACACACAAACAAACACACAAACTAACACACAATCACACAAACAAACACACAAACAAAAAACACACAAACACACAAATAAATGCAAAAACAAACATGCAAACACACGAAAAAACGCACAAACACACAAACATATACACAAACAGGCACACAAACACACAAATAAACACACAAACAAACACACATGCACACAAACAAACACACATGCACACAAACAAACACACAAATACACAAACAAACACACACAAACAAACAAATACACAAACACAGACACAAACTAACACACAAGCGCACAAACAAACACACAAACAAATACACAAAGCCACAAACAAGCACAAACACTCAAAGAAACACACAAACAAACACACAAACAAACTCATAAACTAACACACAAATACAAAAACACACAAACAAACTTACAAACACACAAACATACAAACAAACACACAAACTCTCAAACAAATACACAAACACAAATAAACACGAAATACACACACAAGTAAACACACACACAAACAAACGCACAGACACACAAACTAACATACAAACACACAAACATACACAAACAAACTCACAAACTAACACACAAACAAAAAACACACAAACAAACACAAACACAAATAACCGCAAAAACAAACACACAAACGCACAAACATATACACAAACATGCACACAAACACACAAATAAACACATAAACAAACACACAAACAAACGCACAAACAAATAAGTACACAAACAAACACAAACAGATACACAAACAAACACACAAACTAACACGCAAGCACACAAACAGACACACAAACACAAACAGACACACAAACACACAAACAAAGTCACAAACTCACAAACACACAAATTACAAACAAACACACAAATAAATACACAAACACAAATAAACACACAAGCAAACACATACACATAAACAAACTCACAAACACACAAACAGGCATACAAACACACAGACACACAAACAAACAAACGCACCATATGTAAATCGATAAAAATATATTATTTATTACAACAAATCACATGTAGGTTTGAGTACCACACGATACATACTTTCAGCGGAATGTTCCATTGCTCAAAAACAGAGGAAACTTCTATTAATTCCAATGTATGTCCTAATTCTCTTCATGTTCACTGCGTAGTGTAGTTTATACAGGGATTTGTTTGTACAATGCCAATATTTGGGGCAGTTTCTTTGTATAAAATGGGATCATATTCTACATTCACACTAAGGTGAGGTATTCTGTATCATGTTAGGGTACGAACTTGATTCCATTACTCATTTTCCTTGTGAAAGTTGATAGAAATTGATAAACACAAAACACAGTAGTAAATAGAATAAAATGTTAAAAAAAATTGTAAATGGATATTTTAGTACAAATTTTTTAGTGAATGTGAAACAAGCCACATTTAAAAGGAAATATGTAAAGGAAGTGAAAAATTGATTGAGAACTCATTATTTTTTATACGTTTTGCAAGAAAGAACATCTTCATTTAAAACAGCATAACATTTTTACTCGAAACAAAATGGTGTACTTTTAACCCCTGCCATATCTCTGCACTGAAATTGATTGAGTATAAGCCTTAATTTCGCCTTAGCTTGAGTGTCGTCACCGCGTTGGGTTGATCACAAAGCATAAGGCCTTTGGCAGTGCAGCACACCACGGGGACCTCGGTTCGATTCTCGGCCGCTCGCCGTAGCTGGACTGGTGTTTTTCTGGTCGGCTGTTGATTGCTCTCATAGCAATAAGCGCGCCATATGTATTAAATAGATACATCAAAGTAGATAAAATAAACTCATTGTGTCTACAGAGTTTAATAAACCTAATTAAACTTCCATATTTTATTTTCACAAATATAAGATATTTCCCATAACCAAGTAAAAGCAGTACTATTAACTATATCTTTATTTTATCTGTACTACTGGTTGTGATAAAAGCTTAGGATCGAATTTCGTGCCTAATATTTCTTTTTTTATTTCATTTTGTTATAAAAACATTATTTTTTTATTGAATTTAAATAAAAAAACAATATCTTACCATTTATTTCTTCAAAATTTACTTAATTTTACATCCGTACTTATAAGTTTATATACACACGTGATATGTTTTCATGCAAAAAATTTATGGGACAGGAGCCTTAGTTATTATTTATTTATCGAATATATTATTTATTTATCAAATTCGAATAGAGGGTGATACCCTGCGACGTTAACTTTTTTAGTCAACTGTTAATTTTATATGAAGTGGTTTAAAAATTGTGATGAAACATTTTTCCATCCAAGTATGCTTACAATTATTTTTGTTACTACTAAGAATGAATCTCTCGTAAGTTTACAACTAAACTATAACAAAAGAACAATATACTTAGCAACAGGTGAAAATATCCAGCTGGCTATAAGATGTTATAATTAAGTTAATTATTGGTGAATTGTCATAAAATATTAAGGAATTTTTTGAAATTGTGAAAGAATCCCATCATTAGGGATCACAACTTTTAATTTCATTTCGTGTGCTATTTTCGTATGTAACATTTTAAAAATTTTTGTTGCGAGTTTAATTTGTTCCTAAAGTAATAGTTTTACTGTCGACACTTTCAGATCATAATACCATACCTATGCCTTTTTAAAATAATTAATTTTCTCACACTTTATCAAAAATACAATACAAACAAGCTAAATAGTTTTTAAATATAAGGATAATATTTTTAGTGGAAATCATAATTAAATAAATATGTATAAAACCGTTGTTATGTGTACTATTGTATGACTATTAATAATAAATGTATTACCATTGTAAAAAAATATTGAAGGCAGCTGATCAGCTCACATGCAGATTATATCTTGAGCCATTCCAAATTCGTACCCAGAATCCTGTTGCGATGTTTACACCATGTCATATTGACATATATTCATATGTTTGGTCCAGAGTCGACAGATATTTATTATGATTATCCTAACAGGCCAAGACCGAAGAAATATTAATGCGACCTGTTTCTACAAAAGTGGAATATTATGTATTAGCTGAAGATAAGAAATATTGAAAAAAAAGGATAGACCATGTCTAATAAATCATTATTTTTATGATATTTCTTTTCATTACTTCTTATCTTCAACTGTATCAAGCTTTGATAGAACTGAAAATGGAATGTAAAATTTATACGGAAGCTTTTAAATCAATAAAAGCTGGGCTAAAAGAAGATTTAAGGTATGGGAAACAGCAAACAAAATGATGATACAATTTGGAAAAAGTTTCTGAAATGGTGAAGATGAAAGTAGCCAAACTTAATGAAGATAGAGAAAATATTGATAAGGATGGTGGTCTTGAAAATACTTTAGATTTCGAATCTTTGGAAGTATCTAATCTTTTGTGTATGCCATGGACGATTTCCAATAAATAAACCGTGTAGAGGAAGAACAATTTGATTTAGATCTGCAAGAAATATCAAACAAACTAAGTTATGACCAAAAAAGAGTGTTTGACATGGAAAATACTCGTGATGATATGAGGTTTTACGTAGTTTTGTGTGTATGGGACAGGAACTTTTTTCTAAAGTCTGAAAATTTTAGTCCAACTTCACTTAAATAAAAAAGCAGCCATTTATGGTTCCTTTTTATTGTAATCAGGAATTGCAGCAATCTACAATAGACTGCTGTATACTACCCGTGAAACATAAATTAACCAATTAATTACCAAAGTACAAACCGCTTTTGAACAAATACCCAAATTTTTTAGGTCTTATAATTATATGGCACTATACATTAGGTTTTAATGACGTTGAATATCCCAATAATAATATTCAGTAACTTCTGTCTGAGATATTTGACAGTGGCAACGAAGATTTGGCAAAAAACACAGTCTGAAGAGATTTCTCTTACAATTACGCTCACCAAAAAACATCCCCTTTGCCAAAAAATAACATTTTGAGAAGCTATCTACTACTGAAGTGGATAGTATCTACTATTGTACTTATTCCAACTCGACAAGAGTCGTAATATACTACCTAATTGTTTAATTCCTCCAGACTCCAAATCTTATGATTGTAGATTATTGAAATATAAATCCAAATCCTCCACCAGCTCTAAAATGCAGTTTGGTTACTATCCACAAGAAATATGTGCTAGTAATTAAATAGTATCATGTAAAAGTATACATACAGCTGTGGATAGTATAGAATAACCTAAACATCTTTCAAAACAAGCATGTGTGTGCATAAAAAAATATGATTTGTATGACCTTTCAATGACGATAATAATAAAAGTAGGAGCAAGTGTTATGTTGAGGAGAAACACTGACATAAGTTTGAGCTTAGTAAATGATTCCGTCTGAATTGTGTAAGGAGTGATATTTGATGTGGAGAATCCAAAAGTTAGAAGAACAGTAACAAAATTCAATAATGGGCTTATTTACGATTCAGGTAAAATTAAATTTGTAATTAAAAAGATGTGCATTAGAAATACTCCCTAATATATGTTTAGGCTTTTGCCATAACAATACATAAAAGCCGATGCTCAGCTTGAACTAGACATGGGCTCCTTGGTAGTTTCGTGTGCCTATATGGTGAGCCTGAACGGAGTACATCCAGTAAATATTAACTTTAACATTATTAAAACTTGAAAGTCCGCTATAACTAAGTGTAATCGACTCAAAAAAGCTGACAACACACACATGTCAAAAATCAGTAGTTCTAAGCCATTGAAGAGGGCCAAAAGGGATAAGTGCTATGCGAAAACTTATCACAGCTATTTCAGTAAATTTACAAATTTCTGTACTCTGTTGAAATATAGTCGTTACATTGAGAATAATCCTATTTTCAAAAATTATTTACCTTGATTAAAAAATGCTGCCAGCAAAATAAAAAAAAATTAGTCAATAAGTCCAAAATAAGCTATATTAAATGTTAAATTACTCGTCTATTGGTATCCTCAATTTATCATATAACACAATATATTTTGTTATATAATTCAGTAATGGGCTTCTAACTGACTCAGGAAGTGTAAATCAGGAAATCCTCGCGTAGAAGTGTAAATCAGGAAATCCTCAATTTTTATACAATACTTATCACAAAAAAATATATTTAGTAGACATTGCTCTATCCTTATCTAACTTTTTTGTCAATATAAAGAATTTAAATAAAAAATAAAAGTTTGAAGATTTCATCAATTATTCAAATTTTTATGAAGTTCAGTATCCAATAGCTTCAATAGATGTTAATTTATCCATCAAAACCATCTTTCTCTTTTTCAGCACAGTTTCCATTCCACAAATTCATGTTCATCCAGCTTATGTCCTTAGTTTTAATCAAGAGGTGTATCAGGTTTTTTTTTATGAAGTTTCCATTTTTATGATGTTACCAAGATTGCAGATTACAGGTAATCCTGTAATATTTTAGCAACTTTTCAAAATAATTCTGTTATTTCAACTGGGAGCAAATATCAGTTTTTAGGATGCTAACTTCTTTTTGGAGTCTCCAATGTACACCTGCTAACATTCTTCTATGTACAGAAATATATATTCCCCTCAGCCCTATCACAACGTATCATTGTGATTTTTTGCCCTGAGATAGTGACTTGCCGGGAAATGACATAGACTACTTTTTGTACTGGTAAACCTCATTCAAGCTAATATTATAATCCTAACTTATATTTCAAATGCGAAAGTGTGTTTAGTTTTTCTTTCACGTTACAACGCTACTTTCAACCTGAGAAGTCTCATCCTTAGTAATAACATAATCCTAATTAATGTTATGAATGCAAAAGTGTATTTGTCCTTCTTTTATGTCGTAACAGAGCTACGCATCAATGTGACTTTTTTGTACTTTTCATTCTGAGAAATCTCATCAACTAATATTATTATCCTAACTAATATTTTAAATGTTAAAGTAGGTTTCTTCGTTCTTCTTTCATGTAAGAACGGAGCAATACATCAATATGATTTTTTGCATAGAGATATTTGGCAGGTTGGGAAATAACCTAAGCTACTCTTCATTAATTCATCCTGGTAAATCTGATCCTAACTAAGATTATAATCCTTAATAATATTTTAAATGCGAAAGTGTGTTTCTTTGTTCTTCTTTCATGTTGGAACGGAGCAATTAATCAATGTGATTTTTTGCATAGAGATAGTTGGTGGGCCAATAATTTCATCCTAAACTATTTTAAATGCAAAAGTGGGTTTTTGTTCTTTTTTCACGTTGCAATGGAGCAATTGATCTATATGATTTTTTACACATAGAAAGTTGGCGGGCTGGAAAATGACATAGGCTATTTTTAATGGTAGGAAAACTCAACCTAACTAATATTTTAAATGTGAAAATGTGTTTTTTCCTCTTTCAAGTTGCAGCAGAGCAATAGATCAACGTGATTTATTTGCATTGAGATATTTGGTGGTCCGGGATATGATATAGGCCGCTTTTTATTTCGGGATATCTTAGTTCTTACTTAAAGCAAAAAGTACACAATGGGAATAACAAAGCAACTTTGCCATGGATTCACAGATACACTTGATTTTTGAAAATCTACATAAGCAATATAAGGTACCAAGAGAATCACTCCATTTAATCCCTAATTTAGAGGAAAATATTTTTATTTTCGTTGTCATTTGCATTATAAAGTCACTAAAAAGAATCCCCCACTTCTTTTGCCAAATAGCTACACTATCTAACCCGTCTTGTAGCATTTTTGCTCCAGTTTTTGGCTTGCTATATTAGGCCAAAATGGCTGTATCGTCTATAAATGTTCCGGTGGTTATTGTTGGGCATGTGGGCAAGTCTGAGGTGTAGAGTAGGTAGAGAATTGGGCCGCGTACACTTCCTTATGGGACACCCACCTATATTGGACACAGGTTTGTCACTTCATTTCACACTGAACCATGAAGAGTCTATCTACTAGGAAGGCTTTGACGGTTGCATATATATGGGGCACGCTTGATTTAATCTTGTATAATAATCTTTCGTGCCACACACGGTCAAAAGCCTGAGATATATCCAAAAATGCGGCTGCACAGTACTTTTTAGCTTTGAAGCATTTTATTATTTCGTCTGTAAGTCTGTGAACTTGATCAATAATGATATGTGTGTGCGGGAATCCAAACTGGTGATCAGGTATAAGGTGTTTATCTCTTATCACTGGCATCATGCGAGTCAATATCAATGCCCCGTACACTTTAGAAGTTATAGGTAATGAGACGGTATGATTTAGGGTCATCTGGTTGTTTGTCAGGTTTTTGGATCCTTATTATCTTTGCTACCATCCATTGAGGTAGAAAGAATTTTAGTTTAAGCATGGTGTTATAAATGGATTCGAGTAATTTTGTTCCGGAGGGTGGCAGTTCAGCCAGAATGCGGCTTGTGATGAGATCGTAGGTTTTTAGTGGGAGATTTTTTATAGTGATATACTTCTGCCATGGAGTCACAGACTTCGTTTTCATGCTCAGGTGGGCATTCGTTTGGGTGAGGCTTCAATACTGATACTAAATGCATAAAGAAGGTTAGTGCTTTTGCAGTGTCTATACGGGCCCATTTCCCATCGGGCATTCGTAGGGATGATGAGGCAGTTATAGGCCGTTTTAGCTTTTTTGTAGCCTTTCATAATGAATAGTCTGAAGAAGCAGTAGCTTTGAGACCGCTCAAGTACGACTGAAAGTTGGTATCACAATTTCGTTCATATTTTTGACCTTTCTAATAATGTGACTTAGTCATTTTTTTCAATTGTAGTCATGTCATTGCCTGCCACAGCATCCAGACCTTCCTTTTTTCAGATACTAGTTTTAATAGATATTTGGCTACATGTTGAATAATAGCAGTGTTTGTTTTCATTGGTGTAGAGTCATGTTGTATAGCTTTGGTAAAGTGTTCAATAACAACTGTATTGTTGTGTTCTGATTTGATTCTCATCAGATCTGCAAATGCCATATCAATAAAGTGACATAGAGTTCAGTTAGTTCTGCAGTTATCCAGGACGCACTTAGGTTCTTTTTCTATGAGAGTAGTGGACAGGTTTACAATAATGGATCTGATGCCATTTCGTGACAACTGCTGCAAGTGATATATTTGTCGAAGATTCCTTTGATTATGCAAAAATGTATTAAAATCTAGATTTGAACCAAAATATGATGTCATCATGAATACATCTTCGGCAGATTATCCGATTGTGCTTTCACAAAACCACTTTCAATCATTGTTCTAGATAATTCTCAATCTTACTAGGATGTGTGTAACGCACTACATATGTAAAATATTGCAAGAACACTGTTTTTCCTTATCAAACACAACAAATATTATACAAAATGTCAACAATACAAGCCTATTGACATAGATTCTGATGTCACATTTTGTTCTAATCAATTGTGTTGCGTTTGGACAATTTGAATTTCCCTCATATAATTTGCACTTTTTATTTATTAATTTATGCAATTAAAAAGGAATTAATAAAAAAACAATGGTTTAGCCATAATATTCGGTTGATAAATAATTAAAAAATAAATATTTGAACCAAATTGATATTACATGCATATTCCCAATTGTTAAAATTTTTTGTCAAAGGAATGAGAAAGAAAAAACTACTCTAGGTCATAGTGATGTTAATTTTTAAGAGATATATTGAAATTAAGGTAAATGTAAAATGTTGAACTTTTATTTATTTTTAAAAATAATGATGATAACTATGTAGGTCTTATACAAAAAAATTTACCCGCTTCAAATTTTGTGAGTATAGGAAGTGTCCACTAAAATTGGTAAACATGATGCCTTGTTTTATAATACTCAATATATTTTGAATGTTTTAATGCATGAATATGAAAACAAAACAAAAAGTTAATTTTACAGAAAAGTTGTGAAAGTGAACTAAAATAAATTTGAACATTTTTGGTCCTATTTATGCTCCAATATTGCACTAAAAATGTTAATAAGCTATATTCCCTGCTCTAACTTTTATGGGTGCTTGCATATGCTAATTGAGGCATATCATCAATGTTTATGTTCCACTGGGAAATTTTATCCCATTCTTGGCCGGTAGCTTTCTCCAGTTTCTCAAGTATTGTTGGTGCTGAGTTTCGAGCACAAACCTGTAGCATGTCCTATAGATGTTCTATAGGATTGGGACCAGGACTTCTGGATGACCACTGCATTTCTTGAATATCAACCTATTCAAGATACAGAGTCACTATGCCAGTAACATGTGGACTTGCATTATCATGTATCAGCTGCAACTTTTGTTGCAGCTGATACATCTGCAACTCTGCATTTGTCAGTACATGCTATGGAAATATTTTCTGTAATATTTAAGTATTTTCTGTAATATATAAAAATATTTGCAGCAGTTAAACCACCTCTCTATATAGAAACAAATTCTGTACAGCCATTGAAAGATATCCCTCTTCAGAACATTATAGAGCCACCTCCATAAATCACAGTTTCTTCAATGCAATGTTGAGCATATTTTTCATTTGGGCATCGCATGGCATGATGAGGTTTGTCGGAGTCATTATATGACTTCATTCATTCATTAGTCATTATGTGTCACACAGCTTTTATCTGAAAGAGAATTTCACCTCATTACACCATGGTCCAGTTGATGTGCTGTCTGGCAAATCAAAGCCTGGCTTTAGAAATACCGCGTTCCTTGTGTAAACCGGCGTCTACATGAGATACACGACAGACAGTACATCAACGGGACAGTTCAGTTCAACACCTGATAGGTGATGGTTACGTAACAAAAACAGGATAATGAAATTATCATCTCTTTCAGATGTTACACCATGAATGCTGGATTCTTGTCTTTTCTAGTAATGGCCAGTCTTTTGAAATCTCTGGTACATACGACTGACCGCTGAACGGCTTAAATTTAACCTTCTGGTCACAATTGGCTGCCTCAATCCTTACTGTATTAGGCTTACAATTTGTGCTGCTTCAGCTACAGTGGTATCCCTTATTTTGCCAAGAAAAGTTAATAGAAATTTGAGATAAATAACTGAATTTTGTAAAAACAAGATATGTTTTAGGTGACCCAGATCCAAAAGTCACTAATAATATTCGAGCTTTTTTTAACCTTTAAATAAGTTGAAGTACACTCAAGTGGTATAATTAATCATTAGAAAAGCGTTGAGTGACATGTTTAAACACCACAAATTAATAATCAAGGTGTCTAGTTTT
Organism: Druceiella hillmani; assembly: GCA_039881145.1. NCBI lineage: Eukaryota > Metazoa > Arthropoda > Insecta > Lepidoptera > Hepialidae > Druceiella > Druceiella hillmani. The sequence goes on along the minus strand of JAYKKI010000009.1, from coordinate 25,041,588 downwards.
TTACATTTTTAGCACAATCACTTTATTTCCACAACGGATGAGATTGGTCGATTGTTTTATGACTAATATAAATAATTTAGAATGAACAGAAGAAAATATCTCAAAACTCAATCGAGTCTATTTATTTAGTGTAAATAAAATTTAATTACAACTTGATAATTATTACTTTCCATTTATTATTGACAAAATTGTTTTTAAGGAAATGAAGATAAAACATTTAGAGCTGTTCAATTTGTTTACACCTCACAGTTTAATTTCTTTATGCTTGTTATATCACATGGTGCTTATGATCCTTTGTAATGTGCATTTTCAATTAAATTGTGTGAAATTAAGTGCAATGATGATCTGGCATATGCCCATTCTAGAAAAGAGATACAAGATTGTCGCAGCACATAGATTAGTAATCAAATATTGTTTTCACAATTTGTATTACACTCAGGTGGAGCATACAGCTACTGTATTAGTATTTTCTTTCAATCCACTTTCCCTGAATTTGCATTACTTAGTACCGTGAAGCGTTTTCAGATATAACAGTAATACAATACATAATAAGTATTATAACATAAATAAGTAAGTTTATGTATATATTTATAGGACATGTGTCAAGTTCTATTCAGCTGCAGATGAGATCGGCGCTGTTGCACTAAAGGAGCATTGTTCGGGATTGATTTCTGCACATTGGGACGATCTTACAGGTAATGTTAATTAGATGTTTCATGTAACATGTTTCATCAAGACTAACAGTAGACGAATATAAATATCGAGCGAGGAATGATTTTTGTGGTTATAACAGTATAGAGTTCTAAGAAATCGATCTAATATCGCATAGTTGTGTTCGTTATAATTTTTTAAATTGTTATTTAACATTATTAAAAACTCAACTAATAGTCTCTCAAAATCTCAACAAATACTCCCTTCACCTAAGTCATTTGCTTATTGTTCACTTCTTTCTATATAATTTATATACATGCTTTATACGACAAATACTACTAAGTTGCTTTGTTGTCTGCTATATAAGAGATAATTTCTAATATGCATGATATTATATGTTTTGTAGCATATCTTTGTATAGCTACTATCTTATTGACCTGCAATGGTTATTAGGATCATGGGAATAATTTTGTTTTAGTCCATAAATATTGATCTCCATTACAGTTTAGAATTTCTTGTTCTTGAAATATGCTGTTAAGTTCAAGTATGGGTCATTTGCATCAAACAAGCTTGATAGTTTCACCGTTTGTTGCAAGAAGGAAAAGGTAACATATTTGCAGCTGCATTTATCCTGTACTGTTCTGTACTCGGCAATTCTACTGTGGAAAAGTCCCTAAACAATTAAAATCTAGGGTAAACACATTCTGCGGTTCCAACAGCTACAAAAGCTTCGATAAGAATGGTTTATAAGAAAAGCTTATATGTTTTACATTTCTAATCACTCGTCATTGAAAGCTTCTCTAAAATTGTGAGGTATATAACTTGTTTTACTTCAATTCTTAATAGAACTACTGAACTCTCATCACATTGTTTGATACAATTTTGTTTCTTAGACCTATTTTAAGGTTCTTTTTACCAATCAATCTGTTTATCTATTATAACTAGCAATTTTATGATATTTATGATTTTTGACTATACATCTTTATAACTTTGGAAAATACAAAGGATATGGGAGACAGCTAGTAGATAAGAAAAACTACCACAATTTAAATATCTGTCTATTTTTTAAATGACCGAATAAAACGCTCAGGAAAGATACTGAAGTGCAATCATTAAAAATTGCATGGAAAACCAATCCAGTTTTCTTAAAAATGAGTATAATGTGAATTAACTTATTTTCATTCAATTTAAAGTACAAATATAAAAACCACTATTAAGTTCTTAGATTAAATGAGCGTTTATCATACACAACATTTTTTTATAGAGAAATTTGTTAAATATATATTTTTTTAGGTGATGATTTCGCCCACATGACAAGTGCACTCCTCTACCGTATGCTGAAGAGTAAGACGCAGCAACCGCTGCATAGTGCTGTCAAACTGCTACGAGAAGATGTAGTCTTCCTGTGCCTGGTAGAGAATAATGCAAATGTGAGTTTTCCATATTTTGCTTTTACCTTTGTTCATTATATTTTTATTGCAGACTGATCACAAAACATATTTAAATAATTTATATTTTGCTTTCAAATATCAAGGGATGCCAAAGGTTATATATAAAGCAATATACCTAACAATACTTGCAATGTTGATGTCTTGAGGCATTATTTGTCGAAGCTGATGTCTCAAAGGATTATTCGTTAACATTTTTGGGTAATTACAATTTTAGATTGCATTAGATTAGGCTAGGCTATATTTAAAACTCTGGTAGGGTAGTGCACCATGAAATGGAATGTTGGCAGAAAAACAGAATAATACCTAAATTTTAGAACCTTTCATAGACAAAATATTGTGCACACATGAATTTTTTTTATGAATTTGTAAAAATTTATAAATACTGTTATTTTTATAAATAAGTTTAGAATTATGATTAACTAAAAAGGGTAAAATATAACCCTAAAAACAGTTATTCCATTTTTATATTATGTCGGTTCCGCATTCCCTACACGAGTGTCATAATGCAAGTAGTGACAGGAAGCTTAAAAATTTTAAAAAATGCCACTTATTTGTCTATTTACTGACACCACTATTTGTCCATTTCGTCAATTATATATTGTGGCTATAATGGGCAGCCATTTATGAAGAACTAAATTTTATGCAAAGAAAAATTGATGACCTATTTAGAGTTCCATAGGTAAATCGTAGGACCTATTATTCTGTTGTCTGTGACTACCTTCTTGTTCTTACACCCTATATATTACATGTTTTAACATTCATGAGTATAAATTTATAAAGACGTGGTAAAAAGCTTATTGAATAACAATTAACTATTTTTTTATTTCATATAAAACATTAAAACCTTCCTAAAATGAATAAGTACCAACTTAAAGCTTAATAAATTCTTACTTCAGAGCATTTAGACAGATAGACACATAACAAACACACAGAGGTTATGTTTTATTTACACGGTGGAAAAGAGAAACAAACTTCTTATACACAAAAAATGTAAAAATCAATTAAAACGTTGGCTTCACATTTTAATAATAAAGAGTAAATAAATTTGATTAATTGCTTCTGTAAAATTGTACTTTTTTGTATGGTTAATCTAAGCAAATTTTTTTACAAAATTGTTGTCACAACATTATTGGTGAGATCTGAGAGGTTAATCTAAATCCGCCATCTTTGTGAAAATTTTAAAGCTGAATATCTTTTACACCATTGATGATACAACAAATATGATAAAAATGTTTTTATAGAGCATTGAATTCTCTTTAATCTTCTTTATAATTAAACATTTCCCAAACTAGTGATCATGGTTAAAATATCAAACGGTTGTCTTGTAGAGCATTGAATATTCTATAATTTCGATCATAGACATTTAATTCTATTGTCACTGTGGTGCATTTGGCCTATGATAGTGCGGCGTGTCATGGGACCCCAGTTTCGATTCCTGGCCGCTCGTCGAGCCGGGTTGGACTGACAGTTTTTTCGTTAGCTGCCAGAGATTGCTCTCGTCACAATAAGTCTCCCATATTCTTTGTAGAGTCAATAGTTTATAAAATATCGCGAGTCAAGGATTACAAAAGTATTTTTTTCTGAAATTATTGAAATAGTTGATCCACAGCTTTACGAATGAATACAGAAAGTCTTGCTAAATATTAAAACTAATTAGAAATAGATATTAGTTTGAGCCTAAATAAAAAGAAAATGAAAGAGTAAATTGTTTTCTAAATATAAATATCAAATTAAAATATATAACCATATAACCAGGCATATAACCATATGCCGACTTTAAATCAGTCTTGTCATTATATTATATACTTACTTTACTCTGTCATATGAAGAGGCTTAAAACCCATATAAAAATGACCGTACTGTAATAGCCAACAAACACGAGTCTGTTCGCTTAGAAAACATTTTTAGTTATAAAAATTACAATGATAGCACAATGCCTGTGGTGTGTGTGCGTTAACATTTTTTAACCCTTTTTGAAAACAGAAATTCCGAAGGAGAATAACCTCAGTGTAACCATAAGTTCAAATCTTATTTAACTGTTATTTTTAATTTTTATAATAAATATTCCCAATTCCCAAGCATATTATTAAGACTCAGTTCATCTTCATTCAGACTAGGTATTCTGTTTATATCTTAATCTTTGTATGTTTATTAAATTGGCGTGAAATGTTAGAAAATACATATATCAGATTAGTGTAGTAAAATGAGAAATCCATTCACAATGTGTCAAATATTTATTTACAAATATTATATCTAATAGTTAACAAAATTTACAGATTATTGTAATATCATAGTAATAAAGATGTAGATATATGAAATTATATCACATAAGCTTTTATATTGCAGTAACTTGTGGCTCCTTTGAAAGGATTTGATTTTATAACAAAAGTAAAAATACACAAATTATGTAATGAAAGTTACACGAAGTAAGAAAGAATTGTTCAATTAAATATATCCTTTCCGATTGTTTTGATTTCTATAGATAAAAGTTAAATATATGTCAAGGAATAACATACGAGTTATTTTTAAATAATTTCGAATTTTGTACATCTCATTAGATCTCATGCATTGTCATTCTAATGAACAAAATGATGATAACAGTTGAAATATGATAAACAACACTATAAATAAAAATGAGTTTCATTGATCGATGTCATTTAATTGAAGAAAACATTTTTGAAATGGCTCCCTGTCATATACATCTACCTGTTATATAGTTATACATATAAAGACGCAATAATATTACACAGGTATATTATTCCTTATGACATATTTTTTTTCCTATTCAATAATAATGCAATGTATCACATCTTTAATGAAAATTACGAAAAAAAACTAGTCCACACTTTTTGGATCGTTGTTGATATTTAATAACGGAAAAGTATTTTCTGATAATTTTTAAAGTTTTATTTTTCTAGGATAGTAGTATTTTATGTAATAAATGTATTAAAGTCACTTTATTATAAAAATTGAAAATTTTTTAGTTTCAAATTTTGAAGGCCATTATTTCAGTGTGGCTGGTGTTCACCAATAATATTTTATGTTCAAAATGATGACAGGAATCAGCTCGAGATAATATGTCATAATATGGTATAAAGTTCTTTGATGTGTCATTAAATGCGGCACATTGATGTCCTTTATCACTGGTATTCCTGAAAAGAATATATAGAAGTTGTATTTGATTTTTAGTAGTTCATCCAATAATTTTATAAGTTTGGTTTCTTTATATTACACATATTTATAGAATGGTTTCTAGCTTGTGTCATATAGACCTCTTTGTCTGTTTGTTTGGAAGGAATGAGTGGTTCTCCGTTGACTGTATAGGATGACAAAATTTATTTGACTACATCCTATGTTTCAATGATCCCAAGTCACAAACAATAGTTAAAAAAGTTTAATATTACTTTATATCTGACAAATCTTCGATCTCAAAATATTTTATCATATCAAATTATATTTTGACCAGAGTTTAGATTATTGAGCTTGTCATCAAGGAAAATAGTACACTCGGATTTTTGAAGTTTCTGTTTGATTTATTGCATATTAATTATATAAATATAGTTTAATTAATATGTAAATTACTAAGTTAAATATTGTGTTCATTTTTCCTATAGTAACAATAGTTAATTTGAATAGCTAGCAAGCCAAAATAATTTAAGGTATAATAAAATATAATATTATATTTTATTATACCTTAAATTAATAATAAAATAATTATAAACATCAAATACAATGAAACCCACAAAAAGTGGTATTCAACCCTTAAATATTATCTTATTTCTGCTCATTATTTAAAATGATTTACTTCCAATGAAGGATTAATTGGTTTGGTTATGTTTGTTCGTTTATTAAATGTTACCTTATAAAATGTAGATGTTTTTATAACTATGATGTTACTACCTGCTAACTTTTCTGCTCCAAGTTTTATTTGCATAATTAACATTTATTTGTACCTATTACGTTTGGTGCAAAAATTTGTGTATTTCCTTAGGCATTTTACATATTTCATTACTGTAATTTTAATAACAAATTAGCTAGCAATAGGTGTTCTAATGAAAACATTAAAAACATTTTACTGTCTCACAATTTATGTTGACTCAATCAACATAAATTTTAAGACCTTCTATCATCTCTATGCTATTACACTAATGTTTCTGAAATCCTGTCTTACTTGACAGAAATGTAAGATTAACAGAAATTTCTGTCATTAATTACAATTATTAAATTATTATATTAAATTGGGATTTGAGTATTTTGGCTTATTATTTATTCAGGGGTATTTAATTTAGGACAGATTTAGCATTGTGTAAAATTGGTATATAACAAGGATTTTAAATGTCAAGATGTACACTGTTTCTGACTTTGATGAGTGGTTCTCCGTTGACTATATAGGACGGCAAAATTGAATTGACTACATCAACTGCTGTTTTAATGGTCACAAACAATAGTTTAAAAAGCTTAATCTTAAGTTAATCTTCGATCTCAAAATATTTCATCATGTTAAATTATATTTTGACCAGAGTTAGCATTGTGTAAAATTGGTAGATAAACAAGGATTTTAAATGTCGAGATGTACGCTGTTCCTCATTTAATATATCATACTTAATATTTTCTTCTTTTTAAATAATATACTTTAATGTAATGAATTTGTATTCATTACATCTTATTACTAAATTTTTATATTTATAAAAATATTACCATTATATTCATACACATTATATTCACGGTATCCACTATCTTAAACTCCGTATATATTTCATAAGGTTGAAGATTACTATGACAGCCATTGCATCGGTATGATAACTGTCTATGTTAGTATTTGTGGTACCAGCATTGCAGAGATTTGAGCGACAGTAACAGTATTCAGTTGGAGGTGTGCGTTCTCCTTTGTCATCTAAGCTGTGGCAGCCTTCTGTATAGGCCTCTAGGACCTTGGTTTCCTCCTGCCATTGCTCGTTCTTGTATTCCATGTAGACGTGCTTTTGTGGAGCACAGTCGCGTTCGACACCCGTTATTCGATCTGGAATTTATTGGAACATAAATTGGTTTAAATGTTGATAAAAATTCTTGATTAAAACATAAAATTAGTGTTAAATTTACCATTAAATTTTTATGTTTGATATGAATCATACATAAAAGCTGATCCTTTCTGTGGAAAAATGACAATAAAATTTTGTATTGCTTTAAGAGATTTCATTTGCTAATTATTTGTTGTTGTCATAATGTCAGTGTTCCAATTTGGGAACTAACAGTGAACTATTAGTCCCCAAATTGGAAGTCTAACCTTTGACATATGTATAAAAAGTGAGAAGATAACATAAAAACAAACATGTTAAATTATTTTCGACTGAAGGTTTCTTCTAAACAGAATGACAAATATTTAGTTTTCCCCGAGTAAATTTGGACGATATTTTGAAGATAGACACATACCTCCATTCTGTATGTCGAGATAGAAACTCTTCTTACGGCACATTGTAGAGAAAGGGCATTGGACAATAAAACGCTGTGAGTAATCAAAGTGGATGCACAGTCGTGTCTGATTAGGATGCTGACCAGGGTCAGCTACTATCTTGCATTCGTAGCACTGCAGTCCCGATGCACCTGCAATTTTTAATAGAGATTATCTAGAGTACAGTAAATATTTTCATTATAATTGTCGGCAAAAAGTGTTTCTCTTTCCAAAATATGAAACCTTTGAGTGCTAGCATTAATGTAAAGAAAAGCAAACTGTTCTGGAAAATTTGTCAATAATTTTATCACATTTCAGTTAAATTATTTTCTCTCTTATAAACTGTTTGGAAATATAATGTTTTCTAGTTTTAAATTAATTTATTAGTATAAATTTATTTCCTAATATTGTATCAGACTATATTCTTTGATTTGATTCATGGTGAGGGCACCTTTAAAAAAGACAATAAGTGCGAGTAGACCTTGTGCCCTGAAGGCTCTGTACTGTTATGTCTCGTACCCTGAAGGTTCTCTACTGTTATTGTAAAGCTCATTAGATAGTTTAACAAATTTTCATTTTTCAAATAATAATTCCACAAAGAATCATATTGGGTTAATTTTCGAATTTTTCCTTTACTTGTGCTCTGAAACCTTCTTCCGTACCAAATGTCAGGACCCTAGATCTAAACAAGGGAAGTACAATTTGTAGTTTTGATGAGTGAATCAGTGTCAAAATATGTAATATTTGAAAGGCTTCATTAATTTAAATTTAATTGCATTCAATTTAAGCTTTAATTTTTTACAGGTCCTGTAGGTCATAGTATTTAAAATTAATTTAGACTTTATTTCTCTTGACATTCCTGAGAAAAAACTCTAGACAGACAGACAGAAAGATGACAGAAAGGTGAACAGTGAGCCTATACATTTATAGAATCAGTTTTTGCCGTCTGCAACTCTTTACCGTCACTCTTTAGCATTAAGTAATATTTATTAACATTGGGGGAAAAATTATTATTGTCTTTTATTACAATATCACTTATCACAGTCAAGGATTTCAAATAGGAAATCTTTTTATAATGGTAATTCGACAGTACAGTATTTCAATAGGAAATTAAGTTTCCTCATGATACCTCGTTTGTAATATCTAAGCAAATTTGGCAAGGCCAATCAAAAATAATTGAAAAAAATAGAGCAACAAATTCATGGGTATTCACAGTCATAGTTTTAAAATTTTACTTATTTTCAGTGGTTCATTAATCTATGCATCAATTATTATGTGTACAAGACTCAAAATAATTGAAGCTATTTTTGGAAGTAGCTTTATATTTAGCTGATATTATTGCTGCGCAATTATAATTGAGAGTACAGTGGGTATATTCCTACAGTTGATATTAAGACCCCCTTTTGCAAAGATGTGTTCTGTCTTTTTTGAGTGTATGTTATGTTTCTTTTTTGCAATTTTTCCTTGTTTAAACAATTATTTTCAGTTCATTGAGAGTTTAAGAAATTTTTAGGAGGATATATTAAAAAGATTAGGCTGTGACATAATGAGTTTGATATAACAAGTTTTTTTAAAAAATACTATAAAAGACTTATTAAACAGTTTTATAAAATAAACAAATTTCGTTAAATGTATCCATAGCCCTATAGAGTTTTGCATCTTGCGATCGCAGAAAATTTCATCCTTATTGATATGCAAATATGATAGTACTTTTGTCTATTTGTTTGTTACTCGTTCACATGAAAACCTCAAATATTTTAATTGTACTGTTTGATACACATTGCCTGTAGAAAAATGTGTTTTCTTAATTTATGTTCTTGCAATAAAAGAAAGTTTTTGTCATGTTCCACCTTAGCAAGAGTGAAATCGAAGTGATTTGCGACACGATGTTGCATGTGGATATAGATATGTACTAACGCTCTAATTTATTATACCTACATACAATTAATATTTTAAGTGTAATTGATTTTATGATAAACAGTTTTCCATTTAAAAATTTAAATTTTGCGATATAATAAGGAACCGTTAAGGATTAGTACTAGGGATGGATCATTTGCCAACTCAACCTCTACAAATTTTAGTTTACAATTACGTTTAGTAGACAATGCAAGGAGAGTTTGCTGTGATTGTTTATTCTATCATCAAATATTAATAAATGTCAATAATTAATTAAGAGTTATTAGAAATTTCAATCATACTTCTTGTTAAACATTGAGGCTTGAAGTCAGTAATGCTTTTTAATCTCTTCTAATCCTTCTTTAATGAATCTTTGTGAAGGTCTTGGATGTGAGTTTGTCACTTTTCAAATGAAACAAATAAACTGTAGTGTTTGTAGGCAAACATAAATCCTATATATAATGTATGAACGAAGCAGTGAAACTTCTTATTTTTATTTAAAATAGTAATTCTGCAGCCTCTCTTCGTGCGGCAAAAGTTTTGCCGTTTTACACATTTCTAGATCTTCAATCTTTGAGTTGCACCCAGAGAGATAACTTAGAGTCTGATAAATAATGATGATCCGAGTAAAACAGTTACTAATGAATGCATATAAATATATTATTAAATTAAAAACATTAATAAAAATTAAAGAAACACCGCTATATATCAGAGAATTATGAAACTATGTTCTAGTACAGTGAGATCACAAGTTGTTTTAATGCAGTGAGATCATAAGACACTTTTTTCATATTTATGATAATTGCTTTTAAATTAAATTGTATAATAATGCCAATATTTCGCCTTATACTCATGTCGCTGTTAATTAATTAAGGATAAAGTGTTCAACTCATAACTTGGATTATCAGTAGCATTCGTGTTAAAGCTCATTTAAATCTGTCGACTGAGGGATGTAAAACATAAACCTACACACGCTTGTACACATATACCTAGTAGAGAGGCAGATAGTGATTTTTTAAACATAAGATGGAACATTAACGTGTAAAACGTTAATAATTTGTACATAATATTTAACAATATTCAATAAAGGCACGTAGCAGTATGGGCATAGAAAATATCTTCAATTTAAAAAAGTTATATTTCGCTTCAAAATTTCACTTATATGAACCTAAATGTTAAACTACAAAATGCAACGGTAGTCTTGTGGTAGGTAAAATTAAATGTTACAATTGTCAACCTATCCCAGAAACTATATGACACCTGGATTTGTTATTCCTAACAGTTCATTTCTGAAAAGCTTAATTTAAATAAAACCTTATAGTTATCTGTGGAAAGTACTGCTCCACATGTAACGAAATCGAAAGTTGTTTTTTTCCATTTTCTTGTAAATATTTGATCGACGTTTCTATGAAAAGTTGTCCTATAGCATTCAATAATATAACAGCCGCCGATTGTGACATAACACAATTCGACAATAATTGCATTTAATGGGACAATATACTCGTTAGGAGACTGAGTCGAGATAGCGACGCACGTGGTCGCCTGATGTCGTAGCGTTATTTCCTTCTGACCGCATTTCTTCTAAGTTTTATGAAACATTAGATTTGAATTCAGCAAACACATTAAACGTCTATTAAATCCACATTAGTAGACTATTAAACATCTGCGGTAACCTATTAAGTTTGGAGAACGATGACGTAAGCAAAATGACGCACGGCCTATGCATCGCCAGACACTCGGAATCATGCTAGACGAGATAATACTCTACTCTTGAATAGTTACTGACGGTCTGTATATAACGATTCAATTAACTTTCGCTATTAGCTCGAATCTCTTGATGCAATTCTGATATTAGAGCTAATCCTCATCAATACGTCTCAGGTAAATTGCGATGCTTATAAAGAATGTATTTCAATCCGTGTCTATATTGTATATAAGGACCAGATCAGTGTAGTGACCATCCAAATGATTCAGCGAAATATAGACGGAGTATGCCACAAGGAAAAGACATATGACAGTTTTGAATCTCTGTCTGTACTTTTCGTGAATTACTTTAGCTTTTTAAGTTTATAGATAAATTGGACCCATGACTTTCTAGATATTTTAATTTATCTTGGTATATAAGTTTTATCTAATAACAGTGCACAGTTGCAAAATTTTAAACAAGTTCATATTAATTATTGTAAGCACTTAGTAAGGTCACAAGTTTAACTTAATCGTTTATTGATAATATTTTGACGCATATAACAGACAGCCACACATGCACGCACCTCCTTATAATCCAAATTTAACACAATTTGGCAGGGTTGAATTGTAGTCAGAACTGGCAGCAGTTTATTCAACACTTAGATGTAATTCTACATGACTAGTCAATGGACTTAGTATCAAATTTAGGAAAAACACACACACATACATACAAACACGCACATATCAAGGTTTGGTCAGGATACAACATCATCCAAAAGAGAAAATCATCCAGAAAACATTCGCGCGGTAAATCTGAAATAATCTGTGCGCGATACGTCGCCCCTTCATACATACATATCATGAGTTGAGAATTGACCTACTTTCAAGTGAATATGCAGCTTGCAATACGAAAGACCAGTTGCCGCAAGCATCCAGTGGGGGAAGAGCGTTTTGGCGATTGCGTTCAGCGTACAGGGGCGGATAAATGCCAAGATCCGGTCCGTAAACATTCTTCACTACTGCGCGTTAATCTCATTGTATAGTATCGCAAAATGTGTGAGGCTTCACATTAACGCGTTAATCTGCATGCCTAACGTGTTAATCAGTGGCTTAGCGTTTCAATTTCAGCCAGCGTCTCTACAAAGTATATAAAATTTATATACGATTGACGTAAATTCACAGTTTACGAATTATTTAAAAAAAAATATGTGTTCTAATACGACTGTTGAAATATAAAGCCACAACGCGCTCCCTCCCGCCGCGCTGCGTCAATTTGTTATCTCGTGACACTCCTAATCAATTTTCAAAATAGAAATTACTTGTGAGAATTCTGCTTTGTAACTTGAACTGGTTGGACTGCATTAACTCTTCAAAATATGAAATACAGATTGATTTAGAAACGCTACGCTCTGCTACAAATCACTACTAACTATTTAGAAAGTATGCAAATTAAATATTATCTGGTTAGTCCATATATTCGGGGGCATTCAAACCATATGATTAATGGACACTGTGGTAACAGCCACATCTAATAGTGGATGCAGTTGGGGAACGGCTTAATTCTTCTCCTGAAATAGTATTTCTTCGCTTAAAGGGAATAGGGAGTATATTTAATAAAGAAAAGTGGATTTTACACGATATTTCGGAAACCAATTGCCTCCAGCGAATAAACGTCTGTACTTTGTTTATTGACGCGATTCGAACCTAATTTATGTTATACTTATGGGATAAAAAAGGTAATGGATAAATGAGGATAAGATGATTTAATCATCTCATGATTGATGATTTAATCATCAATTCAACAAGAAAGAAGGATTTGCATTCAAAAAGATACTCCCGTCTCTTTATACACGGTTTAATACATTTTCAAATTTTACAACGTAATCAAACGATTACTGCAAATACCTACAGTCAACAGCTTTTACGTACTCTTTACTCTCCAGACATAATCCGACTAAAGTGACTATGGTATCGTTTATTTCGTTTACTCGAAAACAATTATCAGGAAAAAGTTAAAGCTCATTTGATGGTTGGAAAGAAACTTCCAATTTTTTCTCGTTAAAAGACTTCATTTTATGCCGATGGAATAAAAAAATATCTGAAGTGGCGGCAAAGTTTAGATAATTTAGGAAGTATGAGTATACTTCATTAAAATAATATAATTAATTAAAATGATAATATGTGTTTATTTTCATTATTATGTTTATTTTCAATATCGTGAATTATCCAAACTCAAATTTACATCTCTATTTTACTCAAAGCTAGACAACTAGTAATCCTCGTTTCATCAAAATGCATCTATTTTGATAAAACAAATCGGGGTATGTTGATTTTTCTTTTAAAAAATTGAAGTCGGATAACAATTATTTTCAGTTCTCATAAATAGTGACAAAAGTTCATCCTATTCTTTGTATAGGCGACGGGGTGATAGGTTATTTTACATACAATTTTAGAAACCACCAGAGGTGTTTGTTTTGGTTTTATTAGTCATTTTAAAGAACAAGATACCTGAATAGACATTAGAAGGAAGTAAGCGAGGAAATCTTGCAAAGGAATCGCGAATTGTATAATTAAATGTTATGAGGTTATCGTAGGTATATCGTTTCGTTGTGAAGGGAACTTTTGATGTCAAGGTGCTATTTCATTCTTAACTAGATTTTTGACGTTTTAAATATTCCAGGGCAAATTGGCACTCAACAAACATACACGCTCGTATACGACGGAAGTCTTGATTATATTTCTATGAGGCAATACATTACAGATCTATGCTCGTTAATGAAATGTGAAAATATCGTAGACTTGTTTCTACAGATGTCTTTTAAGACGATATAATGATTATAAATTTATATTTGATGTACATTTGCATTTTTATATATTAAACGACTAAGTATAATTTTAAATTTAAATTGATTTCACTTATTCTGACTCCTATGAAATTTGGATAATTTTTGGCTCTTAAAAAACTACCCGTACTACTGTTCAAAAAATTCATCAGGACATATTCCGGTATTAAAGTTTGTATTAAAATGTCACAAATTGAATGCCACATACACATAGAGAAAATAAATTTGTTGAACTTTGAGGCTAAATTTTTCTTTTTTTTACCCTTTCCGCATTTTTACTACCGGAAAAAGTATTTTGTATTCGTTGCTCTAACAGTTATACAGTCTGCAAATGGACAACGGTCAAACAAATTTAGCACTAAACAAAATCAAGTTTGTTTTTCAGCAAGTAAATAATGCGCAACTCTATATTAATTTCCGTTAAAGCGTTTCTTTCTGTTAAAGTCTGAACTGAACTTTCTGTTAGTCACATATTTTTATAACGATTCATATGATACTTATTTGATATAGACCGGAGTTAAACAGGTTCTGGTAGCTAGTTCGCTTATCGTTTTGGATATTGTGTCCCTTCCTTTAAATTTGAACAAAAGTTGGAAACAAAGGATCCTATTTTCAAAATAAATTCTCTCACGTAACAGTCAGAAGTAAAAAGCGTCATCAAATCTTAATTATTTAATAATTTTAAAAAATGATCAAATTCGGAATTGGAGGTATACGCTATGCCAATTGTAAAATCTGAAGGAGACAAATAATGATAAACGCGTTTATTTTTCATATAAGAATATAATGTATTAAATTTTTTGACACAACATGAGTATTTAAGTCGCTTCATGTAGAGGCTAGATGACTGCATTTGCTTCACTATTGACTGGAGAGTTAAACAAAATCATAATACACTCGAAACTCAAATCCTACCATCATATAAGTGTTTTGACAGGTTTGATGATATGATTACGAAATGTGAGATTGCCATCCATAATCTGAGATCCCATACGTACGATGACACCTTCGAACGTAGTTCCACTTAGCGTGTCTTCTTTGTACATAAAGCTGCACAAAGAAGACACGTAGGCGGAATAAGTCATCATCGCACATTTGCTCTGTGGGCGTATAAAATAACAAATAGGTAATATGCATTGAAACCGCATTTTAGTCTAATTTTTAATTATTTGAAATAGGATTTATAATTGAACATCGATGTTGAAAACATCAGAACTTAGGTTGAGAATACCGCCAATTTAAGAATATTCTAGCCTTGTTGATTTTTATTAATCGCCAAAAATTAAGTCTTACATAGCCGAACTTTGTGTCATTTGGGATTTTTGCTTTTTAAAACTTGGTCAGTTTAAAAAAGTTTTTTCCATAAAATGGAAAACACTTTTTAAATATTTGTTAAAACTCGTTCGTAGTACACGATTGTAGAAATTTGATCCACAGCCCTCGCACGGTCGTTATCGATATTGGCGGCTGTCAGTCGGTCACGGGCGAATCACAGGCAGGCAGATAGCGGATCGGATGTTGAATCATACGGCACACCGACACACTATGGCATACGTGTGTACCACGATCCGAGCACAGGCGTCGGACACGTAAAGATAATTAAAATAATTGAAAAGGGTTGGATTTTTGTTTTGACGTTTTACGGGATTATAAAATTTAATCTTTCTGCACTAGTACAGATTGCTCCTAATATGTGCTGATGCTAGTTATATATTTTCATTCTGGATAGATTTTGCGTTGACAGCACCTTTTTTCCGCAAGTGTGTAGGTTGCAATAACTACCGACAATCTTTGTAATTATTTCTTCATGACACGACTTTTATAAAAAGGATCTCGACATTTTCGCAATCTTCAAGCATTTATTCATTGTTCATTTCAAATGATTTGAAAAATTCACTCTATACGAAATTCTCACATTAATTATGTTGTAAATTCGTACTACTTACAAGTTTACTCATAAAGATTAGCGGATAAATTCAATGAATTCCTCGAAGTCTTTTAAAAGATGTAAATACCAGTTATCTCAGATCTACGAAGAGATGAGTCAATTGGTGGACGATGAGTTTTTCCATTTCATTTTCTTCTTAAACAATTGCAATGAAATGTTTCAAATTATATCTTTAAATAGTAAAATGTCGCTCTAAAGCAAAATTTTATGTTATTTTATTTAAAAAAATTTTTTGTCCGATTAATATGTCCGATAAATAGTATGAATAATAAAATTTAATTTAATGATTAAACATTTTCAAATGTCAAGATAATAGTTATTATATTCATGTCAGTCTTAGCCATAAAATAAATCAAAATATGACACCATACCTGTCAAAACTGCCGCCAAAATGATGACGCCGCTTAGCGCCGTGGATGAATCAATCATTGTATTCCGGTACTGCTACTGTTCTCCTTACAGCCAATCAATTTTACGAAACAATAAAATGAATGGCGATCATGAACGTCACAGATCACATTGGCCAGTATGTTGCGATTCATACACAATTTTCTCGCCGTCCGTAAATTATGGTGACGCACTAATATTACTGTTTTATGATAACGTAGTATAAATAACTCACTGTATTCACTTTTTCATACTCATCGTGTTTAACCTCCTGTCTCAATCTCTAAACTAGTTTAAACTGTTTCTGTTTGTTATTCTAATAACAAAATATCTATATTAACTATCTACAAATTGTGTGTAATTAATATCAATGAATCACAATTACGTTGAACTTATTGCTGCCAAAACATCCCAACATTGGATAACAATTTTAAACACGAACGCTCGCCACAGAGTTCATTGTTCAAATGAGGATAGTTGACCGTTTCATCAAAGCTGCTTGCAAACACTAAACTGTGAAATTGATTAGTATGCTGTTCAAGGATCGATATTTTGGTATTGAGCCATATATAATTACAAACTGATGAAAGTAGAAGAAGCCGGAAGATGATGAATATGACTGAATTTCTAACGGACCACTTTTGCTGATAACTATCGTATAACCACTTTTACTCGGTGTGTCGCTTTCGTTGCTCGTTGATCGCGGCCTTGTCAATTGCCTTGGGAGATGTTGGATAACATTATTCAAGGTTACAGATGTTATAACATAGGAGATATTTAGAGTATGGGATCGTATGAATGATAGATTTCTGTTGTGTTTTTGTATTCAACACGATCGATCCTTGCTTATTGTCTATTTCGTTGCAAATTTCAACGTCAAAGATCATATAACTAAATTATGTGAAACAAAAAAAATTAAAGTGAACTTTTATTACCGTTTTCGTTTCTAGTATATTTACTTTCATCATTGCCCAATGAGTTTTTCTAAAAAAAAAGTTCGATCGAGAAGGCAATAATTGTGCAAGCAATTTTAACAAACTGTTTTGTTATATTGGAATTCTTTAAAATCATTCTAACTTCAGTATCCACATGAACCACCTATGATGTGGATTTTTAATGACTGAGTGAATGAAAATTCACAATCGTGGTTTAAAATGTATTTGAGGTCTTTGAAACCATGATCTTGATTTCCGTCCATTATTCGGTGATATCGAAACTTTGAATAACGACCTCTGAGGTCGTTATTAAAACGAGTTACCCATTTCACAACTTCTTACAACATTTTGTTCAAGGTTCAAGAACATCGGACTTTGTTCTTTTGTTTTGTTGTTTCTGTACGCAGTTTGGTATATTGTTTTTCCGACGCTATGAATTGTTGTTTCGTCATTAAAATTACACTACAATTATATTTTGTCACCTGAACAAAGATTTGACATTTGACTTAATAATGAGATCGTTTATGTGGAAAAGAAGTACGTTTTAAATTTGTTTAAATGATAAAAATAATTGTTAAATTTTTAAGTTGGTTTTATAAATTTCCATTGCTTTATGGGTATGTAACTTTAAAGTAAAGGCATTTGTTACCCTACGTGTCGTGCTTCAACAACTGGACTTCAATTTTGACATTATATTTTTTATTTCTGAATCTTCTAAACATATAGCTCCGTTATTATTTTCATATATTCATACTAGTTATAATAAAACTATCCGTTAAGTTTCCGGTATCCATCATGAATTCTTTGACAGAATTTATGATGGATATCGGTAAGTTAACGGATAGTTTTATTGAATATATGACAATTTAACTACATATAAATATTAGTATTTACGATGGGCGAAACAATTTGAATTAATTCTTTAATATTTCATTCAGTCACAGTTTTATATCAATAGTTATTTTTAAGTCGTTTCGTTCGTAGCACTGTCGGGTATTAGAGCAAAAAATCAGCCACTCGCAACGCTGTGATAAATTTAGAACTGGCACTAATGTTACTGGTTTCATTTTTAGTGAAAGAGACCTTATCGATGTTCATTACCTGTGTTATTTTGATCAAGGTCCATATCACACAATAGAATAATTACATAGTTGAATGTTGATACAGCACTGCTCAATAGATGTATTTTAATTATAGTTTCACTTGTGGAGATTTGTCTTTTAAAATAGAATATATTTTTAGACGAGTGCAAGGTCTTATAATTTTTATTATTTTTAGATGCGAATCAATTGGTGTTAATGACTTTCGTTCAGTACCTGGTGTCTGATGCAACTATAATAAGTACACCTCTGTAACTGAGATACATTCTCTGGCAAAAATACAAAACACTGTAAGCCACGATACTCTCATGCGTCTTTTCACTTGCGTTATTAATCGACATGCAAACACCTACACGCAACCTCTATTGCATGCTCCCTTGCGCTGTGCAGAAGTGTTATGATCCGGCTGCGTTTGTGTATAACGTTTCCGTAGTCGTTAAGCGTAAATGATACTCTGAGAAGTTCTAAAACTATAAACCGCGCCTGACTCGTGGCCATCGATGAGAGGTCAATAAGTACTTTTATTACAGAGCTAAAAAATGGTGGTCAAAAATGACACAGCAACGGAGAATTGTTTTGTTTGGTTGCATGTGGTTTGAACCCTTTGTATAAGCTTCACTTCTTCACTGATTTCACTACTTACTGCTATCCCTGACATATAGTCCTCTTGAGCAAATTTTTGCAATAGCTTTGAGCGATTTGTCTCCCTAATCTCCTGCGTATCTTTTTACTAATCAGTTTCTCTTTAATATGCTTTCCGTCAATAGGTTAATTGTCACTCTGGTTCCCTATATCCAAAATGTTTCTCATTAAAGATAACAACGAAACCTTTATGAAAAATATCAGTCTCCGTTTATCCGTTTTCTGTGTTTGCGGAAAATGAATGTCTAGAACAAATTCGTGCAAAAATCGCGGGTAGTATCCATGTGTTACCGACCCTGGGCAAAAATTAATTTTGGTAGTACCAGGAATGACAATTGGAATTAATTTGTATTAATTCACTTAGTATGTATCAGAGTCACGTATTTGTTTTGACAGAAATTACTGGATGTGTTTTGTCACTGAACCAGTTAATAAAATCCTAACTAAGGTGGGAAAGTTCAACATGAATAAGGGCTCAGTTTAATCGATTGTACGCTGGCGTCATGTACCTGACGTTGGGTGCGAACCTACTCTCATTAATTAGGTCGTACACATTATACGTTCCCTTCATAGTACATCAATTACACTGTCATTCAACGTAAAATTGTTTCATGTCACGCAGCTAGATATTAGTAATTGTCTAATAAATGACATAAGCAAAGAGTTATAGATGTTAAATATAATAAACAAAGAATATTGATCAATTTCAGTGTCTTTGGTAATTTCACGTTTTACATCTATTATTTCTGCTAAGAATAAAATATTTTGTATATTTACAAACCAAGTTATTCCTCTTCGTCAAAATGAAAACAACAATTTTAGGGGAGCTATTTCTCCAAAATTACGATGTACTAGTTCTGATAAATTCATTAAAATTATGGAAAACATTCACAGGTTATTTTGGGAAATAAATGAAATATCAGTGAAAATGACGCCAAACTTAGTAATATCGATAGTCTTAAGTGGTTTTATTGTGATTCTTATGAATCTAACAAAATCAGCAATTATTTCTGGACGCCCAGGAAATAGTATGGAAATATATTATAGTACTAAAAAAATCGCACATAAAATTCGGGCCCGAGAACTTTCGTAATGTGTGTATGGTGTTAACCGAAAAAAACCACGGGTTGGCTGACTTCAGTCATAAAGAGAATTACCTGTAATGTTTATACCTTAAAGGAAAGTTAGTGAGGTTTACCATTTGTGTACTTTTGTTGTAGTGTGAATATTTGGAGTTTTTTTAAACCTTGAAACGTTTTCAATTATTATCCCTTCACACACTTGGCCTAAACTTAGGGCTATGCAATTTTTGTGCCAAGTTTCATAATCTCTTGAATAAAAAATGTGGCCTCTAGCATATTTACAAATTTCGTTATATTACAATTACCTGTTGCGGAGATCTCAAATTGATTAACGAGGTGATTGTACTATATTTTCACCGATAATCAAGATACAACTATCTTGAGTTTAAATTTAAGTAAGATCCGTGTCAAATACTTTTTATGGTTGATTAAATTCTTTAAATCTCTATAATCGGAAATATTGAATATCATGGCCGGTCCTTGTGACCTGAAACAAACATGCATATAAATTTCCTTGCAGGACATTTTTTTTCACAAAGCAAATATGCCAATTTAAAAGTGCTCATTATTCCATCTATATTGATGGCAGTCAGTCGGATTGTCAGTTTCGATTCTTTTCACGAAACGACTGGCAAAAAGTATTAATGAATTATATTATATATCGAGATTATACGTTAAGAAAGTTCCTTCCTAGGTTTACCGTCAATTTAACGATAGGGGCTTTTTCTAATTCTGCCTTTGATACAAAGAGATGAAAATGACAAATTTCTTAGTACGTGTTGATGTAGGCTAATCGTTAACATCAGCGAAGAATTAATATGCTAATAGGTGCTATGTACCAGTCATACTGCACGCGCTCTAGTTGAATTTGGAAGAAAAAATTCCACCCGGCAGCGGCAGCAGAACAACCTGTCGCCGTGCTGGCCTCGCCGCCGGGTGTCGCAACGTACGGTAACAAGGGCGAAAGTGTGTGTAGAAAGTGGTCAGGAACGCTATAAGTCTACTGCACATTTGACATAATGAACGCGTAATTGTTCGGCGTACGGAATTACTAATTCATTTATGGTTGTAGATAATAAAACAATTCTGCATGAGCATTGTGTTGGACGTGTTTGTATTCCTTTGCGAGGGGAATTGTACCAAAATATAATTGTTTGCTCCAGACTGGTGCAAACAATTATATTTTGGTACCCATTGAAATTGTCAAAAAGAAAGTATTTTTCTTTTTGACAATTTCAATGGGTTACAACTGTAGGGCATTTGAAGACCCTTAGTCTAGATCCGCCATATTCGCTCGAAACTCCAGAATACAAATTTCCCTCACAAATTTCCAGTTAAAATTTGTATCTAATACGAATATATAATAGACGATTCTTATAGAAATACATAAAAGCGCGCACGGAGCACCTATACCCTGCTTCCTCACCTGACATAAGGAGTCAGAACGTGCATGTATTTTTTAGTTACGCGAATACGAATGTTTGGAATGGAAGTTTGTGACGGTTTTGTTATTTCTGCAATTTTGGTTAGGTGACGGAAGTAATCGAATCGATATATTAGGTTGGCTAATAAGTTTTTAGTCATAATTTCAGGACTTTTCTAGAAAGATTCTTGAAACTTCTAGAAGGTTTTACTATAGGGTATAAAAAGGCCAAAGTGTACTCAGTTGACAACAGTCTGCGCCGAAGCTTTAATAATTGCATAAAAGATAATGATTTTAAATCGATATCATATACGGATTATATTACTTTACGAATTTCGTCTGGGTCACAATGCAAAGACTGCCAAAAATAATTATATATATCATGCGATGGGCGAGTCCACAGTGTCTTATGCGACGGCAAAGATTTAGTTCAGAAAGTTTAGGAATGCGGACGAACCCCGTATCGGAAGTCCTGTTGAATTGAAAGTTCAACTATCACGACGCCTAATTGAGGAGAATCCTAGACTGACGACTCATCAATTGGCTGATGAGGTACACTGCAGTTTTGGCACCATAGAAACACATTTGCACGAATTGGGAAAAGTTTCAAAATACGGTTTGTGGATATCCCACGAGTTGTCATCATATTACCTTTAGTGCAGAGTTAATATTTGTCGACAGTTATTGACATTGAAATGTAACTTCGATTTGGCTGAATCAGTTAGTAACTGTTGATGAGAAGTGGGTTACATACGTTAACCGTACACGCAAACGTCAATGGCTGGGTGTCGGAGAAACAGGAGTTTCAGTATCCAAACCTGAAATAAGTGCAAAAAGGCGATGCTCAGCTGCTAGTAGAATTTCAAGAGCATTATTCATTGGGAGTTGCTTCCAGAGGGATCTACAATTAATGCAGATTTTTATTGTGAACAATGGAAACGATTAACTAAAAAATTTAGTAGTCAACAGGATCGAGCTATTATCATGTAAAACATGAAAATGGTAGGACACATGTTGCAAAACATACTCGTGATAAATCAGAGGAGCTTGGATGGATTCTACACACTCTTCCATCATATTCGCCAGACATTGCGCTCTCTCATTATCATTTATTCAGGACTTGTAAGTAACCATTTACGTGAAAAATAATTCGACATTAAAGAAGATCTCCAAAAGGACTTCGCTCAGTTTTTTGAATCAAAGTCGCTGGACTTTTACAAGAAAGGCATATTGTCAGTGCCAACTAGATGGCGATAAGTAATAGATAATAATGGTGCATACTTAAATTTAGTTAGTTTTAGTGTCATATATATTTTTTAATAAAAATTTTTGACGGCAACTCGGGGTTTACAACTTATTAGCCAACCCAATATATATATATGTATACGTAAGTATTTTTTGTTCCTTATATACTCCAGAAATGACGAGAGTATCTTCAAAATACAATAAAAATTATTCAATGAAAATAGATCTTTTGCGATATTTGTGCAAATAATATTTGTAGCATTGCATAACAAAAGAATCGATAATTTGTTTCATCAGTCGTGAAGTGTTATAAAGATTATAATATCGTGGGCCGTTATAGCATGAGTCATTTGATAGTCTCTGATGACTATTCAATAAGACGAGAAGAATTGTGCTCTTCGAAGAGGTATTTACAAAAACAGCGATATATGTGACTTTTTTAATTTATCAAAGAGGCAATCTTGACTACTTTTTACATTCATAAAAAAATAGTGAATTTAAAATTTGTGTTTTACTCGGGTTCTTCCCCAAATTTGACCTCTTGTAGTGTGAAAAATATATATCGAGATCGGGATGGCCAACTATTTTTAAAAGTGGCACATTTAGTAGAAATTTGGAAATGGCTTTTTGAAAACATATGCTTTTTTCCATTTAGAAAAAAAATTACATAATACCAAATTTAAATTTGCAATAAAATGCATTTATTTACTTTTATTGAACGCATGTGTATTGCTGTATTTATACACTAACTTTATTCTTTAACTAACATTTTAATGCATTTTATAGGAACAGTCTTACTGATTTTTAATAAATAAATGTATCTCATTTGTTCACTTCCTTGCATTATCCTATGAGCTAAGAGCTACGAATGTTAGAACCGCATAATTTTATAAGAAAAATGTTTACTGAAATCATGTTTTTAAAAAAATGTTTACTGGAATTGTGCTAAGCAGAGATCTAAAACACACCAATAAAGTTGATGAATATAGAGAGGCGTTGTATTTGCAAGTAAGATGAGTTTTGGGTTTCACCAGTTTTGTAGTCATGGCAAAAGATGATGAAATTAGTGTCTATTTCCTTGAAGTAAATACCCAATTCCACTAAACGTAATATTGAATTACGAAGTTGGTAGGCAAGTATATGTTATAACGTTGAGTTATACGTAGTATAAATGTGAGTTTGCCCCATGGAATAAAAATGTTACCAAGACTGATCTGACTAGTTATAAAGTTTTTGGTTACACACATTATGTACTGTCGTTTGCCATAACTCAAACTTGGTAAAGTTTTAAACCTCTAGATGGCTTTTTAAAGGCACACGCTGTGCTTAATTGGACAGATGTAAATGCTCCCGGATCGAAATGTTAAATTATCTTCCTGTTTCTATAAATAGGTTTAGAGTTGTTTTCTCGGAGCCGTCGTAAGGTAAAATTGACTTTTAACCATGCAAACCTTTTCATAATTTCTCAAAATACAGGTGGCCCATTTACAGTGGGGTACCAAAAATTTAGTTGTAGGTAAAGACCATCGTGATAGAAGTTATGATTTTTTTTGTACTTTTTTGAAAAATCTTTACTCCATTGACATAAATCACTTTTGTTCGAAAACTATTCCACTAAATCACATGAAATTCCGTGTGGAAGTAAAGTAGTCATGAAGTAAGCAAGCAATGTCCGATTTTGTGTTTATTCGTAGCTTCTGCTCTTATTTGAAACTTTATGTTTATTTTTTTTCAATTTTCTAAAGAAAAACGTGCATTTAAAAAATCACTAGTGAAATATGTATAACTAGAGATTTGCGTATGATCTTAAAAACTTTTCAGAATATGATTATAGATAAAAAGTCGTCGTGATGTAACTATTGCAACATCTTCAGAAATTAACGTCACATCACAAGTGACATTTCTGCCATAATCATAATTTTAGCAAAACTGTGAAGAACTTCAGAAACATCAATTCAATTCAGATTTACCTAAATTATTCGCAAATCAATAGTAGCCTTAACATACATAGAATGTATTCAGGTGAAATGACTGTTAGACATCTAGAAAGCAGGACCAACAAACAGGTGCTTTCCAGACCACCAGATTTTTACGACGCTGTGTAATTCGTTGTTGGAAGTCATTACCATATCAACTCTTGAGTGTTTTATGTCACCTTCGACGCGAGATTGCAAGTTTGAAATCGGAAGTACCGTATCGGTCGTGTGTCACATGGGGAGGTCACAGACCTAGCGACAATTTATGTATTAAAAGTTAACGTCTGTTATGTATTAAGATCAACAATGCTACACAAATGAAATGCGAACATAATCAACACTGTGTGCTAACAAGCATTTTATTACTATTGTTAGGTGGCACGTAACCCACAGCTGATTAAGTCGGCGACTGTGTTTTATCGCCAGTCCGACTGTGAAATTTCCTCATTAATTCAGTCACCGCTAATTCTCTCATTTCCATATCAATTCACAGATTTAAAACACCCGCACTTTTTGCTATACACTTTTGCAATGACGTTTGGTGTCGGCCCGTACGAGCAATGTTTCGCAGTAATGTATTCTCATGTTAATCTATTATATTGGCGTACCTCTTTCAGTGGTTCAGTCTGTCATTGCTTTATATATATATATATATATATATATATATATATATATATATATATATATATATATATATATATATATATATATATAATGTATATATACATATATATATGTATATATAAATATGTGTATATATATATATATATATATATATATATATATATATATATATATATATATTGCGGTATCTATTAGTCAGCTCACTCGATCAGAGTAGAGAAGTTACTTGTGGCAAACATTTGAAGATATTGATATTACAAAAAAGTTCGGTATATAGAATTAAAAACAAAAAAAATATATAGGTATATATTTTTTAATGTTATAATCATACATTTTTATACTTTAGATCACTTGATTGCTTTTAGAAAGTCCTTCTTATCTAAACTTTATGAAACTGTTCACGTGATATGTTTCTCAGATTATATTGCGTTACGTTAGACAGAATATTATCTAGAATTTATACGGCTTTATCATACGTTTAAGTAATTTTTGTAATAAATAAGTACTGTTCTTGTTAAAATTGTTATAAATGAAAGTATTGAAATACGAGTTGAATTCATATCGCCAAATCATTAAAAAGAACCATCAAATGAGCACCCGTTAAGGCATATTTTCTTGTTTAGTGTATCAACTTTGCACACAGAGCTGTTTACAATATTTGGCCAGGCACACGGCATCCGTGCCCGTTATTGGCGCGTGATTCATGCATCCCACGTGGGCTCCCGACGGCGACGAACGGTCCTTTCTGCTCGAGACGGTCAGATTTCATTTTTGTGAACTTATGTCAGGACATATGCCGATTGTATGTGAGAGAAACAAACTAGAGTTAGACGTTCATTATTGTTTCTAAAAAAAATTGGCACATTCGATTAAAATTTTGTAAAAAATTGGAGAACTATTGTCTGCCGAAAGCTGATGAGAAGGTTCGCTTGATTTGGCAATAAACTTTGTTTATTATATAAAGCTCTCGTACTGTTTGTTGGGTAAATGGTCAATTCACATTTTCGCTGATTCGTGTAAAGTACATAAAAATGAAGTAGTTGGAGAAAAAATGCCTCGCGGAAGGGTCTTGGAGCATGTTTGAACCAAAAGAATTTTATGTTAATATTTTTATTGAAGGGAAAAACTTTATGATAGCCGATGAGAATTTAGTGAAAAGTTTCCAGGTGAAATTTTATTCATTGAGCATTGATGAGATAGGTATATGAAGAAATACGATCGCGATGTCTAAAGACTACACATGCAGAGGATACTCGGGACAAACTCTGATGTAATCAGTACAAAGATCCACTCAACTTTTTAAGGCGGTAAGTTTCATAGTTTTATTGATCGATAGACCGCAAAAAAAGAAATTATTGAAAATTTAGGTTTTATATGATCATAGCCTTTCAACATTGATGAAATGAATAATAAAATACGATACTATCGAACGACATTTTGTTGGACCCGAGTTTTTTTTCCTTATCAATCAATAAAACCGTCTCAGTACTTTGTATTATAGGTCTTTGTGATTGAGTAGTAATTTAGTCCTTTCGTTCTATTATTATATTTAAGACCGATAATTTCAACCTTTCCGAAATAACATCCATCAGTACACGACGAATGACGTAGGCATTTTATCCGAAGAGCATCAGACCAACACCTTAGTAGTAGGTGTTGATCAGACCCGCAATGTGCTGCTCGGCGTTCATTTGGTTACACCTGACTGGCGGTTTGGTCGAGCGTTTGATTTGGTTCGAGTCAGTGACCGAGTAGCTGATTTGGAATATTTTGTTTATTATTTGTGAGAAACTGTGTTGCTAATAATAAAGAACAATTTTGCTGCCGTATTATTATAGTAGGTTTCAATAATATATATATATATATATATATATATATATATATACATATATATATATATATATATATATATATATATATATATATATATATATATATACATATATATATATATATATATATATATATATATATATATATATATATATATATATATATATATCTAAACTTCATTTGTAAATGCTGTAAAACTACTAGTCAAATCAATTTTGTTTGCAAGTCTCAAAAAGTTGATAATTTAAAAAGGTACATAATCAAAAAGCCTAAAGCCTATTTAAATATAAAAAAAAGAAAAGAAAGCCTATTTAAAATTATGAAATGACCTGTCCCGACTTTGACAATATCATTTTATTACCAATATTTTATATATTTCTATAGTAAATATCTAGTTATTTGCTAAAAAGTCTTCAAATGGTCTTAACTGTTAGGTCATTTTCCATTTTTACACGCTAAGCATGCCGATTATAGAATGTTGCAAATCTTTATTTCGCCTCAGATATTACATAATCTTATTTGATGAGTCTTAAATGCGAAAGTTTGGATGAATGGATCGATGCGTCACTCAATAACTTCCTAATTTCGTTACAAGTAAGAATATATTATTACCTGGATTAATATATACTTTTATTTGGAAATCCGAAGTAGTTCCTGGGGAAAACTCTGCAAGTTTAATTTTAGAATATGTTTACTCGTAGAGTATATCCCTTGCGAAATTCGAGCGTGATCACCGTGGGACAGCGTACAAAATTTTCTGTCTTTAATAACCCGATCACGATATCGGAACAAAGAAAACTTGGAACAGAGATTTACAGAATTACAGACTGGATTGAAACCTTAATTCTTATACTGTAGCAATATTTAATTACTTTGTTTCTTTATTTATATGTTGTATTATAAATCTTAACTCGACAGTTTTTTTTACTAGTTGAACATATATCGCATGTGCTTGCTTTATATATTTACAAGGAAATTTTAGAGGGGTAAATAAAGTACTCGATTTTTTTTAATTATCGCGTGGTGCGGGACTTTAATTGCAAGAGCAGCATAAGAATTTAGAAGTTTCAGATTTGAGACTTCTTTTTTGAGAATTTAATGTAAGATAGTTTTAGAAATATTACTGAAATCATACACAAAAACGTATCCCACGCCCACATTTCCGAAGAAGTTAGTCACGTTATTTAAGGAGACGTGGAGTAAAGTCGTGAATGTTTATAGTTTGGGAACGAACATTTGTTTGCGCACCCTATTTCCAGTTTTCATTTATAATGCTATCATTTATTATTTAGATATTATTTACCCATATGGACACGATTATAACATATGCAAACTTTAATTGCTACAGAGACCTAACATAATCCGCGTCCAATTTGGCTGATTATTCATATTTCTTTTTAAAATTCAATTTCCGAGACACGACAGTTGAATACTTTAAAATCACCTTTCAGTAACAGTAATGACTGATAAACTAACAACTTAACACTTGTTGCCAATAACGATAACGAGCAATTAATTTTAATTTATCATAAAACAATCACACTGGTTTAATATATTGAGAATTTAATTTTCGTGGGAAAATAGAGAGTTTTGCTATAATTTCTTCTCTAGAACACAATTGTGATATTGTAGAAAGACAGTGTTAGTGTGAATGCAATAATTATTGGGTACGAAGCACGAAACTATTTTTAATAAGGCAGAGAAAAATTATTTTTTTTTCAATCAAAAATGAATTTCATAAGAAAATTCTCACGTACGATATCATAGAAAGATATTTTCCATAATTTAAATTGATTGAAATAATTATTCTTTAGTGTGAACATCTCTAGTTAATTAATTCCTTCTCCTATTTTGACACATTCTTCATTTAGCGTAGTTTTACACTGTACTTTATACAGTTTTCACGAGGTGTGTAAATTAATTGATGAGACTGATTTTTTCTCATTTTTATTCAAATGAAACTACAATTCAACATTGTCCCCTTCAAAGTAACTAACTACCTTGGGAAGCCATACAGCGCTGGAGACGATACTTCCATTCGTCATAGCAGTGCTGGGACTCGGATACTGGAATATACTTCAGTTGGTCGGTTACGGCTCTTTGAATATTCTCCAATGTCCCAAAATGACGTCCATTGAGGTGAATTTTCAATCTTGGAAACAAAAAAAAGTCACATGGACTCAAGTCGGGTGAATAAAGAGGCTGAGGAGCCATAGGAATGTTTTTACTGGCCAAATACTATAAAAATCGTTCCGAAAAAGATTTTTCGGAACCATTTTTGCACAAATTTTTCTGATCCCCAATTCATTGGTCAAAATTTGATGAACGGTGGTGTGAGTCAAATTCAACTCTTCGCCGATCATTCGGACGATCAGACGACGATCTGAACGCACAAGTTCGCGGATTCTGTCAACATTTTAATTGGTTCTTGAAAATGAAGGCCTTCCGCTGAGAGACTCGTCTTCAATTAATTCCCTTCCTTCTGCAAACGACTTAAACCACCTAAAAACCTGTGCTCTCAACAAGACACTGTCTCCATAGGCCTGGCACAGTTTTTCAAAATGTTTCCGTTGCACTGTGCCCAAGTTTGAAGGAGAACCTGATAACGTAGTTCGTAATTGATATCACACATTTTTAATACGCACTAAAAAAACCTTTTTCAAAAAAAAATTCACTACGTACAGCGCCACAACTCTAGCGTGTTCAGACTTGCACTGAACGTGTATCAGATGTTTATGTGCCTCACCCTCCATGTACCGCGTCTCCAGTGTTGCCAGATCGAACACTATAAAATCAGTCTCATCACTTAATTTACACACCTCATAGATACTTCTCGAAAATATCATCCCATCTAAATTAACCTGATTTTAAGTTCATTGCTAATGCAGTTTATTTTCACACATTAGTATTAGGAATATAATAATATACAACTTGTCCGCACTATCATACGTACCACTTTATGTAGACGTAAAATTATTTGCTCCAAAATAAAACCGAATTTATAAATTATGTACGTCGGAACTAATATTTCAGTTTGAGGAACTTAAAGTGCTTTGTTTCTACAAAAGTGATATTAATCTGTTTCTATATCCTTGAGGCTCACGTTTAGTCACGTTGCCTTACGCGTCTGATAGGTGGTAATTGTTTGGACAATGTCTGTTTGTAAAGAGAGCTAAAGTGCTCATCTGAGGTCGCGTGTCGCAAGATTGTTTCGACTGCTGCTTTTATATTGCGTAAATGTCTGAATAACACAAGAAACACTCTGGTTACACTAATTCAACTTATGTTAAGAATACGGCGACTCATTTAACTAATTTTTATTCGGTGTTTTACATTTTTACGAGCTGCGTTTTCTTTGTATATCATTTCATATCATTTTGTATGTAATTTACAAACACTTTATCTAACGGATATGCATTTAAATATAATATAAATTTAAATTGCGGATGTATAGTATTTTTAGCTGTTACATGCTATACAGTAGGTGTATTTCTATTAACATAAAATGTTTATTAACATGTTATCGAAAAAAAATCGCGCAAGAATTCGTGACCACATCACTAATTCCGCGGCCGCACACCCGAACCGATGGAGCGGATATCTTGATATTTTTATTCTAAATCATTAACTGCTTAATACTAAGTACCGTCGTGTATTTGCTGGTAAAAATGTGATAACTGTGTTTCTACGCGCTTAGCAGAATATAAACTGTACTTGTTTGTTTTATGTCATGATAGGGTAATTACGTTTGTTGTTATCTTTTTTTTTGAGAACGTGTCTGCCCACGCAATAGCACACTCACTTGACCTATATCCAAGGCCATAAGCCAGCTTAATACTTTTGAAAATGATACCATATTGTAAAATAAATGTTCCACTTCTACGGGAAAAGTGTACGCGAAAAATAACAAGAGATTTTTTTAATGTTTTAATTAAAAACAATCTTTTGTTATTTTAAAACCAAATAGTGTATGCACCGTATTTCTTCTAAGTAAAGTGTATGCGAATATTTAATACGATTCTCGACTCTTATGCTATCCTGGCTTCTTTGCACAGTTGATACTCTGACTGTGAACCGAGATGTGTTCTATGGGATTCGCTCGTGCTGTAATATTTATTATGGGTACCTCGGTCAATTCAGCTTCCCAGCGAATATTTAATATCTATATATTTATGTAGTTTCGTGACAAAAAAAAAAATTCAAAACTTCAAATCGATAAGTTTAATTAAATCAAGATGGACATAGTCATATGATATTGTTTTTGGAAATTAGGAACATACTTTCGGTGTAATAACTTTTGATTTATACTTTTCAATTCTGAAGAATAACATGGTAATAACTTAATAAAAAAATTGCACACATTCT
Organism: Druceiella hillmani; assembly: GCA_039881145.1. Taxonomy (NCBI): domain Eukaryota; kingdom Metazoa; phylum Arthropoda; class Insecta; order Lepidoptera; family Hepialidae; genus Druceiella; species Druceiella hillmani. Next base: position 25,010,052 of record JAYKKI010000009.1, on the reverse strand, counting down.
TTTGCAATTCATTCTATAAACTTTGTTCCTCACAACCAGCCAATTAAAATATAACGATAATTGTTTCATTTGCAATTTGACTAATTATTTATCATCCAAAAGCGGTCAAGGGTGTGACACAGTTGATTCTGCTGGTAAAACAAGGCGAATATATTTGGCAAGACGAATTTTATAATTTTTTTTATCGATTTCGTCACTCAATGGAGTAGTTTGCATGTGGCCGGACTCGTTTTCGCGTATTCGCTCCGTCGCCTTGATGCGTCAGCGGCCGATGAACTCCGGCTCCCGTAGGTCGGAGCGAGTCGGTTAGCTTTAGCGCTCGATGTAATAATGTCTGGTGGAGTGCGCTTTTGAGTCAAAGCGCGAGTTAGTAGTAGGTACAACACGCTGGCAGACAATAGCGCAGCTTGTACTCGATTATAATGTGATATATTTTTAATTGCATTTACCTTTATGTCTTCACATAATTACCTATGAAGGTAGGATATGGTGTAACGCTGGCTATCTAGCGATTCTGCGTTTATCTCTTTCGTATTATAAACGTATTATCATTAACTTCGCGACAATATTTAATTTATTTAATTAATTATACAACTTTACGTTTTCGTTTTAGAGAATTAAATACATTGTTATTGTGAGAAACACAGTCTTATTGTGAGGACCGCTTTATAGGCAATCAGCAACCATACAAAGTTAGTTTGTTGATATTACATCAGCAACAGTAGAAAATTAGTTTAATGATATTTTTGATTCGCCTATGTTACATAATCTCGAGAACAAACATTGGTGATTTATAATGAAAAGGCTGCAACACCTGAATAATTAAATAAAACCTCCTAAATAAAGCATAAACAGAGCTTATTGGAAGTTACAGTTTGCTTCTTTGTATTCTAACTAACTATGGTAGCAATAATATAAGCAGAATTGCGTTTCAGGCACCTACAGGTTTACTCATGCTTGGCGTTATGTAGAACCTATAAATCTATTTTTCCTCTCTAGGTCTTTAACTAGCTATTTTACTTTTTCGTGAAGTATTTACCGTCTTCTCAATTACCATGTTTCAACAGCTCCCTATATCACGTATTAAATTCTCTACTGTTATTTGTTTTTCATTACTGCAAAGTATGTCGCTTATCCCAATAATACTCTGCAGTAATGGAAAACAAATAACAGTAAACGGTTTTCCGTCCGCCGCTATTAAGTTGCTATTTTTTCTTTGTTGTTCTTCTCTCATATCTTATCAACATTTGTTTTAAAAATAAACATGAAGCAATTTGTTGTCTCTTTAATTCGATCAGCGTTAACTCACTTGTGGCATTACGTTAAGTCTCCAGTTGGCTCAAGGCAATGCTCGTCGATAGAAAACAATGACTTCTCAACTATTATTTTTTTAGTAAAACACTTTGAATTGTCGCTAAACGCCTTTTAGGTTTTAGGATTTCGTAGTTGACTTATTACAAAAAGGAGGGGTGGGGGTAATGTTTTCAAGACCTATCTCAAAAAGTATATAAAGTAAATGTATCAAAATTATTGCCCTTCGATATTTAGTCAATTTCGAAATTTGTAAGGTTTGCAGGGATCCATTTCTGTTTTTAAATTTTGCGCCGCTATATCAAATGCATATTATCAATAGACATACACCACGTACAAACAGATGGACAAAGGAGTTTCACAAACCTAAAAAGGCTAGATAAAATCTTATTGAAATCAGACTTTTAATTAACCGCTGTGCAGATACGTAAGCCGTGTGACTGTACAGTTTTATTTCCTATTTGAAATGAGGTTATTGTCAATCGATCGAAATGTTACACTTCGGTAATAAGTAACGGTAGGTAACTTTGTCTTTTTGGCGATTTTACCTTTTAATAACTGAACCGTCGCTTTCGCAGAGACAACCTAGCTTCTCTCTAGCTCGGTGGTAAAGCGGGTGTGTATTGCTCGATGCGGAATCTGAATCTATATTTTCTTTATAATCTGAATCAAATATATATCTCTGCTTATAATGAGAATATTATTCAAACAGAGTAGAGTATATATTATACAGTATCATACATTGTGAAGATACAATCAACTATAATTTTAAAAACTTATAAAAGTAGCTCTAGGTATACATACATATTTTTGCGTTATGATACCTGCGTTATGCTCGCTTCGACCCTTTTAATAAATCTTGAAGTATAGTTTTTGCTTCTTAATTTATTATGGTTTAATGACAACAATAGTGTTATGTGTTTCAGAATGTTATTATTGCGATCTTATTTTCTTTAATTTGTTATCGCAAAATGAACGTAATGCTTATCCCATTCACATGTATAAAGGCGCCACGTATATAATTTTAATGCATTCGTAACAAATGCTTCCAGGTGATATTTTGAAATCTTATATTAATTTCAATGTGACATAACCTTTATGGGTAATCATTGCATAAGTAAAGACTAACTAGGCCGTTGTTATGTAGCAAAATTTTATTTATTATTTACTCCAAAATACAACAAATGGGGCAATTAAATTAATTAAACTGAATTGAAAATATTTTTATGTAATAGGAGTGCTAAAAACATTACGTCTACGAAATAGAGTTATACTTATTGAAACGGTGATGAAGTCCTTTTTAAAATACATCTATCTGTTAATTGAAGTAAAACTTCTTTACGTACGCTTGACTTGGGGAGTACGCTGATGAATGCGTGACGAGAGCGTTACGAAAAGTATGATCGGGGCGAGGCGGACGGAAGTTGAGAGGGAGATATAAGTTAGTGAAGACAGAAAGAGAGAGAGAGAGTTACGTTTCGTATATTACTGTAGGGACAGGTGCGAGAGAGGTGCGAGCAAACATTTTCTTTCTCTCTTCCTCTCATAGCCAGTGCATGAAATATATATATACATGCGAGTTTGCTAGCGTTACGCGAATGGTGATTTTTTTATTATTTTGTAATTTCATTTCGTTCTTGAATAATTTTATAAATTATTATTTTGTTCAATACATTAAATATTCTACATTCAATGTGAATAAAATTGTAAATTCATTTTAAAGTTCATATTTTGTGAATTTGAAGTTTTGCTTCAGTCGTGTGGTCTAAAGCATACTCGTTTTTTTTTATATATCGTGAGCATTCGGGTCATTTGATAAACCGTCTTCAAATTAGTTTTCTTTTTTCGCATAACTCTTACAGAGACATTGAAAGTTGTCGTTTCTTCACCGTTTTTACCATTGACGCTTTCTTCAGTATCTTTCGATATCTCCGTTATTATATTTGTTTTCTTTGATCGAACACAGTCCTTAGTGATCAGATTTCAAAGCAAGGTTGACCACATTAAATGGTGCAAGACTATGCGTGCACGTCGTGCCTACAGGCAGCAGTGAGGCAAGTGACGTAAGTGGAACATTAATAATAATGATTCGTGTCTAGGGTACTTGTATGTAATGGTAACGCATCGCTAAGCGATTACATGACATCATGCGTATGTGTAGCTTGGATATTTAAAATCCAACTGAATATACGCTGGATTTAAAATATCCTGAATATACGCTAATATAGTTTCCGTATTAGACTAATACGGCATTTAGGTATATAGTGCGGCGAGTAAAACGAGCGATCTGAAGTAAAACCCAGACAAAATACACAACGTGTGACTCAATGTATGGATTAAACAAAAAAGTATGACATATTCGCTATTTAATACTAAATGAAGCAAAAGAATAATCCCTAGAATATGTGCTCTAAAAAATGTAATCCTAGCAATTGTGTCTATTCTGCAATTTATTCGGTTCCCATCCAAGTAGTTTTCGTTCGTAGAACGTAACGTACGAATTTGCCAGTAGTTTAACTCAAGGGTTGAATGGATGTTATGTTAAGTACTGTCATACTAATAATAACATAAGGGTAATAGACCCTTGCAGTAAAAATTATAGAATGGCAGATTGCCCATTTCAAGATGAAACTTTAGCTTCGCTCTTACAGACTTCTTCATAAATGAAACTTTACATCGCAATTTTTTAGGTCATTCTTGAAACTTTCTTTTTTATGTTCTTACACATATGGGACTGACTTTTGAGTATTACATAGCACGGATGAAATATATTGTTTTCTCAGTGATTTCACAGCAGCTGTTTGGAAACGATATCATCAAAGGAAGGTCAGACGTGAAAGTTCTCCGTGTGTAATAACGGTAATGACAAGACAGAATTTTAATTTATCGTCTTTGGGATATAAAAAATGCTAGAAGTCACAGTGTAGTCTGACTCGATATTATATACTTTAATTAAATTGTAATAAGAGTAGAGTAATGGATTTAAATTGAAAATAGAAGTTGTCCTTCTTCTGCACTATGTACCCATCCCAAAAAAATTATCAATAATTTTAAATTAGAGGAAATACTAAGAGACTAATTTGTAATTTAAGATATCTATAGTTCAGACTCTATGTATTTTTTATATGTAAATATAGCCTTGAAATTGATGAAATATGGAAGGAACATAACAGTATTTTATGAATATGTAAAGGAAAGTTGCATACTTACTTAATTGATGAAGCAATTTGAATGGATGTTAACAGAGTTTTTTAAAATAATTAAGTTAAGCTCGAAAAGTTATTGTTTTCTTAATGTCGCTGAGCGCTATCAAAAAAATAATTACGTACTTTTTTATATAATTAGGTGCTTTCTTCACGTTTTATAAACCTTTGAAAAGCGTACGTATGTACGTACGTATATACATACATACGTACATGCACAAAGCTCCGATGTAATTCGTCCTTTTCCAACTAACATTTCCTTTGAAAACACCTTTCTTCGCTTACTTTCATTGACTCGCTCGCAGATGCTAACTCAATAATTCAATCGTTTTAATGAAAGTGCAATTAAAACATATAAAATTGGGTATACTTCCTCTAGCTTCTTACGTCAGAAAGAGACAGCAAACCGTAGTTATTTTAGGATACCGCCCCCATTATAATTTGTGCTACATTAGGAGCACCTCAAGGTTCTCATTTATACGATACTACTCATTTCCGATTGACAGACTACTGCAAAAGAAACAAATTGTACCTGAATAAATAAAAGTATCAATTCATTATTTACGCGTAGTAAATTTGTAAATGTCTGTCGTTATTATACAGTTTGAAAGTCTAAGAAAAATACTTAATTTGGATATTATCCTGGACAGTAGACTACAACTTGATTAACATATCTAAAGTATCGTGAATAAAAGATTTGTAAGTCGTATTTGCAAGCATTTCCCATTTATCGATGCTTTATAAATGCTATATTGCTCATTAGTTCGTAGAGTCCCCGAATTTGGATCACAGGTGTGGTTTCTACATTATAAAATTTACATAGCACGAATAGGAGTCCATGAGAGATATTTGTTGTTTTTTTTTGCAGCAAGTTTTCATTATTATTGCTACTTGAATGGGTATTTAGATTGTGAAGATTTGCTTTCTGTCACGAGCGCCACCAACAAGAAGTAGACCTACGCCCGTATTGTGAGTCCGGAATACTCGTCCAAACACAATATACGGATCTAATCCACCGTTCGCCTTGCTACAACGATTGTCAACTTACAATACTCTTTATAATAAAGTAGATATTTAATTGATGACTACCTAAATGTATTATATTGTTAAACACACACTTTCACCAAATGGAGAAACTTCAGTGCGGAGAACCTATCCCAGAACTCATATTCACACTTGCTACAATAAATACATATAGCTGCACATATCCGTACATATAATTTATGCAATCGTCACCCCACGCAACATACTTCGCATAAACGCTAACACTTACATCGAATTTTTTCCAAAACAATTCGTAGAACATTTACGTGAATATTTAACTATATACACGTTAATAATAAATAACATAATTTATTAAACAGCCCACTAGCAATATTTGATCACGAGATATATTGGAAAATAATGGAAATTTATATTACCGCGTGGATTTTATAATTATTTTTTGTAATTAATGTACTGTGTATGTATGTAATTCTTCCTTAATAAACAGAAAAAGGAACTACTAAGTCCTTTATATTATTCTGAATATGATACAAAAGTTTATGGTCTTGTATCGATGTTTCGGAATATATTGTTACTAACTTTGCTTTGAGAGCAAAGCTATATATAAAACTCACTCTATACTACTCTCGAAGTTACCTCGACGAAGTGCTGGTCGAAGTTGATCGCAGTCTGAAGTACGCACAAAGCGAATCGAAGTACCTCTCTACACTATACTCTTGGCCTAACTTCGATCAACTTCGCGAGTGCAGGTTTATGAAACAATTACATTCACTATCCGAACTGGGGTTAGTGAATATATATATATATATATATATATATATATATATATATATATATATATATATATATATATATACATATATATATATATATATATATATATATATATATATATGTATGTATGTATGTATATACACTTTTAATATAAGTAAATATGATTTATTATTTATTGTTATTATTGTATGACAGATTTATTGTCTACATTAAACGATGAATATCCACAGGCTTGTTTAGGCAATAAAACGTGCTAATGGGCAGACGTTTATAAATGTTTGAAGATGTATAAAATGTAGGGGGAAGGACGTGGGGAGAACCAGTTAAGAAGTGAAAAGTGTATGCAGAAATGTGAAGCTGCTAAGAAGTTGTGTGGAAGATTTCTTATGAGATATGATGAGAACATGGATTGGATGCTTCATCTACTGAAAGAGCATAATAAAATGATTCTTAATAATAGGGCAAATGAATTAGGAGGAATGAATGTAGCATTCTTTCAGGGATATGATGCGATATTGTAGATAAAATGGAAAAATAAAAATGTAAATAATTTTATTCCAAGTTTGTATGTATGTACATTGGATATCAGACAAATAATAAGCGCGTCATCCGTCACTACACGACAATAGCAGCTACTGAAGTCAGTTGAACGTCAGACCAAGGTTAAAAGCGTATTTCGAACCGGTGCTATGGCGATCGAGTTGTGAGAATGTAAACGTAGTACAGTAATCGTGAGCGTGGCGGTCGATGTTGCCCAACAGCTAAGTGGCGTAGGTGCGCTACTTGAACGAGGTCACAGGAAGGTAAATTACGTATATTTATCGAATTGTTTACAAAATATACGAACAGGAATTTGGCGAAAGTATGCTAGTGTTTTGTATTGGGTCTTCGTTGATATTAATTTAAAAGGTATAATGTACTAGCTGGTTGATAGCGGATTCGCTCGCGTTGAAATGTTTGTATTATTCAATCGTTAGATACATGTAATCACCTTATAAAATGTCGTTTTTAAGCTGTGATAGTTCTCGAGTTTTTGTCATCTTATTCGCTATAAATTACGGTTCCCAGAAGACTATGTTTGGTCATAATTAGGACTTCAAACACTTTAGTCCTGTTACTCTTTAAATGTATAAAACAAGTCATTAAAATTTTGTGACCTAAGATTACGTTTCCCCTTTCTATTTTTCACGATCTACACTTGAGGAATGACGATGTAAGATATTTATGAAACGCTAGCGTAAATACAATATTTTTTCAACTCGATGTATTGTAATATATATTTAATTCTGTAAACAGACTAAATATGTCAAGGTCAGTTTCAATTTGAGACTGCCAAATATCAAAATCAAGATTCAAGGATTGTAAAAATCAACCGAATTTTCAAAATTTTGTTAGACTTAATTTAATCTTCAAATGTTTGACAACATGTGGCTGTGTCTTTGCTTACAATTAGGTCATCTGTTAGCTAATAAGATACTTAAAAAACGCGAACAGCTGACAGAATTTATTCCGAATATAACGATTATAACATTTTAGTGCCGGTGCCCAAGCGGATCGCGTGTTGATAGCTCTAGGTGATCTATTTTTATGCTGTCGCCAATACTGTACACTTTGCATCGTGTATAAGAAACACACGTCTAAGGTGTCTGTAATTTAATAGCGTAGAATTGGGATATACGTAACTTGGATATACGTAACGTTGCCAAGAGTGAATATTACATTCTGTGTGGGAAAGTTGACGCATTAGATACTTGTCCACGTATATTTCTTAATTATAAATATATCTTTGAAAAATAGTTCCAGAACTATACTTGGGATATACGTAACGTGTTGCCAAGAGTTAATATGACATTTTGTGTCGGAAAGTTGACGCATCAGATACTTGTCCACGTATATTTCTTAATTATTAATATATCTTTGAAAAATAGTTCCAGAACTATACTTGGGATATAGTAACATGTTGCCAAGAGTGAATATGACGTTTTGTGTCGGAAAGTTGACGCATCTGATAATTGTCCACGTATATTTCTTAATTATTAATATATCTTTGAAAACTAGTTCCAAAACTATACTTGGGATATACGTAACGTGTTGCCAAGAGTGAATATGACATTTTGTGTCGGAAATTTGACGCATCAGATACTTGTACTCGTATATTTCTTAATTATTAATATATCTTTGAAAAATAATTCCAGAACTATACTTGGGATATACGTAACGTGTTGCCAAGAGTGAATATTACATTTTATGTCCGAAAGTTGACGCATCAGATACTTGTCCACGTATATTTCTTAATTATTAATATATCTTTGAAAAATAGGTGGTATTTTATACGAAGATAGTTTCTGTAAAAATATATTGTATGAGATGTGACTGGGAGTTACTGACGACTCGTAAAGTCAGGTGTATTCGTAGCAGGTATTCATAGTTTCAATACAACATGATAGCTCGTGACCTCTAGCAATTTCATATTAGCGGAAGCGTGAAGTATTTTAATGAAAACAACTGTACTGTATAAGTTTTTCTCAATGGGTGCTTGGTTTAGCATTTTTTTATAGCGTTTTAGTGTTAGAATAAAATGAAATAAATCTCATAAACGAATTCAATTAAAATTTCTATGTATTTAGTTTAGTTAGCAACATTGTCAAAAATTCACTGATGTGCTCCAATGCCACATTTAACGCGTACTTCTAAAGTAATTAATTTATACTGTGAGTTATAAATAACAATTAATAATAAATTCCGCACACAGTGTTAATATAATTTCTGTTGCATAACAAAAGAGTTGTTAATGTTTTTGTGTGAATATACAAATATTTAAGTTTAACCGCGCACTCTCCACTTTCTGAGGCGCAATAAGCCTTTATTAATAAATACTTCTCAATATATGAAAAATATATTGTGATTTATCTAAATGACGGGAGGATCATTATACTGATAACATTATAAATGTTTATAATTTCGTTTAAAAAACGAATGAGTAACATTTATAGGTTTTCTAAATCGATAGTTAAAGCGGCATGAATATCGAGCTTTAATAAACGAATCGTCCGTTTATTACTTCATAAATATTAATTATATAAGCATATTTATTAGGTAACTGACATGGCTATTGATTACTCGCCTCAAACGTAGCCAGGTTCGAACATATATTGTAAGTGATGTCAATCGATGAAGAAGGTGACGTTAATCGTGAGTTTATCTTTAAATAATTATCGTTAAATTTGTTGGAACAAGGAAGTTTTCTATATATATAGATAATAATTCAATTAATAAAAAATTAATTGATTTCGGAATAGAATACTGTATTTCATCTTAATTTCATATTAACCTAACGTCGATATCATCGAAGCTAACAGTACCTATTTAAGTATTAGCTAATAATACGACTATACTTTCAACTTTAACCAATTGGCCAACGTACCGTAATGGATAAATTTGCAGATATTCTTATATGGATCATAACCTTAAGTAAACTCGTCAGTAATCGCAGCGCCCCTGTTATACCATATTATAAAAGTGTTTTCACGCCAAATATACAATTCGTGAAATACAAGATCTATTACGTGTATTTTTTTCAGTAATCGGTCTTGAATTTTACGAGAAAATGTAAAATAAAATTTAATTGAAATTTTGTACTTGGGAAATAATGTAATTAATTTTTAATATATTTGGCGTTAATTTTGTAAAAATCTATTATTCATAATTAAATGAAACTACGTGATGCAGTATTATTTTTACTTTATGTAAATACTTTACTACGACCTAGGTTTCGTTGTATTACAACATCTCCAGGTGGGCTATTAGCAAAGATGTTGTAAGCCTAGTTTCATTTAATCATGACTTAAGAAGAAGATATTCAATATTTTCATTGTTACATAAATTTCCAACTAAAGAAAGGTTGTAAGGTTTCCAATGTTTAGATAAAATATACAAACTAAAATTAATAATTTTAATTGTAAGACGATTCGAATTTTAACTCTTTGGACAGTTTCCATCTTATATTTATATGACAGTAGGGTTAGAAATATAAAATGCTTTTAATAATGATAAATTAAACGTCTTTTAGAGGTTTTGCATTGTTACTTGGACATAATTAAATGTACCTCATCGTGGACAGGATTATAAAGTTGGTAATACTGATTGCATTTTTTTGCTATATTTACGATTTAAAACTAACAATAAATGTCTCTATTTCATATCTCTGTTTACTTGGCCTCCATATCGAGTGCGCTGTATATGTAGACGCGTACTTGTTTAATCACTTTAAATTGACAAGGCGCCAATATTACTTCATAGTTCTTCAACTAGCACTCTTTGTTTAAGTAAATTACATTGGGATTTGTGAGCGTGTTATTAGTCTTATACGCTGCTCAAATGGACTCATTTTTTGTATATTTTCAATGGATTAAATATGCGAAATTTTCTTTTTGGTGTTATTATGATTACTGTTACATATTACATCATAAAAATTTGTATCTTTATGCTTCAAGTGACTTGATAAATTTTGACGTCTTTCTAAAATCTAGCATTGGGATTTGTGAGCGTGTTATTTGACTTATACGCTGCTCAAATGCTCTCATTTTTTGTATATTTTCAATGGATTAAATATATGAAGTGTTATTTTTTAGTTTTATTAGGATTACTGTTACATATTATATCGTAAAAATTTGTATCTTTATACTTCAAGTGACTTGATAATTTTGACATGTCTTTCTAAAATCTGTTATTTTGACAAGCAAAACTAGGAACTGACCGATTCAAATAGAGTTTTCGCTCGCAAAAAAAAGTTTATGAAAATTAAGGGATATAGTTATTGCAGTGTCATACAAAGTACATGAGATGAATGCTAGTTACTGTTGGGGACGAAAGAGGCACGCAAATATAGATATTTTAGTAAATAAATCAATGATAATGTATTTACATAAGTAGCTTTATGTTAAATAACGTTATGCGAATTGAGCAATGGGCATGACTATTGGATAACTAAAGGAAGGTTGTAATGATTCGCGTTGTATCTAACACTCGTTACGTCAGTACAACTGATTGCTTTAGGAATAAAATTAATCGTTTATTTCTCAACAGTTCGTTGATGTATGTATATTACATTACTTACAATATTATACTTCGATACGTGAAGGGTTGTCGGCATGAACAAGGCCAGTCGGGTCGTTGTGAAATAGCGAGCGAGCCGAGAGACAGTCTGGCGTAATATTTGTTGGCGAGGCGAGGTGACTGCAAGGGGATATCACGACTTTATATATACGCCGACCTTTCTACCTGTGTACGTCTTCAATCCATCTCGCATAGAATTGGGTAGGTTGCGATGGTGCAACACCGCATTGCATTTTCAAATATAGCACGTGTGTCGTTTTACTAGAATTTTGTGGAGCACAAAACGTAGGGTGACCAGCTTGTCCGATACGACTGACGCTAGCATTTTATGTAGAATTCATATACTATATTTACCCAGAAATATATTATTTATCACACAGTAATTATGTTATATATCAAGCTACATGTACTATCAATAAGAATTGTTTTAAAGTCCTTCTGAAAATGTGAAGTTTACGAGTGGAAAAGGTTACTTTTAAATTGATTGAAATTTTGCCTACGGACACATGTTTGTGTTTATAGTGGCGATTTTATACGCCACATCTCCTTAATAAAATAAAGCACCTGCTTTATTTTATTTATATTTCAATAGATAGTGGACTAGTTTCTATAAGGAACAATAATCACCTAATATAATCTGTCGCTCCATTCTGATATTCGATCTAAACACCTTGATTATTATGCGCATTAATTTTATCGTCAAAATTATTATAATACATTATTTTGTCGTCAAAATTATTTAAAATTATTGTTTTTAATACTACTACGCGAGTTGTTTCCTCTTACTTATTTACGAGTATTCACTCAGAAATCGATGGAGGAAACCATACAAATGTTAGGATATTAGAATCTCCACTTAAGCAACGCCGGAAAATGCTTCTGTATTTGACCGACAAAGGTTTATTAGTAGTCTTTAAAGATGAGTGAGACATTTTTAAAATGCTTAATTCCTAAATTTTATAGCTAAAAATGAGCTGCCTTTTCATTTATTATTGTACTAATTAATGGCTTGTGTTAAATGCATTTTTGTTGGAATATGAATTACGTCTAATATTGTTTATCAATTATACATTACTCGGTACAAAGATTACGTGTGACCCTCAATTAATCCATACGCACTTCTGGAGAGGTGTAGCGTAGCTTGAAAGTATGTTTGTATGCTGTCGATGTAATGAAAAAAACAAATTACAAATTACAAACAAGTTGACAAATTACAAACATATTATTCGTACGAAATAATTGATTTTATAACCCAATATTTGTTATTTCACTTCGTAGTTTTAGTGACATTTATTATATTGTAGATTATGAATTTTTTACTAGATACTGTAATGTTTTTTTTTATATTACGGGGAATTACATAAATATTACACGGCGAAGTTCAATTTAAAGAATTTATGTAAGTGGTGAAATTAAATTTGTTTCAGTCCAAATTGTCAAATTGTGCTCATCTAAAAATTATATTCAGCATTACGCCAAATTGAATGAAAATTATTATATTTATTTCGAGTTTTATTTTTGATTTTTTAAGAAAAAGCTATTAAAATCATATCTACCCCGATTAGAAGGTGCATAATTAGAGGAAACGTTTGTGACAATGCAGCTGCATATACGAATAAGAATGGTAATGTCTTCTCGTCGCGGTGTGCGGCGCTGTGCCCGTTCGCGGTTCACGTCCGCGACTCGGTGTCGGCACGGCCGCCGCTTAGCCCGAGCTTCTCGCGGTCACGCGCAGCGAGTGCACTGAAGCGCATAGCGATTTAGATTTCTTAATACTTAACTATTGCACCATGAAAGCTGGAGTAGTAAATTAGATGATGGAGTTGTCTTTTTATATCACGAGTTCTTTTTTGTACCGAAACAAACATAAAAGATTATGCAATACAGTCATGTCCCATAAACTTTTTAAATTATAATTATTTTTTTATGCGAGTACAAATAGACAAATTTATAGCTCTTATATAGTACTTCGAAATGTTTTTTTTAAATATCTTGTGGTTATCTTAGTTTTCGCCACATTTCCTCTAATTATGCACCTACTGATCGGGGTAGATATGATTTTATTAGCTTTTTTCCCATGCAACTTAAAAAATTAAAAATAAAACTCGAAATAAGTATAATAATTTTTATTCAATTTGTCGTAATGCTGAATATAATTTTTAGATGAGCACAATTTGACAATTTGGACTGTAGCAAATTTAATTTCGCCAGTTACATAATTTTTTTAAAATGAACTATGTAATATTTATGTAATATATAAAAAAAACACTACAGTATCTAGTAAAACATTTAATGTACGGACTGATTGTAGGTTGAAAGAGAAAAGATACCAAAATTAATTTGTGTATATTATTTAATATGGTAATAGTATTATTTTTATTAACTAACTGAAGATTACCCTTATTAAAAGAACAATAAATAAAATAACTTTACACTTTACTTAAATTTGCAAAAATAACAAACTCGCTTATTCGTCTGCAATTATCTAGCTGTTTAGATAATTGACCGCTCTGGAAAATTATTATTAACGGAGACGGGTCCCACAAAAAGTCGTTGCGGTCACTGCACCCGAGTTGATAAGCTGTGTTTTCGTAAATACGCGTGTAACGACAGTCAAACATAACTTCGGTCAGTTTTTGTTACTGTTTGCGTTAATGTGTGTACAACTTCATTATTCACATCAAAGTGGGGTTAGAAGCGAATGTTTCAAAAATGCACAATTTTTTAAAATTAGTATTGAATTAGTCTACATGAATATGCCGGTGAAAGAAATCGTTCTTCGGGGGATAAAGAAAGTGATGTAGAATAAAACGATGGCAAAGTGTTGATAAAATAAAATTAATTGAGTATTGGAAACATTACGAGTTGCAACTTTCATTCCATAGTAGTTGAGTAATGTATGAGATGTGCCGTCGCTGGTATTGTTATCTCGTGTTATCTCGCGGCCCAGCCAAGCCCCGCTTCGATACTATCGACATAGCAGTATTGCGTGAATTGGTATTGTAAATTAGCGTTACGCCGCATATCTTATTGATATCTTAATAAAATATTGAAACTAGTTAAATTACCAGTATGCATCGAGTTCCTTTATTACCATGTTAGTTTGTTTATGTTTTTAATAAGCATTATAAGTTACAATTTTTGTCTGGCAAAAGATATAACTAAAAAAAAACAGGCGTGAAGTAAAGCTTTCAATCTATCTGAAATCAATAATCTGTGTAAACTAACGAAACGATAATTATAAATGTTTTAGTCATCAAGAAGTCAAATTTGAATAGGAACTAAGGCGAGAGAAGTTTTTTTCAGCGAACTGTTGAATACGTACGTTGGCGAGTTAAAGACCAACTTATTCCGCAAGGTGGTACGAGAAAGAATTGTTTATAAAAGCAAGTGTACTGTGGTTTCGAATAGTGTGTCGAGTGTGTCCGAAATAATTTAAGGCCAGCTTCACTCGTGAGAACTTGAGCTTAAGAGAAGTGGAGCTAAGAGGATTATTTTGATATATTAAATATTTGAATTACCCTGGGCGCGTATCTTAAATCGGTATACCTGTAATTACAAAGGTGGTCGTACATACTTGGGTCAAAAATGTAGCGAATACACAAACAGAAACGTCAAGAACTCGTAGTAATTTAGATATGTACCAACAAGAATGAATATATTGTTATAGAAGGGGCTGATTTCTCAGAATTTCACAGGGATATTACTATTCAGGAAGTTCACATCGCTTTATATATTTTTTTCTACGAAATGTAACGACTTGCAAAATTACCTTTGGCTTGGGTGTATTTATATGTTTTGTGTACAGATTATTGGACTGTCTAAGACTTATGTATGGAGAATAAATTTACCTATTCTAACAACACGAATTAACCCTGCTCTGCTAATCGTATCTTGATACCTGGTTTTAAATAACGCGGTGAACCGAATGAGTTACGCATACATTTCGCTGTTATTTTATATTGTAGAATTTCGATTAAAAACCATACATATGAAAGTTTGCTTATAGCTTTCGAGTAATTTTCAGAAAAATTACTGATTTTGATAATATGGTTTTTAAAGTAACTGAGGTACATATTTTTATATTGTTTTTCAAC
The DNA here is from genome assembly GCA_039881145.1 of Druceiella hillmani. Taxonomy (NCBI): domain Eukaryota; kingdom Metazoa; phylum Arthropoda; class Insecta; order Lepidoptera; family Hepialidae; genus Druceiella; species Druceiella hillmani. Next base: position 24,994,547 of record JAYKKI010000009.1, on the reverse strand, counting down.
TCTTCTCAGAAATCGACATGCAACAATAAATTGAATATCAATGATTATGTAACAGCTTTGAATATACAAATATTAATTTCTTATTCGTTACTTTCATAATGTTACTTTTGTTAGCGCTGTCTATTCGGTAGCATAACTGTTGTACTAAATTGCACAAGCTTGCGGTCAATGGTTCGATAGTAGTGGTCTGGTAACAAACTACGGGTGAGTGATCCTCGGAGAGATCTGTTTTTGTGGTGCGGAAAAATAAAAACAAAACAAACCGATCGTTCAAAATGTTAAACAAGATAATGTGCATTAGGTGCTCCCAGATAATATTGGATACATCGTAAAGATTATATTTAATTAGACTCGTTCTTATTTTTTTTATAAAATTGTAAAACCACAAAGACGCCAATAATACAAGTTATATTTAATACACTGCCTATCGAATTATAAATGTACAGAACTTATTTTTAATTAGGTTTTTTTTCTAAATTACTAATTCTGAAGATTATTAATATTGTAGATATTGTAGATATATTTTATAGATTTGAATAATTCGTTCACAAGTGAACTTTTATGGCGGATATTATTTTGATTATATTTGCAAGGTTACTATAAAAACAAAAAAATATAACGTTGATTGTTGATTGTGAGATTCGATGACGAAATTATAAATGACTGAACATTTTATTTAAAATACTTACTCATCGATATACGTAATGTTAAACGGGTTAGAGAGGGCAACGATTTGACGAAAAATCACGTGTTTCACGTGCGTGCGCTTTCTACTTAGTTTCTACTCAGTTTTACCACGCAGTAATTTTTTATATTTGTAATTAATTTGTTTGTCTTTTTAGTATGTAGCTATGAGTATTAACCGCTATATACATAATTCATTGCACACAATATTATTATAGACATAAATAAAGAACTGGTTAATAAAGGCGGGCATATCTATAAAAGATATTTCCCAACCATCTCTAACTTTGTTAAGAGCTGATGTAACAACGGGGAAATTACGTCATTTATTATATATTTATCGATATCTCGCATAAAAAATCTATAATGTTTAAAACTAGAATTGCAATGAATATTCGGTTTCTATTCGCTATTCGGACGATTTCAATTCTGCCGAATTCCTAATATTTGGTTACTATTCAGCTGAGTATCAAATATCTACCATTTACTTGGAAAATAAGCTTAAATAAAACACGGTCATTTAATTATTAATTATTTTATAACCGGAGTATTGATTTTAGTAAAACACCAGAATGACGTGTGAGTGGTGTGTTTAGTCTGCCCGGTTCTCTTTTGGTGCGTACGGGAGATGCACGTTTTTATCACTGCTCGTGCCATAAAGTAAAACTAAACCTTCTAACAGAATGTGCTGCTAAACTCTTTCTCATTGCAGTCGGGGAGAGAGGAAATTCATTTAAAACCTGGGATCTAAAAGTGTTTCCAACAGGTATCTTTATATTCAGATATTTTTTACTCTAATGAAGTCGCCAAAAACGTTGTTTTAACTCTTGTTTGTATGAGTGCCATAGACTTCAAGTGAGGGGCAAGATCAGAAGATAAGACCTTTTTCACTGTAGCGGTTGAGAATAACAAACATGGTAAATGACTTTAGGAGTAGCTAGCTATATTTATAATCTCCTCAAAAGGCCTTAATAATTTCAACACTTGGTCTACAAGTTCATATTGTGCTGCATTTAGAATATGTTTACTGTATCTGTAAATAATAGGGAAATCGCGCGTTTTGTGTTCCATAAGCCTTTCTAGACATGTATTTTCTTGTTCAATACAAGCAGTCAAATTTTTTTGAGTTATCAATCGAATCAAAATTTAAGTGCATAATTCGGGAATAGATTTTTTTTTTCAAATGAAGTCTGTTTTGTTAGAAGATTTTCTCTTGCCGTACGAGTACGTTTCTGTTAGAAGTCGTTAAAAAAGTTCGCGGTGTTATACTGACAATAGCGTTTGGAGTATTTATACTATTATATTAAAGCGATAACTACAACTTACTGCGTTCTATGCGTGTAGTATTATTAAGTTGTAATTAATTTCCTGTTCCAATTAAGTTACATCGAGAATGCATAAATGAATTCGTTTTACATTCAATATCAAATCCCATTGGTAATTTTCATAAATATTGTGCTACATCGTCTTAAAGGTATGAAATAGAATGTCTCGCCGCGCGGAGATGAACGTCAGTTCTAGCTATAATAATGGTATTTCGTGTCCGCACCGCTAGTGTCGTCGTGCATGCTGATGTGTTGTAGAGGCGTCACCGCGCGACCTCGCCCGCTGGCGGTCGCCGCGCCACGACTAGCATACAACGAACGATAACATTTTCTTGCACTTCACCCAGTTCAGTAGCGTATATCGAATACGCTATTTCAACAATAGGGTAACGATTAAATGTGGAGCGATGCAATGTATACCCGTAATAATACATCGGCACCGCGCGACAACATAATAAAGATAAGATGCGATGCGACCAACACCTTTTGGGATATTTGAATAATTAGCGATACGAGTATTAAATCACAGAAAAAAAGCATCGACTATACTGATAATTAAATATTTTTACAAGTTGTTTCCGTGTAGGTTGTTTTATGATAATGAAACGTAAGTATTATTGGAAAAATATTAAAAATAAAAAATAAAAGTTTTATTGAAAAATAAATTATTTCTCCATAATAAAGGCTCAAATCAAAAAATGTTAGAAATTGTTTTCGTCTCATATTTTCATGGAGAAACTATCTAAAATTATTGTTGCTATACCATTTAATTGACGGATGTATAAAACGTGCTGTCGTCGGCTAAATTGTCACGACTGTTTATTTTGTTTTATGCAGCTCATAGCTTTTTTTTGTTTAAACGTCTTGATAAGGCATTTCGCGTTTTGTGGACGGTAAGTAGTGTTAGAAAATAATATTGGGCTACCTGAGAAACAAATGGTAACCCTAAAACCCGGACATCCATAGATATTACACATGTGATTGTAAATGAATGATTTACCCACTAAGTCTACTATTATCATGCTAGAATATGTTTACACTGCATTAATAAACTTAAGTATTTACGGTCCTAAAATCTATAAACTATTGTCGATAATGTAATGTGTATTTATACAACAATCCCAGACGTCTTAACAATCAGCGCGGATTTGCGAAACCTGCGCGCGAGTACTGATCAAAACGAAATGGAATTATGTGGTTGACGTATACATTTGTTTGCGTAATACATATACCGCAGTCAACTAGCTTAATTAGCCTTTCAATTAACAGCCTAGCCTTTTTACTAAACGTAAAAAGGCTAGGCCGTGATCGTCTTCAATGTCTAATGAGCATTTAACGAACGGTTGGCTTATGCAGTAGTTATAGAATAGAGAGACCATGTGAGGAAAAAAAAGTTGAAAAATCTCACATTGGTAATTGTTTATTTACGTAAACTATTCATAAACATTATGTTATATCAGAACATAACATAATGTTTTAACAATCGATAAAGTAATATATCAAAATGTAGCTAGGAATTTGCAACAAAACATATGCAGTCTGTCCTTAAAAATTTACAATAAAGTTTTTAATTACCTATTACAATAAATTAGAGTACGTAATAGTAATAATAGTTAAATTAGTTATTTATTATTTGGTATGAGATCAAATAGTGTAACTTAATAACAAAGTAGATAACATAATTAAAATATTATTTGTTTTAAAAACACTTTGTATTTAAAACAAGCGCATCTGTTATTGCGGCACTGATTTACAGCAGGCTTACAATTACATCTTTAAGATCCCTGGTTACAGAAAGGAAACGGTCTTGCCACTGCTTCTCTCAAAGTAATAGGAGTTTCCAAAATTTCGTCACTATTATTTGTACCTGAGTATTGCAACTCTTGCCGTGAAAACCAGTTTTTATAGTGAGATTTTTAGTTCCATCTTTATGAAATCCGTCTCTGATATTTGAACCATTTTCCCTTGAATTTTCTTCATGTCCAGAGGCGATTTAATTATAAAAACTAATTTTTATACATATTACATTTTGCAATGTATTCACGGCCATTACCTAATTGTAAAATATAGCGTGCTCCAAAAATTAAAAAACCTTCATCAGCTCAGAAACAACTTCAACAACTTTTTTGTTTTAAGCGGATGCAAATTTAGAAATTTGGTTGTCTTGATAATTTAAAAGTCACTTCAAATTCTCCATCGAGACAGGACTGCAACTCCGTAAGGTCGACTTGTTCTCTCATATTAAAATCATGTGAGACAATTGGTTTCGGCACAACGCTTTTTCTTGGGACGTTTTTGTTTGTTTCACATATAGGGCGTGGAGATAGAAAAATTGTTATAGCTTTCTTTGAAATATAGTATCTATTTTTTATGTCATACAGTACTTTATCTCGCCCACCATATCCGCAAGATATATGGATTTCCGATAACACATCAAAGTACTGTTCTCTAATTAAAATACGCACTGTGGGGAGCAGTGGGTGCGAGTTTTTTAAAAATTAGTCTTCACTTGCAGCTGTCATCATATAGAATTTGCTCGTCCAGTAATAGTCCGTGGCTATCCTTCGCTCTCCAGAACTCATGGGCACCTGAGCTTTTGTTATTTCGTTTATAACCTCTAATATACTTTCTAATGTCCAAGGTTTTCAGTAAGATCATAGAAGGTAGGTAAAACACAAATCACATTCATATTTCACTTGTGTTGTAAAGTTATGACAATAAAATTGTTTACACAAATCACAGAGCAAACAATAGATTATGAATAAAAAAACACCATTACCTTGATGTTGTTGGTCATATTCAACTAGTTTTCGGTCAAAATTTTCTTCAAAACTCAAACTGTTTGAGACAGTAATTAAATCTACATTATTGTTGTCACTCTATACTTCCATAGTACTATTTTCTTGCGTAATCGTATATAAATTATGAGATACACCAGAAATTTTGCCGCATATTGACGCAATATTGAGTTTGGGTTTCAGCGCCAGGTGACAGAAAATCGAACTAAATTTAAATGTTCGAGACATTTAAATTAGGCAAGTTGTTATATTGTACGTTATTAGACCAAGTCATTTGTCTAACTGTTTTATCGAATGGCTGAATGTCACTCAGGCCGTTGGTTGAACGGCGTCGTTTAGTTAAAAGCCTAGGCTGTTCGGTGAATGGCTAATTAAGCTAGTTGGCTGCAACATATACATGGGATTTTGAAAGTCAGCTGTTATTTTTTTCTATCATATTGAAATTGTGCAAATATTGTCTAGTTAAGGTGAAATTTAAAACGCACAGACAATTTTCATAGCGAAGTAGGCATGGCATATCTTATAGTTGATTTCGGGTTGTATTTTGTTTTACTTTAGACTTGGATTACTTGGCCCTATGTCGCCTTTAGTTGGTGTATTCTATACGTTTTTCACTCAATACAACAAAACGATATAGGACGAAGGTTTAGTCTTTCATGGCTCATTATAATTCCTTACTGGTTGGTATTTTTCCCGTTTTAGAAGAGAAACACTGAAACACCGCTCCTTTGGCTATCGTATTGGTTATAATGAAAGCTACAAACAAGTTTGGAGGACCCTGAAGTAGTATTTTGACGTTTTGATTGAATATTTTCAATATTACACTTTACGGTTGGAGCCTATGAATAGATATGTTATATTTTTATACATTTTTGTTTATAAGGAACTCATACGTTGAATGCTGAAACTTGATGAAAATTTTAATTCGGCCTCCGATTAGTGAAAATGATTTCCCGCAGTAATAATTAAAAAGTGTGGAAAATTATATCCACTTAACATTAAACACTGACCATCGCGTTTTGGAAAGCTTGGAACCCGTCTACTGAGGCGCCAGTTCATATTTGTCGCGCATGTGCAAAGTGTGTATATATATATATATATATATATATATATATATATATATATATATATACATATATATACATACACACTTTACACATATAAAGTACTTAACAAAGCCACGTTATTATTACTCTGCTAGGCAAACTATTCCAAAAATAATGAATAATGTATACAATGATCTTTGGTTAAGAGGCCAAGCGACACATATACTTGAGTGAAAAGGGTTATAAATAATTTTTCCAATGTCATGCCGACAGTTTGCCAGGTAAAGTAGAGAGTATGTTAAGTCTTATTTACTAAGACTAAATGAACTGAGCATATTAAACACTTATGTGTCATTTATTTTTTAATATTGTCTTGTAGTCATGAGCCACATTAGAAAAAAAGATTAAATTGAACATTGTTTACTTACTTACTATATGATGATTTGAAAGTGGATAGAAAAATATTTGTACAATTGCTGCCAACATAACTTACGTTTGTGTCATTTTATCTATTATTCTTCGTTTCCGCTTGTTATTTTTTAAATTTTTCTGCTCGAATAGTGCCCTTGCTGATTACAATTTCCTGTTTGCAGTATACAATATTTTATACAAATAAAAGTTTATTGCGTATATAGGAATATGACGTCACACCATGCGCAACAACTTAATGATTCATGTAACTGATTCGATAAGGACACGCTCGATAGAGAAGTCAATGCCAGAAAGAAGCCAAGGAGGAGGTGAGCGGTGTTTAAATGCGAGGTTGACTTACTCGTAGCATTGTTATCCGGGTTGATTACCGCGCCGTAAAACGTTATGATTAATATTTTGTGTTAATACTGTAGTTATAAAAATTACTGTGGTCTTTGGAACTGATTATATAAATACTCTCTGATGATATAAATATTTATAAAACATAAATTTCATGTTTGATTCTATGTTTAATATTAGTCGCGTGATTGGAATAAAGTATATAAGATAACATGATGTAATTAATCCCTATTATAGCAGGATTTCCTAAAACCGTTGGCGATAGACGTAAAATTTGGAAGTTTATTTAGAAATTTCTTCTGAAGAACCACATAACATATTAGTTGCGGTTAGGGCTGTAGCCTGTTTCTTGTGGCAGTATTGTAATATATCCCAAGTAACAATTATTTGTTTGGATTTTATTTACTCAATAATGCAGTACAACTAAAGCGGCCTTGATGAAACCTCGTATAGACTTAGTATATGCCCTTTAAATCATATATATTAAACTAGTATTTCTTGTCTGGAAAATTTACATAATTTCCTAGAGATAAAATTGGACAAACTTCTAAAATGAAAGCCTGTAAAACACAAGTAAAGATTTAGCTGACAAATAAGCATTATATTGAATAGTAAATCTATAAGTAATGTCCGTGATAATTGAGATTGTGGTTGCAAAGTTTGATTTTTTTAGATAGCATGATGCCGCCATATCGATAAGTAAATGCTGTACCATCTCCAGATATCCAATCGATATCTAAAAATAAATAATACTGATAACATCACAGTTTCAAACTTTTTGTCGTCATTGAATTTGCTTACGTAACGGTTGATACAATACGTTGTACAAAAATTGATATAATATACTATAAAATTTACCCGATAGAACTTAAGCAATAGAAAACGTAACTAGTTTTCTTTTGCTTCAACTATCTCATAAATAAGCCTTTTCGGATAAGTCTTTAGTCTTGTAAAGTTTGTTGTTTCGAATGTTTTTCATCCGTTTCCACGAATCGCGATAATTATATTCGACAATGCCTTTTGCAAGCGAATTGTTACAAAAAACGTCTGCAAGATTGCTGTGCAATACGCTTATATATTCTAACTATTTCACCGCACTGACCGCAGATCGTAAACTTGCGATATGCCCTTTCGCCACGCGGAACCTACATGTACACTTATTATAGGAATATGTCAGACTATATCTTGTTTTAATTGTTTGCTCTGGTAGGCAGGTGCGTAGCCATTGTGAAAATAGGTCGCTTCTTGATTAGATCACACGAGGTAGTGGAATAATTAAGCCGTATAAGATTTTATAACCATAATCGTATTTAAAAAAGTTGACAGTTTATTAGCGATTTTGAAATTCTGCTTTACGCTAGTTCTTTCGTTAATATGCCCAGACATAATCTTGGAAGAGGAGTATTCAGATCATTAGACACATTGCAAATATCATTTATTGCATAAATCTTAAGAGAAGGCCTATGTACGACCAGAGAGAAACATTGTCCTAGTGATAGATAAAAAATTATGTTTAAAAATCAGTAATCAAGAAGTAAGATAACTTGAGGCAAACACACGACATAAGCAATAACTCCTGACGAAAAGAGATTAGAGAGAGAGAGAAAGACATTTTTCATGAAATTAAAAATCATATATATTAATACGCTAAGGTTAAGATGTTACTCTCCCTTTTTAGAAAAAACCTCACAACTAATCCACATAAATTATATATCATTTTATAGATAATTGCTTGCTCTACCGGCATCCACAACTAAAAAATTTATTATTGCTATTGTTTTTGCAAATTAATTAATTATTAAAATTATATTCACAGAACAGCAATGCTGCCATCTAACGGCTCAACGTCAATATGATTGACGGTCGGTAAAATTTTTGTTTAATTTCAAATCCACTCACGTATAAATAAAGTGGCGTTTTAGCTCAATGCTTTTGATACTTGCGCCTCTATATGTCAATTTTAGTAAAATATTTGTTTGATCTGTCATCTGAGCTTCATAATGGAATAAATAATGCGAAGACTTCGCACGGGTCACGCTAGTTAACTTTTATTAACTTTAATTTCAATACAAGTATTTATAACTTAAGAAGAGTTGTTCGATCATTTGAACTCGGCGAACAAACGAACAGCGAAAAATTATTATGAACACGAGTCGTGGAGTAAAGCTTATCCTTAATACAACTGTGAGATAGCAACAATTTAAAGTACATAAACCGGAATTTGTAATACTCTATGGACGTTTGCTACCTCACAACGGATAAATAGTAAAATATAGGACGTGTCCCACGTCTTATACTCGCAGCCAGTGGGTCCAAACTGACTGCAGCGATATGATTAAAAAAATACTAAAAGACAACTTGATGCGTTATTTATTGTATAAGATTAATTCTTAATATCCTTCTGGTAGGTCGTAAATTCCTGCTAGCGAGACGTTAGATATTCTGCAATTAAAACTTAACTCCGAAGTTGTTAAAAAAGAGTAAACTCTTTTTTCACAGAACCCATATTATTTTAAGTAACTTTAAGTCCACATTTTACATCACTCATGATTTCTATAAGTAGAGAGTAGTTTGTTACAAATGAAAGTTCACAATGTTTAATTTAATTTCGTCTATGAAATATTTAAGATGGAGATATTAAATACATGCTATTTATTAGTCAACAAAAGCCCTTAAGTTGTAGCAAAATGTAAATTCTTAGAATCATATATTTAGTTAGCATAAATTGTTTGACAATTAAATTGCGACGTTAGCGTCACTGTCCATAATTTGAATATAATTAATGTCCCGCCGCTTTTTTGATTGCGTTTGTCTGCTCATATTTAAATTGACTGTTATTTGGGTTTTTGTTTAGAAGATAATAATACACTATCGAGTTGTGTAAGAATTAGTAGTTTATGCGAATTAATTTTATATAATTTATACGAAGATTAGATAGAGTTTTTTCCGTAAGGCACTTAACGCTATTGTTATTTGAGATTTTTGTTAATACCTTAGTATGGATAGGATATTAACTGATTAAATTATTTGTTGAAATGATTATGGAATATTGGCTCATTTTTTATTGTAGTAAAATGAAGTATTAGTCTGGCTAGGTTTCGAACATTTTCAACGTATGTTTGTTACTATGCTATAAATTTGATATGATGCAATCCATCTACGTTTGGTTTTTATTACTTCAATTTGCATCTCCTTTGATAATTGTAAGTTACGTAACAGAAGTCGTCATCAATAAGGTCGAAGCAGTCAAAAAAAATATCGAATATGCGAAGAGAATAATTGTACGAACCAAAGCTAAAATTGGTCACGTCGATTTGAAGTCCAATTAAGAATTTATAGTATAGAATTAATTCTATAAAAGCATTTAAATATTATTATTAAAATAAGGAATTTTTGTTCATTCGATATATTTCCAAATTGTTTCGTTCGGTTTATTAAAGTGGTTGAAAATGAATACAAATAAAAATTCGTCTTCCTTAATTAGGTGAAATACATCAATTTAAAATTAATAAAAACATATCTGGGGTTGTTTGTTGACATTTTTGCAATACATGGATTGAATAAACAGGAAATATACTTTTGGTTAAGACGCTTACAATAGTTTACATAAAGTGAGGTATGTCAATAAAGGGTCATATTTTCATATTGATAGATAGAGGGGTATATATTAGGTGAACTCCGAACGGACTTAAGAAATAAACGTCTAAATTTAATATGATTAACGCCCGTATGCATTACACACGGCCAGGACTGTTAGTCAGACTTACTAGTTAAAACATATTGTATATGGATATTTAAGCGATTGGATCGTGTAAAGTAGACTCTTGTTACGATTCAAATAAAATACAGAAATACGTTTTTAACTGTTAGTAAATCTGACTGACAGCCATGACCGTGAGTGGTACATACGGGCATAAGAGGAATTACTAATTTCAGTTCTTGTATTTCGCGGCGGGTGCTCATACGCTAGTTTGATTTTAATATCATTAAATGGCATATATCTAGTTAAAAAATAACGATATTATATAAAGGATGCATAAAAGATTAAAATGGATTTTTATCAAATCAATTTGCTGTGATAATTTGGTAAATTAGAAATTAAAAAACATTACGTCGTCCGTTATTTTAAACATAAAAATTTAAAGATAGAATGGAACCGCTCTTGCATGACGTTGTGCTGAGTTAGTCTAACTTCTTTTTCTTTTGCCGTCGCAGGAACATAAAATTGACATAAGCGGATGTTGAGTTTTTTTCCTTAGTTAGTGATGATTTTTTGACACTGCACAATTGATAAAAAGTACGTCTAATGATTTTATCAGTATTGATAGTATTTATGCTCGGGTGATGAATGTTCTTGACAGATGAATGTATGTTAAGTTTTGATCTATGACGCTCCTTATGTGTTTTATAAATAAGGACGTAATTAGCGTATTTAAAATGAAATCATTAATTGTAACTATATACTTTATAAATTATAGCAGTGTAAACAAATATCGTATCGTATTTTATGAATTTCGTAAGTTCTGTAGCCAAGTAGCAAAACGGGACCCTTTTAATTTCGTCCGTATGTTTCAGCCATTTTACTCGGATGCTATTGGCACTATATAAATAAATGAAATTTGGATATTAAATGTCTTCTATGAACCGCTATACAATGAAATGGTGGAATAATAAAAAAAATTAGGATTGGCACTCTATACATGTAACTGAGGGATGAAAGAAAATGCACTGAGCATATAGGCGTATAGAGTATCGTTAGATAGGTCTTAAAAATTATATAGACGAGGTTCCAAAATAACTTTTTTATTTAAGTCAATTGTTGGTGAGATATACGCTTCTAAAGTCTTAAATAGTGCGTGTGTTCTCCCTCACCCCCTAACTTTTCTACTAATTTGTATAAAATTCTGAAAAAATTAAGGTAGTAGACTTAAAATAAAGTTTCAACGAAAATTGGTTTTAATAAGATGTGTTTTTTGAAAAATGGAATATTATCGGTACCGACTACAGTGATAACTTTGTTTTTCAAGTGCCTTTGAGAAATACAAACTTATAAATTTAATATTGTTTTACTATGGAACCCTTCGTGCGCGACACCGACTCGCACTTGGACCGGTTTTTTTATAAATGATTAACTATCTCGTCTTCCTTTTCTGCTTTACTTACTGTGACGTGCACAAAACAAAATTATTGCCATAAAAAACGGTCTCCCCAAGTCAGCCAAGAGAAAAGAACATTGTAAAAATTATTTTTATAGCTAGCTGCAAGAGATTATCACACTGTAAAAAGTACTTAGTAGACAAAGTTACAAAATATTTGTACGACAATAAAAATAATTTAATTGTTCCTCATCGAGTTCCAAATGATCATTCTTCTTCAAAAGTACTGCATCGAGTCTGGAGGTATTGTGAATTTGATGACCAACTTGTTGCGCATAAACACATCGGCCACACTAATAAAACGTTCGTAACGATTACGACGAGAACAGGTTTTGCGACCGTTTCGCCGTTTATATTGCAAATATTACAATAAAATAAGGCAGACGAGACAAATTTCATGCTGATTAATATACGTAATGTGTGACACGTTACGCACTGTGGAGAAATACTTATAATATTCGTTTCAGGTCAACATTGATGTCGATGGTTATTTTTCCGAGGTTTTCACGTCAAATTTTGAAAATGATTTGTGAAACTTATCCTGCCAATTTCTTAATGATTGTATGCAATAAATTTTCTATCTAACCGATTTGGCAGATTTAAATTTTATCTTCAAAAAAAGTAAATAAAATGTAAGATAAAATAATATTTTTATTAAAAAAAAATCATTTTACAGTCTCCGGTCCGTCCACTTAAAAATCAAACAAAGCAAAAAATATAAGTTTTGTCATTATGAAATGTATGGCAGAGCTTATTTATTATCTTAAAGGTATTTGAATTTATAAAATATGTGCAGTGTAATTATATGTAAGGCACTACGAACAATTTTAGAATATCAAAAATAGAATCAACTGCCACTTAGTTTTGGGTACGAATTTTTCTAACATTCCGCGACATCAACAAACATTACAACAATCTTCCTGACGCCAACTACTAATGTAGAATTTTCTCTAATTGACTCGTACAACAACCCTTGAACTCGTTCAATCACTTGTCAAAACTTCGATTTTTGTTGTTGAATTATTTATTTTATTGTCTTTATTAAAAAGGCCAGTTTTAAAACAGCGCTACTCTCATATGTGTATATAATAACCTAATAATCTGACAATCCATTTCTAAAAATAATTAAATAATCGATTCGAGATGTAGGAAGATATAGCGGCTAACGGAAATTTTATAAAATTATTAAATACGGTTACGTTATCTTCCACGGAAACTGGCCGCGATATCGGCGTGCCATAAGTCCATAACCCGTCCAATACAAAATTTAAAAAAAGTATTGTTGGGGCTCGCCTAATATGAAACTTTTCAGTTTTGTCTCCAACTGGAATGCCCCATTTTTACCGTCTGTCCATGTGTTGTTGCCTGCTAACAAGCCAAGAAGCCTTAAAGGGGTCAAGACATTTTGTCTTCTTGTCTTTTAAGATATTGTTTTCGCATGCTGTATATTTTTATTACTATTTTCCTCTATTACTTTATTACTACAAATTAAAAATATACTATCCAACAGTAAAACGAAAATATTACTTTTAACTTAGTTTTGTAATAGATACACGCATGTTTGACAATATGTAAAACATTACGTTATTTAGCTATTACTCCAATAATCTCAATAAATCAAGACGTTTGTTAAAATTATGTCCAAATTAATCCAAAAGACGTCAAATCAGCCATCGCACCGAATTATTATAGCTAATTATTCAATAAGCAGTCTGTATTATAACTCATCAAACATTACATTTCCATTGTGTTAATTTGATTGGTTTTATACATAACTGTTGATATTCATTTCAGTCAATGTTCATTTATACACGTATTGTCATATCTGCTTCTTTCTACGTTCATTTATAAAGTACGACCATTACAGAATGCGTTTATAAGTATCACAATTTGCAATTTTAAAATATTACTATGTTTAAGTATATAGGTTCTAAATAGGCTTCTTGACCGATATATGATTTATTATAATGCATAATTTAATAGTTGTTTACAAAGTACGGCCATTACAGAATGTGTTTATAAATATCATAATTTGCAGCTTTAAAATATTACTATGTCTAAGTATATAGGTTCTAAATAGGTTTCTTGGCCGATATGTGATTTATTACAATACATAATTGAATAGTTGTAAACAATCGTGGATGCAAAGCTCTAAAGGTGTATGAACTACATGCAGTTCGCATGATTTGTATTGAATAAACGGATTTTACAATTTAAAATATTAATTTCAATCAGTGAGCGTTAGAAATTAAGTAGATTCAAAAACATTCGGATACTTCACGTGTCAGTCATATATTCCATGATTTTTTGTCCTAATAAAAGAAATAATTTATTATAAAATCGTTGACCTAACGAGGAACATTATGTTACCCTTCGTACTGTTTAATAACTAGAGTTTATTCCCAATTAACAGTCAAGTCAATACTACAATAGAAGTTTAAAATATCTAAAAAGTTTGTTATAATTTTTCTTCTATATTTCAGTTTGATTTCGATTTTTTTGATAGAAAGTTTTGAAATTAAGGCGGATTTGTACATATATATACTTTAAAGATTTTTTAAAATTACAGTAGAAAAAATACACAAATATACTGTATATCAAATTTGATAACTATATCATATTTATAGATCCGATTTACAAATTTATACTTTTTTATTTTTAATCTGAGGCCAAATATTTTTTATTGGTCCCTTAAATTATCGTTATAAACTTTTTAGTCTTATTCCAGAAAATATAATTCTGCTCATTTCCGTGAAAACCAATCCCCAGTATTTTGTTGTATCGCAAATTACATGATGTTTTTGTGGAATGTAAAGCCTATGGAAATTGAGAGTCCACTAAAATAGTTAAATAGCTGAGTTTATAAATTGTTAAAACTATGTTTCTACGACGACACATCAATATGATATTCAAAAATAGAAAAACAAGATATTTTCATATGTCTAAAACCATAATTAAATACGCACTAAAACATTCACTTACTCAAAAATGAATAAGAAGAACGTCCAAATAAGTATTTGGTTCCTTATTACACCAATCACTTATACATAAAAATAACCACCATATTAAATATTTCTACAAGGTAGGAATATAATGCGTATCGTTTAGTTATTTTTTATTAACTTGCGACATCATTTAAGCACCAATTAAATATTATTTTAACAAAACTTGCTGACACAACTGGTATATTTTTATACGCTTATAGTGTTGTATTTATTTACGTTAAAGCAAGGTTATTATTGAGCGTTTAGGTTAAAATTAATAATTATTTAGAAACAACCACAGACACCGACGCGCGCCATCAGACTGACTGACCTTCCTTATGCTTTGTGGCAGATTTTGTGTTACGTATTCGCATGCCTGTGAAGTCGGCTCCTTATCATTTATTCCGTTCGCTTCCATCTTCCGTTCAATTCTACATATATCGAATTAACTATAGATATTTCAATGCATTTTTTAAACTTCTTTATATATCAGTTTTTTTAGGATTTGAGGGACTATTTATTGATCTGATATTGGGAAACCTGTAAGTCACGAAAAATAATTTATGTCTTAAATATATAATTGCATTATAAAATTACCTTCAGCCTCGTGTATCCTGACGTACGTTAAGAATTCCTCTTTCATTTGTGCATCCAAAGGTGGTCTCAAGAAAGTTATATTTCTCCTAAACCCATTTATACTCTCCCTATTTCCTCTTCTACCAGCCATGTTCTTTTTATTCTTGATTTATGTATTATTCCCACTGACGTTGACAATTTATTTGTTTGTCTTTATTGTTATTTAAATATGATATTTTTTTGTGTTACACCCAAAATCTCTTTCAAATCACTACTGATTATTAAAATTTATCTTTCTTTAGTTGACTGGGAGTTATTTCTATTGTATTATTATAAGTTAATATTTTCCTACTGTAGCCTTACGTATGTCGCTATGTGTACATTTAAAAAGGCTATGTGTACATTTAAAAGTATCCCAGTTAGGGACGTCCAAATGAAAACCGGGTCAGAGGATCCCAGTACGGTTCAATTGAAGGGCAAATAGGTATATTTCTAACTAAAGGGTTTTCGAGTTATTGTTTTTTTTTATATCCAGGAAATTATCGTTTTCGTCAGATTTTTTTCATGCCATTTCTGTAGCATAACAATTTTATAATTTTTTTACTGCTAAATATTTTATAAGATCTCTTTATTGATTGCAATTAAAATTGAACACACATTACAGTTTTTTAAATAAATAAAGTTTTTTTCCTATTCTGACACCCTCCCAAGAAAAAAATATACTAAACTCCTAGTGAACCTCCACCCTATCTTTTTGCGTATTTAATTTAGACTACAGAATGGTGCTATAGGTACTTCTAATTTTATTCTTAGACATTCAGCTTTTGTTATTTCATTGAAAAACGAAATTATTTTTAAAAAATAGCTGGTGTAGCAAATCAATAAACAAAATGAACTCTATACGAAACTGAATATTATGAAAATTGAATATAAACCACAAATATTATTCGATATAAAAAGAATCGATTAACAAATCCTAAATGGTATTGAAAATTTTTTCCACTTACGGTAATGCATAAACTGCATCTGATTAGAATTTTTTTTAATCATCGTTTTCCCGAATGCTGCGGATTGCTACATTGATTTTCCTCCTAATATCCGCTTCAGACTTTGCTTCCCTGCATAAACGATTTCCTTAAAATTAAACAATTGATTGGGTTGTGGTCTGGGTATAGAGCTGACTTTTGTATTAGATCTCCGTGATCAATTCACTTATTCCAATAAGCATGGTTAAAGTGTGCACTAGCTGTGTCTAGCTTAGTGGCATGATGCACCATCCTGTTGAAGCCACATACACGTAAAACGTTCTGTAAAAACTGGTCGATAAACTGCTGATTTAATATTCTACTTCACACGTTGAACGCAAATTGATGTTGGGAATTGGATTCTTATGGCGAATAAGGCTTTCTGATTCAACAATAATGACTGTGAAATGTTTTGTAAACAGCGCCAATCTTGCCATTTTGATTCGTCACTCCGTAATATTTCGCTAGTAATAGTTACTGAACTATATTCAAATTGCACATTCAAGAATCAACTTTACATTGATTTACCACAACGGATATTTTTTTAAAACAGTTCCCTTTTACATTTAAATAGCATTACTGCTTGATTTCTAGAAAAAAATATAAATGTTGTACCAGTAGAAAGCTTAGAATAAACGGGCCAAAAGATAGAAAAGAGGTTTATTGGGGCTTAGTACATTTT